>LPNX010279744.1:160624-254527 GCA_001517045.1 Pseudotsuga menziesii
ACTCTAAATCAGGAAGATCAAGTTCCACAACCAACAAGTTGCACCTCTTGTCACGTGTCTACTCCAATGACTTGCCATAGACAAAATGTTTCTTAAAGAGTGATCCAATGAACTCTCAAGAAAGTTTGAGAATAAGAAGAACTTCTATCGAGAGGATCGTAACTCTAAACCTCCTTTAGGATGTGGAAAGGAAGATGAGGCCAACCCAAATTATGCTTGGTCACATCAACCTCCTTTTCACCCAAAGCACTTCCAGGTACATTGTAATTGTTTCCTTATTTTTTGACCCAAAGACAACTGCAGTAGTGACCTGGAAACATAATGTTAGTTTTTCTAAGTTATTTTACTTAGGATATTTATCTGAAAGAATAAAAAGCACAACAATACATTCAAGATACACAAGAGAGACAAGACACATAGATTTTCATTGAGGAAACCACAAAGGAAAAAACCCTGCAAAATTCCCCATAATAGTTTCGTCACAAAGATAAGATGACAAGATAGAATAACCAAGAACAACATCTTTGCAGTAGCTCTTTGTCCCTCCTCTTCCTCTCTCTCCTAAAGCACACATGAGAGAGAAAGTGAAGTGTGTGTCAAATGAGGAGCGTGCCTCTCTGTTTATATTCTTCCATTGAGTTAGTTAACTCAACCACCAGGTCACCCAGATTACTTGTGGGGCCAACCTACCTAAGAATACACTTAAATATATTTTACTTTATTTAACCTACGGACTATTGCCTCGACTTACAATGGAGGGTTTACCTTAGTGACCATACACAATGATGGCATCCCCAAAGGAGGAACACACATCCATGGTGGGGGTACAACAATATGCAATAATAATATACATCAGACTATCCTTTGAAGTTACAATTACAACAACACTCCCTCTTAACTAGGAAGGTATTCTCTCGCCACAGTCATCAACACATATGTTCATTGTTAATGAGTCATCATCGACATTGCTACCATTGTTCTCATATTGTCCAATCGGTCACATTTATCTGTCATAGGAAGTTTCTACAGAACCAACCCTTGTTCATGATGGATGTAGGCCTATACCTTATCTAGGTCTTCATCATATCCATGACCAAGCCATCACATAGATATAGAACATGACCATTCTTTACATTTCCACTGCAATAACCTGTGTCTCCTATCACCTTCTCATCGTATCATCATGTAGGTACAGTCCACAACTTTCTTTACATTGCCACTGCAATAATTTGCGTTTCCTACCATCATCTCGTCATCATCGCGTACGTACAGTACATGACCTTCTTTACATTGCCACTATAATAACCTGTGTTTCCTACCTTTATCTTTTTAGATCCATATCATCTCTTTTGTCCTACACAAAATAAAACAAAGCACTCAAATCACAACTCAGATGTAGACCACCTTCTTTCTATCAACATAGGAACATGTCAGGATGTCACCAAGACAATCATGCATATACCACTATGTGAGAACCTTCAAGGAGCGCAACACAGTGCATTACGTCTCTGCACGGTCAACCTACATTCTACTAGTAAAGGATAACCACCTAGGTGCACCTCTCATGCTTCGTGACCTTATCATCTCAACATGGGAACACATATATATCATATATATGTAAGGACAAATTACGACCCAACAACCTGCTACACCAAGACCTTTTACGTTCTTCTATTCAACCGCAAGGGACATTTGAACAACCTACGCCTAGGATCTTTTCCATTCAGATAACCTTTAGGACATATTATGTCCTAGTAACCTGCGTACCATGCCAGGGCTTAGTATTTACACTCAAACAACTCATGGGAGTTATTACATTTGAATAACCTACGTATCATGCCAGGGTTCAGAATTTACATTCGGATAACCTGTCACAGGACTGATTACATCTGTGCAACCTGCTACATCAGGATTTTTCCCGCTTGGACAACCTGTCTCATTTCTCATGTAAGATATCATGCATTAGCTATTTCTAGCATAGAACACATCAAGACTGATTACATACAAGTATAACCTATGAGCTTCTGCAGGACTTTTCCAAGGATAACCTATAGGATTTGAGTTTGAGCATGATAATTATGTTCCAAACAAAGCTATTTTGATCCAGTTATGTTTAAAAAAATTTGTTTGACTAGAGTTTGTGGCAACATTTGAATCAATCTATAGGATTTTGTAGGGGTTTATATTTCCCTTGGTTTTTTATAAAATATTATGTAAACTTTAGCACAGGGCATGTACCATAGTATTACCTTGATCTTCCATGTATTCTCTAAACACTTAATTTGTTTCATAGAAAGAAAGTAATGGAACAAATATCATTGTCAACAAGTGTATTGAAACAGGGACAACAAGTGCATTGATTTCTAATTGCAATTATGAAGTTTATTTTCTTTCCTTTATTTCTTAACTTTTAACTTCTATCTACTTCCTATTTAAGATGCATGAAAATTGCTAATATGTGCGAAAATTGCACAGATGAATTGTTTGAGAATTTAAATATGCTTAAAGAAAAATTAATAATTTGCTTTCGGGTATGGGATAAAATGTAAATGGAAATTTTCCTTGGCCGATTTATCTTGGAAATATACTCTCGTCTAGTTCCTATCATGATACTGTCCAATTTCGTACATAAAGTTTTTGATGGTTGTATTTCATACTTTGTAACAAATTTGAACTCTTTCAAAAAATAAACAGTTTACTTCTTTTTATTTTTGAAAAATGCTTTAAACAATATCTCATTTTGATTTATGTGTCAAGGCATAGACAATTAAGATCATGGTTATCTTGAGAGAACTCTTTCGACAGATAACTATTTTCCCTCATTATACTCATATTCTCAAGCAACTTAAGGCTCAGGCTTGAATTTAGCTAGCCAGTAAAATAGAGAAAGGCCATAATCAGTATATAGGGCCATGTGGACATTATACTTATGATTATCTATTGACAATCATGTGTGGTCCAATGTGGATAATTTAATTTACATCTTGTTTGGGATCTGCCTAGATCCCACTATATCGATAAATATAGATGGGGAATATCCACCAAACTAGGTAAATCTCAACGTTAAAATAAGTGGAAAGTTGTTAGAGTTGTTTCCTTTGTCTATTTGGAATTATTCCATGAACAAACTCCAAAACCCTTACAAGTGAATTCAAACATTGTTGAGACAAATTTGAGTAGCATCAACAGATATCTTTGTAGTATATACCTAGAACTATTGAGAACTCTCACATAGAATGAAAAAACCATTTATTACAAAAATAAATCCCCAAACATGAAGTTGGTTTGGCACTTGGACTCCCACCATACAAGGTAAGTTTTGCATCAAAAGATAACCTCCAGTAAGGGAAAATTGACAGTAAAATTTTATAATTTGTTTTAGTCCAAATCCTTACCAACAAAGCCTTATCTCACCCTTTAGGAAATTTAGCATTTATTAGTCCTTGAACTCCACGTATTCCTTATGGTATTTATTTTCATGTTTTGTATGTTTAGATGATCTCTTTACTTCAAAAGTTGTGTTAGAAAAACATGATCATAAAACAAAAACATAAAACATAATGTGAGAATAAAACACATAAACACAATACAAGAGAGACACCAAGTATGCGTGGTTCACCCAATATGGGCTACGTCCAAAAAGAAATTTACAATCTTGTATATTATATTGTCCAACAAAATGAAGGTATACATCCCATAGCACATATGTTGCAAATTCCTCTTCACTCCCTCATAGTCTCTCTAAGACACACAAGTCCTTTACAATACTACATAGCCACAATGCAATGAAATCCTTTTAAAGGGGAATGACCATGGGTTACCAAATACCATGGGATTGGGGGTAAGAGCCCATGGTATTGGGTAATCCATGGTATTATCCATGTATTTTCCCTCCCCCCAGGGACCCCCGCGGGTGGGGGGGAAATCTCCCCCCCCCCCCCCCCCCCCCCCCCCCCCGCCCCACACCAGATGGGAGGTGTGTGCATCCCACCTACAAAGAATATAAAACTGGGGTACAAACATGGTTGAAACATGAACTCTAAATTAGGAATATCAAGTTCCACAACCAACAAGTTGCAACTCTTGTCATGTGTCTACTCCAATGACTTGCCATAGACAAAATGTTTCTTAAAGAGTGAACCAATGAACTCTCAAGAAAGTTTGAGAATAAGAAGAACTTCTATCGAGAGGATCATAATTCTAAACCTCCTTTAGGATGTGGAAAGGTAGATGAGGCCAACCCAAATTATGCTTGGTCACATCAACCTCCTTTTCACCCAAAGCACTTCCAGGTACATTGTAATTGTTTCCTTATTTTTTGTCCGAAAGACAACTGCAGTAGTGACTCGAAAACACAATGTTAGTTTTTCTAAGTTATTTTACTTAGAATATTTATCTAAAAGAATAAAATGCACAACAATACATCAAAGATACACAAGAGAAACAAGACACATAGATTTTCATTAAGGAAACCATAAAGGAAAAAACCCGACAAACTTCCTCCGAATAGTTTCGTCACAAAGATAAGATGACAAGATAGAATAACCAATAACAACATCTTTGCAGCAGCTCTTTGTCCCTCCTCTTCCTCTCTCTCCTAAAGCGCACATGAGAGAGAAAGTGAAGTGTGTGTCAAATGAGGAGGGCGCATCTCTATTTATATTCTTCCATTCAGTTAGTTAACTCAACCACTCGGTCACCCAGATTACTTGTGGGGCCAACCTACGTAAGAATACACTTAAATATATTTTACTTTATTTAACCTACGTACTATTGCCTCGACTTATAATGGAGGGTTTACCTCAATGACCATACATAATGATGGCATCCCCAAAGGAGGAACACACATCCCTAGTGGGGGTACAACAATATAAATCAAACTATCTTCTGAAGTTACAATTACAACAACACTCCCTCTTAAATAGGAAGGTATTTTCTCGCCACAGTCATCAACACATATGTTCGTCGTCACTGAGTCATCATCGTCATTGCTGCCATTGTTCTCATCTTATCCAATCGGTCACATCTATCTATCATAGGAAGTTTCTACATAACCAACCCTTGTTCATGATGGATGTAGGCCTATACCTTATCTAGGTCTTCATCATATCCATGACCAAGCCATCGCATAGGTATAGAATAGGACCATTCTTTACATTTCCACTGCAATAACCTGTGTCTCCTATCGTCTTCTCATCGTATCATCATGTAGGTACAGTCCACGACTTTCTTTAAATTGCCACTGCAATAACCTGTGTTTCCTACCATCATCTCGTTGTCATCGCGTAGGAACAGTACATGACTTTATTTACATTGCCACTACAATAACCTATGTTTCCTACCTTTATCTTTTCAGATCCATATCATCTCGTTTGTCCTACATAGAACAAAACAGCGGCACTCAAATCACAACTCAGATGCAAACCACCTTCTTTGTATCAACATAGGAACATGTCAGGATGTCACCAAGACAATCATGCATTTACCACTATGTGTGAACCTTCAAGGAGTGCAACTTAGTGCATTACGTATCTGCATGGTCAACCTACATTCTACCAGTAAAGGAGAACCACCTAGGTGCACCTCTCATGCTTCATGACCTTATCATCTCAACATGGGAGCACATATATATCATATATATGTAAGGACAAATTACGACCCAACAACCTGCTACACCAGGACCTTTTACGTTCTTCTATTCAACCGCAAGGGATTACATTTGAACAACCTGCGCCTAGGATATTTTCCGTTCAGATAACCTTCAGGACATATTACGTCCTAGTAACCTGCATACCATGCCAGGGCTTAGTATCTACACTGACAGGGCTTAGTATTTACACTCAGATAAGTCATGGGAAGTTTTACATTTGAATAACCTCTGTATCATGCCAGGGCTCAGAATTTACATTTAGATAACCTATCACAGGACTGATTACATCTATGCAACCTGCTACATCAGGATTTTTCCCGCTCGGACAACCTGTCTCGTTTCTCATGTGAGACATCATGCATCATCTATTTCTAGCATAGAACACATCAGGACTGATTACATACAAGTATAACCTATGAGCTTCTCCACGACTTGTCCAAGGATAACCTACAAGACTGATTACGTCTGAGCAACCTAAGATCTTCGCTAGGATGTTACAATCATACAACTTGTCTTCTCTAGCTATGTTAGAAGTCTCATTCTGGATCATACCATGTCTTCTATGAATTACTCGAGCTTCACTTTGGATATTTCTAGCGCAGAATCACACGGCCAAGACTAATTACGTCCAAGGATAACATGCGAGCTTTGCCACGACTGATTATATCTGAGGGAAACCTAAAGGACTAATTACGTTTGAGAAACCTACAATATTCATTGGGATTTTATGCTTAAACAACCTATCTCAGCAGCTATGCTAGAACTCATCACTCTCTCTTTCGATAGGTTTCGATCTAGATCACATACTAGAGCTTCACTTCTCTCTGCATCATACAAAAAAAGTGCGAGTCAAATCAATCAAATCAAACAGTATCTTTCAAAAGAAACAAACTACCTCACAAATAGTCGAGCAAGTGGCAACATATTTTTCCTCAGTTGTACTCAACACCATGCAAAACTACATCCTTCCAAAGCAATAGACCATACTGGATCTCAAACTGAAGAAGCAACCCAAATTTCTCTTCTTCTCAGTGGCGCTACCTGCCCAATATGAATCAACATAACCATGCAGGTTAGTATTCTGATTTGTATCATACTTGAGCCCATACTAAACTGTACCCTTTAGGTACCTCACTACATGCTTTGCAACCAAGTGAGCATGTGTCGTATCTGCCAGGAATTGGCATAGGGTGTTCACAGCAAAGCATATGTCTAGTCTCGTATTTGTCATGGCATCAACCGACTCTAATGAAGCATCACACATTAGCTTCAAGTTTTATTCCATGGGTGTGGTTGTCACCTTGTGGTCCAGTATTCCAAATTTCTTTAGAATCTCCACTGCATACTTTCCTTAACTAAGGAAAATCCCATTTGCATTATGCTGCACCTCCATGCCTAGGAATTAGTGTATCATCCCTAGGTATTTTAACTTGAACTCTGTAGCAAGTATCCTTCTTGCATATTTAATGAGTTTCTCTTCTCCTGTCAAGAACAGGTCATCGACATATAGCAGGAGCATCCTTGGTCTTCTGCCTTCAATCTTGAAGCAAAGGTTGGGATCCTCTTTACTCTAAGTAAATCCTAGGGTCATCAGTAAGTTGTTCATCCTGTCGTACCATGTAGAATTTAAGGATCTTATGCAGTCACTCTCTCTGAAGCGAAGTATCATCCTCCCTCTATATTTTGTACTCTATGTAACAAAATATTATGTATTGGAGTGGCAAGTAGATTCCTTTGCTACTGATCTTCTATGCATCCATCTAAGGTCACTGAATACCAAGATCTTCTTTCTTGAACTTTGTTGAAAAGTTCCTCTTGCACCCATCTATGAGCTTGTCATCCTCTATAGGATTTCATCTTCAACATTGTAGAAAAGGTTAATATCTTCATCACTCCAGGTGATATTCAAGCTCCTCATCTAATTTTGTGTGCTACCCCATTGGTGCCTTTTGATATTGTATAAGGCCTTATTTAATTTGTACACATGAGTCTTCTTGGCATGTGTCTCGACTCCTAGTGCCTACTCTACGTAAAATTCCTACTCGATTACACCAATCAAGAATGATGTCTTGATATCCAACTGGTGTATCTCCCATCTCATACCTGCACGTATGGAACTATTCAAGTGTAGCTCACAAACTTGTGCAAATTTCTCCTCATAGTCTATGCCTTCTTTCTGTGAGAAGCTTCGTGCTATGAATCTCGCATTGTATCCCTTAATGTTTCCATCTATTGCATCCTAGATCTTGTAGATCCATATGGAAGACACTACGGGCTTTCCTTCAGGTCTCGACAATGCATCATAGACATCATTCCTCTTGATCAATTGGTACTCTTTGATCATATTCTCCTTCCATTTCTTCTTGGCTACTTCTTCATAGCTGGAAGGATCTGCATCAATTATGTTGCTCAACAGTGTCACATAACTGGAGTGTTCCTGAGGCCTATTGCTTTCTTTGGAATTCTCATCATACTATTCTTCATCTTGGATTATTTCTCATGCCCAATATGGTATTCATCTCTTGAGGTGGATCTATCATTCTCTTTATATTCTTTTGGAGATCTTTCTTTCACCACAATGTCTCTGACCTAGGAAGCTTCAAGTTCCTCTTCTGAATTGTCGTTACTTGTTCTTCGGAATGATATACAAGTCAAGTTCAACTACATGATTAGAAACATATCATAATTTCCAAAACATATTAATAGTGACAAATATATGTCACATATTCATGCAATTATCTTAGCCAATACTACAACATTCATCCATATCTTGTACACATACAACAACTTCTAGATTCCTTCTACCCCAATGTCATTAAGAGTGTGTACTACTCCTAATATGTTAGCAAAGAGGTTTCAATCTAGATAAGTAGCAATTAAATGTTGTACAACATCATTGACTTCATACCCATCATGTGCACTTCAATAGTATAAATGCAAGCACTCAAGCATGCATAATACATCAACTGAACAAGTGCACAACCAAACAATATCATGAAATGACAATTGAATACTTATATTTACTTGTTTGGTGGGTAGACTTCTTCTTGAGCCTTCAGCTTCATCATCTTCTTCATTCACAACTACATCATTTCTCATCCAAATGTTGGGATGGAAAATAGGTTCTTCATGAGTTGATTCCTTCATATTCCTCATCGCTTCAGGAATCTTCTTTCAATCATGAGGGCTTGATATTTAGATGTTCCCATATTCTCTTCTCTTATTGTGAGTCGATATTCTTCTTGTGTGCACTCTTCCTAGATTCTATTTAAGTTAATCAACTTCCTTCTGGCACACATTCCTCAAATTAATGAATCACATGATCTTGGGAGGCCATTCAAGGTGGTTACAACAATTTATTCTTCTTCTTTTATTGTTTCGTCATAACATTGAACACTTCCTTTTGGTGTCTTCAAGGATGACACATGAGGGATGAGATGATCTTTAATAGAATCTGCAATGATTGTCTTTCCTCTATCCTTAGCCTCATCTCCCTCAGGCTCTTAGAACTTCCTTATTGAAATACTGATCCATGTCATTTTCTTCAAGGATCAGGGAGTTCCTATACTTCCATACTTGGAAGTTATCAGCTTCACCAAGCTTGTCATCAAGATGGGTGTGATTATTCATTTTGAAATGAGAACCTCAAATGTAAATAGAAAATATTTATATCTTATCGATTTGAGGTGTTCGACCTGGTTCTGGAGCTATTTGATCTAGGGTTTGTCAGAAAAAACCCTAATTTTTCAAAATTTTGATTGAACATAAATACAGGCCTATTTAAGGTGAGCTGTCCAATGTACTTCTTTTCTGAAAACAATGGTGGGAAGCTCTTGAACATGAATCCCTAGTTTTCCAATTTCTTCTCCATAATTTTCCGATATTGATTCTGTTGTATCTCCAAAGTTTTCAATCCTTGTAGTCTGAAACTTCTCATTGAGATAACATGATATGTCTTATTTTCAACCCCATGGGTTAGAGAAAAAATGGATTCTGCAAGTGTGACTTATGCTTAATTTCTCAAGGTGACTGTTTTGGGGCCTATTTAGCATAGATAAATTGTGTGGACTTACACGTGTCATTGTTTCACATTCTGGTTCTAAAAAGAGGACCACAAAAAATACTGTCTGTTCCCTACCTACAACATCTTGCGAAATTTAATTTGGACCTTCCTAGCCTGAGATATAGAAATTATCCCTAAGTCACATGTTTATGACTATATTCTGGATGAGGCTAGAACCCTGATTTAGAGGAATCACATCTCCTGAATTTTAGCGAATATGAGGCTAAAACTTCTACAAAAGGTACATAAAGAGTTCCAATTTGGCCTGGAATTTTTTTGGCTTCTGAGCCTTCTCCAATCTCGCATTATAGATAAAGTTCTAAGATGACCAAATTCAGTCTTCTAGGGTTTTCAAGCATGAAACCCTAATTTTCATTAGTTTCCATTGTGCTTGTATTTCGGATGCACAGTTGCTTCTTTTAGAGTGGCTCTGATACCATGTTAGTTTTTCTAAGTTATTTTACTTAGGATCTTTATCTGAAAGTGTAACACGACTAGAACTGAAAAATAATTATTTTTATTTATTTTAGAAAACATTATGTTAAATTTATTGTAAAGTTTTTATGACTAAGTTGGTCAAGGAAGACTGTAATTGAAGAATTATTTATTTTAATAATTGATAGAAGAGACACCTATCCAAAGGAGAGTGTTGAATGAGTGTTCACTGATCCACTAGGAGGAATGAGGAGTTGTAGAAGGCTGGTTGACAGCTAGCAGCACTAGCATATCACTTTCTAGCTGTAGCAGGAAGCATAATCCCTAAAATTGTGGTCATGTTCCCTGAGAGGGGGAACTGAGCTAGTGGATCATTTAATTCCAAAACTGACCCAAATACCTAGGAAATCTTATAAATACCATCAAATTGAGCAGGAGGCTCACTACTCATTTTTTTTCCAAGTGAATGAACCTTGTGACTGCTACAAACTAAAAATTCAAGCACACAAGGAATTTGATGAAGGGATAGCTAAAGTAGGAGTTGTTGAGCTAAGTATGCAACTGAGCACTAAGTTACAACAAGTTGTTGTGTGGGATATTATCTAGTGATCTTCGTCCTACTGGTTCAGTGAACAGGCTCGAGGACCCTAAGCAAGTAATTTTGGCTACTTTAGGAGAAGGTTGGGTGGAACAGTCTCCTTTGGGTGTTTGTTACCTTCTGCACATTATCTAGGTTCTAACTGCTGTTAATTATCTATGATTTATTTCTATGTATGCATTTCTATTTAGAATTATGCTCAGTAGCTACAAAACTTAAATTGATGGTTATTGTCTATGATCTGTACTCTTTATCTGAAATTTATTTATAGATAGGTTATCAGCTACAAATTTATTGGAAATTATCCGTTATTATTCTAAGAGATGAAACCTGCAATTAGTTTACTCAAAGTAAAGGGTTAAAAGTTTACTGATCGAAGTTTTTCTGTTAGGTTAGTATTAGCTTAAATAATGCTTTTCCTTCTCTTGGTATATTAACTATAGTTCTTTTATCTCAATTATCTTAATCTACTATATTGCTAATAATAGTGGTAATTCTCTGTTAGTCTACATTCTTAAAAGAAATTTATATATATATATATATATATATATTAAATAAATACTGGAGGAAACCCTATGAAAATTTATTACAGAGATTATTATAAATTATCGAGATTTATAAGTAACTACACTAAACTAACAATTCATAATAAGGATAAACTCTTAAAGAGTTTTCATAATCTAATTACATTATTTCCATTTAAAACTAAACAGTACTATTCCTGATCGAATCAAAGGTTTTAAGTCTAAAACTCAAGGATATATATATATATATATATAATTCTTATAAAAATAAACATAGAAACATCGAACTGGAAACATTAAATACAACCCAATGTATAGGCACAAAACCTTACAAAGCATATCATATATGTTTATATATTTCTTTCTCTAGTTTCAAAGCTGAGTTTTGGCCTCATAACCAAAACCCTAGATACATATAGGCTAAACATTTTTCAAAACTAAAATAATAACTAAGCTTGGTTTACAGAGCAAATACATTTAAAGGATCTTTTAACAGAGTTACTTTATAAGGACAATATAGCCTAGTCTTTTACAAAACCATTATTGAATACCAAATCAAGATTATCGACAGGCCATAATGTCGGTTACACATTGTAAGTCGTCTTGGTATTTGCATCTGTAATATTTTACTCACAGAACAAAAAACGCAACAAGCTTAGCACTTAATTCATTCACTTAAAAATAAAATAGTTTTACCCTTTAAAAATTTAAAGATGAGTTGACAGTAGCCTCACAGCCCAAACTATTTTTCCTAGTAACAAAATAGAGGCCTCACGACATAGATTCTTTAACATATCTTTACAAAGAATATCCATGTCCTTACGACCTGCTAAATAATGCATTAAAGAAAACAACACTGTAAAATCAATATAGTATTCATGCATGCAAATGTAAAATCCTCACGAGCTACTTTCAAAACCTTTTCCAGAAAAAGATAAACAACAGTAGCTTATTGAAAGTGGCTCTATGGCCTATCCCAAAAACGAATATGACAGGGTAAAGGCCTCACTGCCACATTACAGTCTTATAAAGGCCTCAAGTCCACATATAGTTTTATAAACAAAACTGTAAAATCAAAATCCAACTGAGGTTATACAACACAAAATCCCTCACATGGTTTATATTATCCACATTTCTGTAGAGACAGTTGTAGGATTGTCCTTCAACATAAAAATTAGAACAATAACTCTGCATACAAATTACATAGTCACCTCGACTCACCGGTCGATGGGTTTTTCTATTACAGTTCAAGTATAAACAACCTCATGACTACCAAAGACAAAGTTATCACCTTCATGCCAAAAGATTTAAAATGCAGAGAGGGAGTCCCAATATTTCATAGAAACACAAGACAAGCCATGATGTCATAGATCTCAGAGCCACAGAAGGACAGGGTACAAGTCTTACCTGAACTGAAGTCCTTTAAAACCCACCACAAAGTAGAGACCTCAGTCGAATCCCGAAGAGCCTCCTGCACAAAACATTTATAGTGGTAATTCTTCTTTCACAATGGAAGGATAAAAAAATAAAAATAAATGTTTTACAGTAGAGAAATAAGCAGTCAACCCTAAAATAAATATCTTACCTTATGAATGTCAGTCTCAGCAGTGAGAATGCAATCACCGACGCTTCGTTTGGGAGGAGTCACGCAAACAACATTTTTCCAGACAAGAAGAATGGAGGTTACAGGTTGAGCCCCTCGTCTCCTCCACCCGTAACTTACAAGAATACTACATTGTAATGCAGACAGAATCCTGGTGTAACCCCACAAAGAAAAAACCAAAAATCTCAAAAGACAAAGCTTCATGGACAAGTTTACACTATTTTTATGACACCATAAACCCCTAGGGTTTTGTACAAATCCTTTTGTCTGAAAGATGGAGCAATTAAGGCCTCCACATGGCCTTCCTATAAAAACATTAAAATCACGACATATACCAATATTATCAACCTTCATCTCATTATCGACTTTGTCAACTTTTGATACACTATAGAGTTTATGCACCTTTGTATGGTTCCATGCAAGGGCAGTTTAATAAGTTTTGTAGTCCATAGAATAACATATAATAATGCTTAGTAGAATTTGTATGAAGTTTTCGATTAGATATTATATGGGTCGATGCTATGTAATTTTGTCAACTCCTTGGTGTCCCAACTTTGCTTAGAATGAATGTTCGCCTTGTAGCTTAGGACCTTGCCTCTTTAATTAAATAATTGAACACTCTCACATGCATAAGGAAAATGAGGATTATGCATTAGCCATAGAGCCTAAGTAATACCTAAGACCTTCCTCTTTCTAGTTGATAGGTAGGGTTTAAGACTAAAGACAAAAATAGCTTTTGCAACGAATTCTAAATTGACAAAAAGGAAAATATAAGAAGCTTATGACAATTAAGTAATGATTTCTTTTACTCATCAAAGTAATGTTGTGAAAGGACAAGTTAATGAAAAACACTATACATCGTATTTTGAGTTTTAAAGTCAAATTAAGTCACAATTCAATTTATTGTCACAACCGTTACAGAGTATAATATAACATCTCATGTATTTATCATCCTAGGTAATTTCACATTTACGTATGGTAAAAGAAATTTGATTTTTCGTAATTTTAGAGGTACTAAAGAAAGAATAAAAAGCACAAAAATACATCAAATATACACAAGAGACACAAGACACGGAGATTTTCATCGGGGAAACCATACAGGAGAATACCCTACAAAGTTCCTCAGAATAGTTCTATCACAAAGATAAGATGACAAGATAGAATAACCCAAGACCAACATCTCTGTAGCAGCTCTCTATCCCTCCTCTTCCTCTATCTTCTAAAGTGCACATGAGAGAGAAAGTGAAGTGTGTATCGAATGAGGAGGGAGCCTCTCTATTCAATATTCTTATGTTGATTTAGTTAACTCAACCACTAGCTCACCAAGGTTACTTGTGGGGATGACCTACCTAAGAATACACATAAATATATTTTACTTTATTTAACCTGGGGACTATTTCCCCGACTTATAATAGAGGGTTTACCTCGGTGACCATACACAATGATGACATCCCCAAAGGAGGAACACACATCCCTGATGGGGGTACAACAATATACAATAGTAATATACATCAAAATATCTTCTGAAGTTACAATTACAACAACACATCAGAGACATGTGATATATTAAAAAGAATGATTCACAAGTTTCAAAACTTTCTAATCATCAAAAATTTTAAAATACAAATTTAACAAAGCACCAAATGCATAGAAGTTATGCGAATTAAAATCATATATGTAGGACTATTAATTCTTGCACATGATCTAGGAACTAGGAATCAAAATCATCAAAGAATAATTAACAAATACTCATGAATTGGAAATTAATTGGAACCAGAATTGGTTTCCTCTCTGTATATTTAATCAACAATAAAGGGTTACAATACCAATGCTGAGCAATGGCTTAACTCCATGAATAATTTGAATACCTAAGGAGACAATTCGAATTCAGTGAGTGAGTCTATCTTAACTGACTCTCAACCATTCAATCTCACTCAGTTAACCACTTGACCAAAACCCTAATTGACTCACCAAACCCTAACTGAAGTCGGAGTGCAATAAATGACTGAATCTCAACTGAAGGAGATCAAACACATGTCATAGCAATCAAACCATCAAGTGCTAGTGCTGCATGACTCCAATGAACCCTGATGAGGTTAACTGAAGCTGAACTGACCATTAGAAGTTGGTGGAGGTGCCTTGTTGACTCCAGTTCATTAAATAATAATAAATAAATAATAAATAGTCATTAAATAATATATTTAATGAATGGAGGCACCTTAACTGACTGTAACTGACTAGTTGAACTGATTGTAACCACCAGTTAGCAACTAGGTGCATTAATATCACTCAGATCACCCCCGAAGTGCTCCAGTTAGCCTCCTTGACTGTAGGAGAAGGCTAAGTTAGCCTCCTTGACTGTAGGTAGGCGTGGGTGGATGATGGAAATTAATGCCCCACTGATGTCAATTAAACTTAGGATAGTGGTTTAACTAGGCCAATTTGACCAAAAGAGTGTGTATGATGGTAAATGTCTCCAACAAGGACATGTGTACTCAAATGAAGATAAAAAAAAACTTATGCCTAGAGGTAAACTTTGAGGACAAATATCACTTACCCAAGCATTATCAACTTAAGTTCCTGAAAGGTCTTAAATAATCTCTACAAAGGTAAGGTCAAGAAATTTTCTTGAACTAGGAGTTGCAAAGTTTCTAAAAGAGTGTGTTTGATGCATGAGCAATCCCTTTATTTGTACCCTTTGCATAAACATAAACTTGCTTGTAGTTGTAGGTATTTAACAAATGTTTTTGAGATTGTGTTCAAACTAACTAGGAATATGCCCAAATTTGATTTAAGGATGATACCATGTTATTTTAGGACTTCTCTATGGATTATCTATTCCCAAAACCTAGAAAATGATGCTCAAAACCTTCAAATTAGAGAATTATGGAGCTTAGGGGGCTGTAATGTGCTCAGGGGAACACCCAAAATTGTTTTTTTTAACAGAATTCCTTAAAAGTGCTCAGAATTTGTTTTTTGAGGCTATAAGAAGCATGATTACCATGATAGAGGTCATTTTTCTCCACCAAAATCTTCTCGATGACTCACAATTTGTGGATTCATGGATGTTTTTTTATGCTTGTTGCTTCCCAATTTTGTTTTATGATTTCACTTTGATTTTGTAGGTAATGGTCTTCTCTTAGATTCGCTTCCTTGCAGGGAACTTTACAATGGAGTTGGTCGGGAAGTTGAAGAAAATGTTAGTTTATTCTCTCTTTGTTTTGAATCCCTTCTTAGCATCATGCCATGTGGGTTTGCACCGTCGCATAGTATGTTCTTTCTTCAACTTTAAATATGAACTTAGGTGCATGTATTTTTCTTTCCAGGAACAACATTCTTTTGTCAAGAAGCAACCTTAATGTAATTTCATGCCAAAATATTTAATCGAGGTATTGGATGAAGTGGTTATTAAGCATTCAACCTCGTGTAGAATTGATCTTCCAAGGAAAAGACACACCAGGGGGCTTATGAAATCGAACTAAGCCAAGGTGCGGGCTTGCAATTGTAAACACACCAAAGGCCCTAAAGAGATTCAACCTCATCCTTATTCTTCAAACATAAGTTGACACCAAAAGATCAAAATATGGTCTTTAATAGTAAGGAACTTAAGTTTAAATAGGCGTACAATGAATGGATATGTGATTTTGTAAGTAAAATCAAGGTTGATTATAAATTTCATTTGCTTTTGAGTTTGAGTTTACTAAGTCTAAGATAAGTTCATGCAGTAGTTCTCATTGAGACATAAAAGTAGGTCAATGGGACTATGATAGTGCATACAATACCAATAGAAAGTGAGAGTTCCCTAACCTATCCTAAAATAATTGTAAAAGCACAAAGGTATTAAGATCTAAGAACAAGCAATAAACTAGGTGCTAAATGTCTAGAGAAGAGAGTATAAGATATGGTTACAATATTATAAAAATGATAGAAATTTAAATTTTGGGTAATGAACAAAAGAGATGGAGGATGTGAAGGCTTGTTGTAGCTGGTGGCCAAGCACAAGTAAGAGGGCTGATATGTGGGCTTGCATCAGATTGTTGTTAAGAATTGTGAAAGGGACAATACACTAGTAGATGATATCCTCTGAGAGTACTGGGACTGAGAGGGCCTAGTTGTACCATCCTTGGGGGAGCATAAGAGTGAGGGATCCAATCTCTACTAATTTTTGAGACGGAGGAAAAGAGTCTCCATACAATTTTTTGTTCTTGCAATTGTTAAAAACTCGTTTAGTTTTTTTTCTAGAATGTACATTACCCATGGTTGTAAAACTGACTCCAACTTGTTTCAGATCTTCTTGTGAATTTACCATGGCCCATTCAAAATATGTAGCAAATTAATACCCACATGTATGCTCCTTTTCCTCTTTCCTCTTCCCTACCTTGGGCCCAACACATCCATTATTACCTGATTTTTTTCTAAATCTTGTTGCAAACCTTTTTTTATATGACTCGAAGGAAAGAGATGAGAACATCATTGTATCTCCTCTAAATCAGCTCTCCTATAAGCATTTTACCTAACTTAATTTTGTTAGTATAATTGAAATCATTCATAAAATGTTTATGTATATGGTTATTTAGTATCTCTTTTTGTTCTGAAGGTCTCGGATGCCATGCTCTTTATAATATTTTCCTATTTGAGATTGCTTGCAACTTTTGACTTTATATTTTTTTAGATTAGTTGTCATTGGGATAAGTGATTTTTTGTTTTTAATTTGTTTTGGAGTTCTTCTATATTTTCAATTATGCTAGGTCTGAAAAATCAAAATTATTACAAACAACTGCAAATAATGTATATCCTTGATGTCTAATTTATGTGTTTACATATATTGGCTTTCTTTATGTTGCAAACACATGGTTATTATTCAATAATTTGGTTAACTCATATTCATGATATATTTTGTATTGAGGAGCTTAATAGTTACCCTAAATATTCAAGCATTTTGGTGTTTGCAATCTTGTAATAACCTAAGTTCGATATTGCGATGGACAAAGCAACCTCCTACATGTAAATCCATGGACTATTTTTGTAGGATAGGATGACTAAATGGAGCAATACATTATATTATTTTAGATAAATGTTCATGCTTACTATACAAAGGAGTTTTTTTTTTTTAGGCAAAAGAAGGCCTTGGTGGTTTTTGGAGTGATTTTCCCTTCAGAAGCATTGAGTTGGAGTCTCAAAATTGAAAATAAACTTACACCACATGTTGATTCTTGATGATACTTGCTGATATAAGCAATGCTATAATGATCATCGTAAATGAAACATTTAATCACTTAATTCTTAAACCTAGCAAAAGTAATGTAACCAAGGAATATTTTATACATATAATTAATTGCAGACTGAGTGGTGTCTTGCGCCCTAAAAAATTGTTTAACTTCAAGGCTTTGGAGAATTTGGATGTCAGCTTCAATAGTTTTACTGCCCTACCTATTCCTGCGGAGATGGGTCTTTTGAAAAACTTGAAATACCTCAACCTGTCAACAATTGGGCTTGCAGGTATCGTTCCATGGCAGCTCGGTAATCTGTCCAGCTTAACGAGACTCGATCTCTCCTCCTCGGATTCTATGTTGATAAGTCCAAACCTGTCATGGCTTACAAATATCATGGCCCTAAGAAATATTTCTCTAGACGGAACTGATCTCTCACTTACTTCATCCTCATGGGGACAATATATAAGTCATCTTTCTCAGCTCATAAATCTTACAATGTCAAACTGCAAACTGAATGGTCCCATTCCCCCTTCCCTGCAGAACCTTGCTTCACTAGAAATTCTCCATCTGGATCAAAATAATTTTGAGTCTGATTTCCCTACATGGGTAGCGAAAATGACTACTTTGGTCTCACTGCAGATTAGCAATGCAAATCTCAACAAATCTCTTCCTTTTGAACTCTCTTAGATGCCTAACATAAAAAGGATTTTCTTGGGAAATAATAAAATATATGCCAATGTTTCTCATATTTTCAGGGGCTAATGGAAGAGCCTAACCATTTTCAATATGCCAAACAACAATTTGTACGGCTCCATACCACTTTCTATAGGAAAAATATCATCTCTGGCATAGCTAGAACTGCACAGAAACAACTTGTTGGGAACTATTCCAAAGTCATTGGACGGTCTCCACTCGCTTACTGTACTAAAACTGAGCTACAACAAATTAACAGGCCCTATCCCATTATCGCTAGCATCATTGTCTAAACTCACCAATATCAGTCTTAATAATAATGCTTTGAACAGAACAATCTCAGAGTCACATTTCCAAAATCTGAAAATACTGAAATATCTTGACCTGTCCAGTAACAAATTAACCTACAAAATCTCCTCCAACTGGTCTCCCCTATTTGATTTAGATCTGCTAAAACTATCTCATTGTCAAATAGAGAGAGCACTTCCTCTTTTTTCTGAAAAATGGCCACCACTTCTCCCTCTGGAACAACATGGACCCTAGTGAACAACCCCTTGTTCTATTCATCCTTACACAAGTTGAAGAAATGCTCATTTCACGTGTCAACCCAATTTTGCAAGTAACCCATGCTCGTGGTGGACAATACAAATATAGTGGCCATACAATAAGCTTTCCACAAGACATTTCAACCATCCTCAATTTTTTACCTCAACGTGTTGAATAATTAGAAATTTTAGTTGTCACTCGTAAAACCTTCAAAAATCAATCCTATGATTGCATTGTCAGTAGATCCCATGTTCTTGCAGCCTTGGAATACAAGATATCACATGACCCATACTATAAATATGTACAGCTTGACCAACGCGCAATTATGGCTTTGCCAATTTCCCCCACTAATGATTCCCCTTTTCTTCAACATTCACACTCCACTGCCCTTGATTCTAGTTTTCCTGCTGAAGATGTTCACCCGACATTTCAGAGCCAAACTCCTAGCAAACTTCGTCCTTTGCTAATATTCTACCCAATACAGACATAGAGTTCCAGCAAATCAAAACGTTTTTGCAAACGCCTTCTTCATCTCCAACAAATGCAATGGATTGGACACCTATAGGTTTGTCACCTGTCATTGAATACAATACAGAGGGCCTTTTCTTAATGGCATTTCCATCACTTTTCCCCCAAGGCACTGCCATGTTCAAACAACTGCATTTTAAATTAGTTGATCTCCACAAATATGCATTGCACCTTCTTCGATACTATGATAACAGGTTCGGTTGCCACCCACGATTCCGCTACTACCTTTATAATCTCATCATGCACCGTCGTAGCCAATCAATAGCAGCAATCTTTATTAAAAAAAACATTGAAGACAACTTCCCCACAACCATCTCTGAACTCAACAACCGCTTGGAACAAACTCCTTCAGACAAACTACCAAATCAAATCATGCGTTTTGGAGCAACACTCCATGGAACATGGTATTTTTGGCACAAATCAAGAAACAAATTGACAGATATGATTTCCCAGCTTGGTTGCCCAACTTTTTTCTTCACTTTAAGTGCAGCCGACACCAAGTGGCCTAACCTACATGTGGTCATGCCCGGGACACCACCCACTTCTTTCAGCAAGCACCAACAATGGAGAATACAAAATATCATCTCCCACCCACATCTTGCATCTCTCTACATGCACCACAGGTTCAAAATATTTCGTGAAGAGGTCTTGCTTAAACACCTCACACACATTATTTTTGGTATAGTTAAAGCTTCATATCCCTTCTTCCAACAACATATCTATTTTCCTTTTATTATTTTGCCACATATTACTAACACATATTGCATGCATAGGTATGAATGGCAAAGTAGAGGCTCTGCACATATTCACAGTTTCATATGGTTACCAAATGCACCTGATATGGAAACGCTTGACTGGGAGAATTCTACTGAGGGTGATGAAGCTAAGGACTTCTTTGATCAATTTATTTCTACTTGGAACACACGAGATACCACCAACACGCCCCCTTCTTACCCCACTCTGATATGCTTGATCCATGCCCGTTATCTACTAACGACATTCTAAAAAAAAACCTTTTCATGACGATACAGAACTACTCAATTGCATCCAACGACACACAAAATGCACAACAAATAAATGCCTCTGAAAAAAGGGGTCTTCCTACACATGTCATTATAATTCTCCATGGCCTTTACAAAACTCATCTTCCAAGTTCAATGATACCAATGGCAAAAAAACCATACAAACCAACTCGCAATGATGATCGTTTGAATAGCCATATCCCTTCCATCCTATCAATATGGCATGAGAATGTTGATTGTCAACCAGTTCTTGACATACATGCCATTCAAAAATACATTGCCAAGTATGCAGCTAAATCAGAAACAAAATCTGAAAGCTTTCACCAAATGCTTCGATGAATTGTCCATGCTGCACCACTTCTTGACCCTTCCATTGTTGCTATTCAAAAATTCCTTTCGGAAACACTTGTTGATCATGACATTGGAGCCCAAGAAACATGCCATATGTTGCAAAAACTACCTCTCACAGTTAGTAGCCATACTTTCTTATCCCTCAATGTCAACCGAAAAACTTATAAACGTGTTTCATCAGACAATCCCACATCCTTCACATCAACAAACTTCATAGATGCCTACCTTTCACGCCCTTCCGCTCTTCATTCCATATCTCTCATTGAGGATGCAAGATCTTGGTCATATAATGCTCATCGAAGAAAAGAAAAATGGAAACCAAGAGATCCCCCCGCCATCGTCCGTGTTCTTCCCCATTACTATTCAATCCCCTCCATAGATACACCCTTGTTCATTGATTTCTGCAGATCTGAACTCATGCTATACAAACCTTTCTGCAATATACAACTCGACATTGGTGCTTCCGACGATGCCATTGTTACAACCTAGCAAGAACTTCAATTGACCTACACTCCTTGGCATGTTGATCGGAAACCAGTTGAACCCATTTCCTTATTAGAAGACACCATGGTTTCTGACAATTTTCAAAACCCACAACCCATGTAATTGAATGAATGGGAATTGCTTTCCCAACTACACCCTACCAATGACATGCAAATAAGTGACCTGGACATCCTTGGTCGTTGTGACTTTGACAAAAACCATAATTGGCATGATATGACCATCCCCCTCCACTTGCAAGAACTTGCCATTGACTTCATACAAAATAATCGCTCAGACCACCACCTCCCTCAACCATCCTACTCTAATGCACCAAATTCTCAAACATTGTCCCCAACTCAAATGAAATCCCACTCCATTGTCATGAATCACTCTGCAAACATCCTAACAAGTCCTCTACTCAGAATGGTTGTGCAAGGAACTGCTGGCACTGACAAGTCATTCTTCTTTCGTTGCATAAGAGAATCCCTTTCCTTTACCAAAAACTTCAATCAATCCCTAATCTTGCTACTGGACCCTACCGGCGTCGCAGCATTCAACATCCAAGCATCTACTATCCATTTATCCCTTCATATTCCTATAAAAAATTTCATGCCTTTGGAAGTGAATTCACTTTCAAACCTCCAAGAGGAACTTCACCATATCCACTACATTCTCATTGATGAAATGAGCTTCCTAGTCCCAACACTTTTAACCCAGATTGATGAACGTCTCCGTGAAGCATTCCCTCACCATAAAAACACCTCTTTGGGTGGTTGATCAATTATTCTTATGGGAGACCTTGCCCAATTACCACCAGTTATGGACATTCCATTGTATGCAGGCTCTTCCCATGGTACTATACTTTGGCGCAACTTCAACACAGTTGTAACAATTTCAACTGTTTTTCGCCAACAAGGAAATGACCCATCACAGGTCACCTTCAGGAACCTTCTTACCAACATCAGAAATGCAACAACTAATATAGAGGATTGGAAGCTTCTCATGTCTAGGACAGACTCCTTCCTTTCTAAGGACGAGTTATCTACTTTCAAAGGTTCCATGCACTTATTTGCAACCAACCAACTAGCTTCACTTCATAATCTACACATGCTCAAGTCTTTGCAAATTCCAATAGCACTTTCTATTGGTGAGCACATAAACAACCATGCTACTTCTCAAATTGAAGATGAGCAACTAGAGTGTGCAATGTTGCTTTTCCCTGGGCAGTGAGTAATGTTAACATCAAACTTATTGGTTTCAGCAGGCCTCGTTAATGGATCACTCGGATAAGTGGTTGATACTTTCTACAAATCACAACATCATCCTCCACAACTTCCAACATTTGTTGTTTTTAACTTCCAAAAGTACATTGGTCCAGCATGGGATACCAACAATTCTACTTTTCTACCAATTCCACCTATACAAAGGGGGGGTCGTACTCAAATCCCAATTAAAATGGCATGGCATTAACAATACATAAATCTCAAGGAATGACATTACCAAAGGCTACAATAGACATTGGCACAATGGAGTGTCAAGGTTTGACCTTTACTGCACTTTCTAGAGTCTTGTCCCTTCAGGATCTTCACATCTCCCTAGCATTTTCCTATGATCCTTACAAACATATGCAAGATAATCCACATGTCAATGTAAGGAAAAATGCAGAGACATTGCTACAATCAATGGAGCTCCCTTAATTACGTTCAATATGTAGGTACTTCTCTTTTTCCACTATTTCATTTTCCTTTACATCCTTTCAAGCTAACTCCAAATTCTTCATTCTCCCTAACTACTCTTCTACTTTTCATGTGCAAGATCTACTCCTCAACAAGCTACAAATTGCTTGTTGTAATCTACATATCAATGTTCTATTTTTCATTAACATATATGTACTCACATCAAAACATTATAATGTAAGAGGATCGTAATGTATATGAATTCATTTCAATGGTCAAAACAATTTGACAAATAAATATATATTTATGAATCAAATTATAATCTTTTCATAATATTATAAATCTTATTTTTTATTGAGAATTTTATTTATCTTTTTCTAGATATATACATCAATTTTAAGTTTTTCTTTATAATTTTTTTGAGATATTTTCCAATGATGTCCATTTAGATGTTATTAATTCCTTATTAATGATCCACATTTAAGAAACTAAGAATCCATTGTCATTTGGATGAGGCAAGAAAAAAATTTATGATTTCTTTTGAAATGCAGATAATGTAATGGCCAATTATGTGAATAATATAATGATAAAATTTGTGGTTCAACACTTCAAATTCTCTTTCTTGTTGTATATGCACCCCTAGGTACAATTGTAAGCTACAAATTGTTTGTTGTAAATGTTCTATTTTGCATTAACATATATGTACTCGCATCAAAACATTATAATCTAAGAGGATCGAAATGTATATGAATTCATTTGAATAGTCAAAACAATTTGACAAAAACAAATTAGAATTGCTTGCCTTTTAGATTTTTAGACCTACTAAATTCTTAAATGTAAGGATATATGAATCAAATTATAATTTTTTCATAATATTATAAATCTTTTTTATTATTAATTTAATTTATCTTTTTCTAGATTTATACAACAATTTTAAGTTTTTATTATTATTTTTTTGAGATATTTTCCAATGATGTCCATTAACCTACCTCTTTTTTATATTATTAGAATTTGAACATGTTTGGTGACATTCAAAATGTTATGAATTCCATATTCATGATCGACATTTAAGAAATGTATAGATGAATTATTTTTATTTATTTAGTAGATAGATCCATAAATTTATGCAATGTTTCTTGATTGTAACATAAGAACTACGCAAACTAACAATCCATTGAATTGAATTATTTTTATTTATTTAGTATATAGATCCATAAATTTATGCAATGTTTCTTGATTGTAACATAAGAACTACACAAATTAACAATCTATTGTCATTTCAATGGGAGAATAATTATTTTCATGATTACTTTTGAAATTCGGATAATGTAATGGCCAATTATGTGAAAAAAAATAATGTCTTTAGAATATTGTATTAACCATAATATTTTATTAGCTAAAATTTGTGATTCAACAATTCAAATTGTCTTTCTTGTTGTATATATGTCCACATCTCCTTGCTTTGCTTGCAACATAGGGTTCTTTTATTGCACCCCTAAGTACAATTGCTAGTAAAAATCTAAAAAACCTTAGTTGTGATCTGAATTGACTTAACTTCAAGTTCCAGATGTCCCAGCTGCAATTGTAAGTGATATTTAAGAACATTCATGTAGAGGTCACTGTCAAAACAACTGATAGGGTTTTTTTATTGGCAAATTCAGGAGAGCAAAGAAGTGGACAGTGGACTATGCTGTAAAAGCTACTTTCATTTAAGTGGTCAGTGAATCTTATCATCCGCGTTCTTCATCTCTTGTCCCATGAATTTAATTCGATTCATTGCAATAAATACCAAATTACTATACGGCATTATGGCATGGCTTGTTAAATGTTAATAATAACTAGCACCATCAACGAAAAAACCAAGTTAATGCTGCTGATGTGAGTGCGAATATAAAATATTCTAAAATATCGATTAGATATATAAACACAAAATAAAAAATATATCATTCAAGTGAATTAAAATCATCAGATGTACGTTGGTCTGCTTTTTCTTTTCACGTGTCTGCATGTTTGGCATTTTCTCCTGTGTATGCATTTCATGTGTTTTTTAATGAGGAGTTGAATATGATGGTGAAGACCAAGCACAAGGCTGAAATTCATGCTTTGAGTTCTTTCAAAGTTTTAGCATCTTTCAGAGGTTTATCAAAAAGTAATGGAACACTTAATTTGTTTCATAGAAAGAAAGTAATGGAACAAATATCATTGTCAACAAGTGTATTGAAAGAGGGACAATAAGTGCATTGATTTCTAATTGCAATTATGAAGTATATTTTCTTTCCTTTATTTCTTAACTTTTAACTTCTATCTACTTCCTATTTAAGATGTATGAAAATTGCTAAAATTGCACAGATGAATTGTTTGAGAATTTAAATATGCTTAAAGAAAAATTTATCATTTGCTTTCAGGTATCATGGGATAAAATGTAAATGGAAATTTTCCTTGTTTGATTTATCTTGGAAATATACTCTCGTCTAGTTCCTATCATGACGCTGTCCAATTTCTTACAGAGGTTTCGATGGTTGTATTTCATACTTTGTAACAAATTTGAACTCTTTCAAAAAATAAACAGTTTACTTCTTTTTATTTCTGAAAAATGCTTTAAACAATCTCTCATATTGATTTATGTGTCAAGTCATAAACAATTAAGACCATGGTTATCTTGAGAGAACTCTTTCGACATATAACTATTTTCCCTCATTATACTCATATTCTCAAGGAACTTCAGGCTCAGGCTTGAATTTAGTTAGGCAATAAAATAGAGAAAGGTCATAATCAGTATATAGGACCATGTGGACATTATACTTATGATTATCTACTGACAATCATGTGTGGTCCAATGTGGATAATTTAATTTACATCTGATGATATTGTTTGGGATCTTCCTAAATCCCACTATATCGATAAATATAGATGGGGAATATCCACCAAACTAGGTAAATCTCAACGTTATAATAAGTGGAAAGTTGTTAGAGTTGTTTCCTTTGTCTATTTGGAATTATTCCATGAACAAACTCAAAAACCCTTACAAGTGAATTCAAACATTGTTGAGACAAATTTTGAGTAGCATCAACAAATATCTTTGTAGTATATACCTAGAACTATTTAGAACTCTCACATACAATGAAAAAACCATTTATTAACAAAAATAAATCCCCCAACATGAAGTTGGTTTGGCACTTGGACTCCCACCATACAAGGTAAGTTTTGCATCAAAAGATAACCTCCACTAAGGGAAAATTGACAGTAAAATTTTATAAGTTGTTTTAGTTTAAATCCTTACCAACAAAGCCTTATCTCACCCTTCAGGAAATTTAGCATTTATTAGTCCTTGAACTCCGCGTATTCCTTATGGTATTTATTTTCATGTTTTGTATGTTTAGATGATCACTCTACTTCAAAAGTTGTGTTAGAAAAACATGATCATAAAACAATAACATAAAACATAATGTGAGAATAAAACACATAAACACAATACAAGAGAGACACCAAGTATGCGTGGTTCACTCAATATGGGATACGTCCAAAAATAAATTTATAGTCCTGTATATTATATTGTCCAACAAAATGAAGGTACACATCCCATAGCACATATGTTGCAAATTCCTCTTCACTCCCTCATAGTCTCTCTCAGACACACAAGTCTTTTACAATACTACATAGCCACAATGCAATGAAATCCTTTTAAAGGGGAATTACCATGGATAATACCATGGGTTACCAAATACCATGGGATTGGGGGTATGAGCCCATGGTATTGGGTAATCCATGGTATTATCCATGTGTCTACTCCAATGACTTGCCATACACAAAATGTTTCTTAAAGAGTGATCCAATGAACTCTCAAAAAAGTTTGAGAATAAGAAGAACTTCTATCGAGAGGATCATAACTCTAAACCTCCTTTAGGATGTGGAAAGGAAGATGAGGCCAACCCAAATTATTCTTGGTCACATCAACCTCCTTTTCACCCAAAGCACTTCTAGGTACATTGTAACTGTTTCCTTATTTTTTGTCCCAAAGACAACTGCAGTAGTCACCTGGAAACATAATGTTAGTTTTTATAAGTTATTTTACTTCGGATATTTATCTGAAATAATAAAAAGCACAACAATACATTCAAGATACACAAGAGAAACAAGACACATATATTTTCATTGAGGAAACCATAAAGGAAAAAACCCTGCAAAATTCCTCAGAATAGTTTCGTCACAAAGATAAGATGACAAGATAGAATAACCAAGAACAACATCTTTGCAGCAGCTCTTTGTTCTTCCTCTTCCTCTCTCTCCTAAAGCGCACATGAGAGAGAAAGTGAAGTGTGTGTTAAATGAGGAGGGAGCCTTTCTATTTATATTCTTCCATTGAGTTAGTTAACTCAACCACTAGGTCACCCAGATTGCTTGTGGGGTCAACCTACCTAAGAATACACTTAAATATATTTTACTTTATTTAACCTACGGACTATTGCCCCGACTTACAATGGAGGGTTTACCTTAGTGACCATACACAATGATGGCATCCCCAAAGGAGGAACACACATCCCTAGTGTGGGTACAACAATATGCAATAATAATATACATAAGACTATCCTCTGAAGTTACAATTACAACAACACTCCCTCTTAACTAGGAAGGTATTCTCTCGCCACAGTCATCAACACATATGTTCATCGTCACTGAGTCATCATCGTCATTGCTACCATTGTTCTCATCTTGTCTAATTGGTCACATCTGTCTATCATAGGAAGTTTCTACAGAACCAACCCTTGTTCATGATGGATGTAGGCCTATAACTTATCTAGGTCTTCATCATATCCACGACCAAGGAATCACATAGATATAGAACAGGACCATTCTTTACATTTCCACTGCAATAGCCTATGTCTCCTATCATCTTCTCATCGTATCATCGTGCAGGTACAATCCACAACTTTATTTACATTGCCACTGCAATAATCTGTGTTTCCTACCATCATCTCGTCGTCATCGCGTAGGTACAGTACATGACCTTTTTTACATTGCCACTATAATAACCTGTGTTTCCTACCTTTATCTTTTCAGATCCATATCATCTCTTTTGTCCTGCACAAAACAAAACAAAGCACTCAAATCACAACTCAGATGCATACCAACTTATTTCTATCACCATAAGAACATGTCAGGATTTCACCAAGACAATCATGCATATACCACTATGTAATAACCTTCAAGGAGCGCAACACAGTGCATTACGTCTCTGCACGGTCAACCTACATTCTACTAGTAAAAGAGAACCACCTAGGTGCACCTCTCATGCTTCATGACCTTGTCATCTCAACATGGGAACACATATATATCATATATATGTAAGGAAAAATCACGACCCAACAACCTACTACACCACAACCTTTTACGTTCTTCTCTTCAACCGTAAGGGATTACATTTGAACAACCTACACCTAGGATCTTTTCCTTTCAGATAACCTTCAGGACATATTACATCCTAGTAACCTACGTACCATGCCAGGGCTTAGTATTTACACTCAAACAACTCATGGGAGGTATTACATTTGAATAACCTATGTAT
Organism: Pseudotsuga menziesii; assembly: GCA_001517045.1. Taxonomy (NCBI): domain Eukaryota; kingdom Viridiplantae; phylum Streptophyta; class Pinopsida; order Pinales; family Pinaceae; genus Pseudotsuga; species Pseudotsuga menziesii. Next base: position 189,573 of record LPNX010279744.1, read on the forward strand.
CATGGCAGGGTTCAGAATTTACATTTGGATAACCTGCCATAGGACTGATTACATCCGTGCAACCTTCTACATCAGGATTTTTCCCGCTTGGACAACCTGTCTCATTTCTCATGTGAGATATCATGCATCAGCTATTTCTAGCATAGAACACATTAGGATTGATTACATACAAGTATAACCTATGAGCTTCTCCAGGACTTGTCCAAGGATAACCTATAGGACTTGAGTTTGAGCATGATAATTATGTTCCAAACAAAGCTGTTTTGATCTGGTTATGTTTAAAAAATTTGTTTGACTAGAGTTTGTGGCAACATTTGAATCAATCTATAGGATTTTATAGGGGTTTATATTGCCCTTGGTTTTTTATAAAATATTGTGTAAACTTTAGCACAGGGCATGTACCATAGTATTACCTTGATCTTCCATGTATTCTCTAAACACTTAATTTGTTTCATAGAAAGAAAGTAATGGAACAAATATCATTGTCAACAAGTGTATTGAAACAGGGACAACAAGTGCATCGATTTCTAATTGCAATTATGAAGTTTATTTTCTTTCCTTTATTTCTTAACTTTTAACTTCTATCTACTTCCTATTTAAGATGCATGAAAATTGCTAATATGTGCGAAAATTGCACAGAGGAATTGTTTGAGAATTTAAATATACTTAAAGAAAAATTAATCATTTGCTTTTAGGTATGGGATAAAATGTAAATGGAAATTTTCCTTGGTTGATTTATCTTGGAAATATACTCTCGTCTAGTTCCTATTGTGATGCTGTCCAATTTCGTACATAAAGGTTTCGATGGTTATATTTCATACTTTGTAACAAATTTGAACTCTTTCAAAAAATAAACAATTTACTTCTTTTTATTTCTGAAAAATGCTTTAAACAATCTCTCATTTTGATTTATGTGTCAAGGCATAAACAATTAAGATTATGGTTATCTTGAGAGAACTCTTTCGACAGATAACTATTTTCCCTCATTATACTCATATTCTCAAGCAACTTCAGGCTCAGGCTTGAATTTAGCTAGGCAATAAAATAAAGAAAGGACATAATCAGTATATAGGACCATGTGGACATTATACTTATGATTATCTACTGACAATCATGTGTGGTCCAATGTAGATAGTTTAATTTACATCGGATGATATTGTTTGGGATCTGCCTAAATCCCACTATATCAATAAATATAGATGGGGAATATCCACCAAACTAGGTAAATCTCAACATTATAATAAGTGGAAAGTTGTTAGAGTTGTTTCCTTTGTCTATTTGGAATTATTCCATGAACAAACTCCAAAACCCTTACAAGTGACTTCAAACATTGTTGAGACAAATTTGAGTAGCATCAACAGATATCTTTGTAGTATATACTTAGAACCATTTAGAACTCTCACATACAATGAAAAAACCATTTATTAACAAAAATAAATCCCCAAACATGAAGTTGGTTTGGCACTTGGACTCCCACCATACAAGGTAAGTTTTGCATCAAAAGATAACCTCCAGTAAGGGAAAATTGACAGTAAAAATTTATAAGTTGTTTTGGTCCAAATCCTTACCAACAAAGCCTTATCTCACCCTTCAGGAAATTTAGCATTTATTAGTCCTTGAACTCCGCGTATTCCTTATGGTATTTATTTTCATGTTTTGTATGTTTAGATGATCACTCTACTTCAAAAGTTGTGTTAGAAAAACATGATCGTAAAACAATAACATAAAACATAATGTGAGAATAAAACACATAAACACAATACAAGAGAGACACCAAGTATGTGTGGTTCACCCAATATGGGCTACGTCCAAAAAGAAATTTATAGTCCTGTATATTATATCATCCAACAAAATGAAGGTATACATCCCATAGCACATATGTTGCAAATTCCTCTTCACTCCCTCATAGTCTCTCTAAGACACACAAGTCTTTTACAATACTACATAGCCACAATGCAATGAAATCCTTTTAAAGGGGAATTACCATGGGTTACCAAATACCATGGGATTGGGGGTATGAGCCCATGGTATTGGGTAATCCATGGCATTATCCATGTATTTTCCGTCCTCCCTGGGACACCAGATGGGAGGTGTGTACAGTCCACCTACAAAGAATATAAAACTGGGGTATAAACATGGTTGAAACATGAACTCTAAATCAGGAAGATCAAGTTCCACAACCAACAAGTTGCACCTCTTGTCATGTGTCTACTCCAATGACTTCTCATAGACAAAATGTTTCCTAAAGAGTGATCCAATGAACTCTCAAGAAATTTTGAGAATAAGAAGAAATTCTATCGAGAGGATCATAATTCTAAACCTCCTTTAGGATGTGGAAAGGTAGATGAGGCCAACCCAAATTATGCTTGGTCACATCAACCTCCTTTTCACCCAAAGCACTTCCAAGTACATTGTAATTGTTTCCTTATTTTTTGTCTTAAATACAATCGCAGTAGTGACTCGGAAACATAATGTTAGTTTTTCTATATTATTTTACTTAGAATATTTATCTGAAAGAATAAAAAGCACAACAATACATTAAAGATACACAAGAGAAAAAAGACACATAGATTTTCATTGAGGAAACCATAAAGGAAAAAACCCTACAAACTTCCTCAGAATAGTTTCGTCACAAAGATAAGATGACAAGATAGAAGAACCAATAAGAACATCTTTGCAGTAGCTCTTTGTCCCTCCTCTTCCTCTCTCTCCTAAAGTGCACATGAGAGAGAAAGTGAAGTGTGTGTCAAATGAGGAGGAGGCATCTCTATTTATATTCTTCCATTCAGTTAGTTAACTCAACCCCTGGGTCACCCAGATTACTTGTGGAGCCAACCTACCTAAGAATACACTTAAATATATTTTACTTTATTTAACCTACGTACTATTGCATCGACTTATAATGGAGGGTTTACCTCAATGACCATACACAATGATGGCATCCCCAAAGGAGGAACACACATCCCTGGTGGGGGTACAACAATATACAATAATAATATACATCAGACTATCTTCTGAAGTTAAAATTACAACAACACTCCCTTTTAACTAGCAAGGTATTCTCTCACTATAGTCATCAACACATATGTTCATCGTCATTGAGTCATCATCGTCATTGCTACCATTGTTCTCATCTTGTCCAATCTATCACATCTATCTATCATAGGAAGTTTCTACAGAACCAACTCTTCTTCATGATCGATGTAGGCCTATACCTTATCTAGGTCGTCATCATATCCATGACCAAGCCATCACATAGGTATAGAACATGACCATTCTTTACATTTCCACTGCAATAACCTGTGTCTCCTATCGTCTTCTCATCGTATCATCGTGTAGGTACTGTCCACGAATTTCTTTACATTGCCACTGCAATAACCTGAGTTTCCTACCATCATCTCGTCATCATCGTGTAGGTATAGTACATGACTTTCTTTACATTGCCACTATAATAACATGTGTTTCCTACCTTTATCTTTTCATATCCATATTATCTCTTTTGTCCTGCACAAAACAAAACAAAGCACTAAAATCACAACTCAGATGCAGACCACCTTCTTTCTATCAACATAGGAACATGTCAGGATGTCACCAAGACAATCATGCATTTACCACTATGTGAGAACCTTCAAGGAGTGCAACTTAGTGCATTATGTCTCTGCACGGTCAACTTGTGTTCTACCAGTAAAGGAGAACCACCTAGGTGCACCTCTCATGCTTCGTGACCTTATCATCTCAAAAACCTGCTACACCAGGACCTTTTACGTTCTTCTATTCAACCGTAAGGGATTACATTTGGACAACATGCGCTTAGGATCTTTTTCGTTCAGATAACCTTCAGGACATATTACGTCCTAGTAACCTGCGTACCATGCCAGGGCTTAGTATTTACACTAAGACAAGTCATGGGAAGTATTACATTTGAATAACCATTAGAGGAAATTTGGGGTCTAAAATGGGCCTTATAAGAAAACGTGCCAAAATAAGTTTTTGTGAGTTGGAATTCAAGAACCAATAGAATTTCAATAAAATAAGTCAACCATAATGGTTGAATTCACATATTTGTCATTAAAAAAAACTACTTTTTTTCTTCGTATTTTCGACATATCTCATTGTGTTTTTACTCAAATTTCGATCGGGAGAGCTCGTTGGATGCAGAATTTGATTCCGCATCCAACGAGTACCCACACNTAAAAATACGAACACAAAAAGTAGTTTTTTTCTTTTTTCCTCCAAAATTAATCAATATTATTTTATTATTTTAACTATTATTTTATTATTTTAGCTATTATTTTATTATTTTAACTATTATTTTATTATTTTAGCTATTATTTTATTATTTTCCTTAGGAGGCCCATTTTAGACCCCAAAATTCCTCTAATGCTACGTATCATGCCAGGGCTCAAAATTTACATCCAGATAACCTGTCACAGGACTGATTACATCCGTGCAACCTGCTACATCAGGATTTTTCCCGCTCAGACAACCTGTCTCATTTCTCATGTGAGACATCATGCATCATCTATTTCTAGCATAGAACACATCAGGACTAATTACATACAAGTATAACCTATGAGCTTCTCCAGGACTTATCCAAGGATAACCTACAGGACTGATTACGTCTGAGCAACCTAAGATCTTCGCCAGGATGTTACAATCACACAACTTGTCTTCTCTAGCTATGTTAGAAGTCTCATTCTGGATCACACCATGTCTTCTCTGAATTACTCAAGCTTCACTTTGGATATTTCTAGCATAGAATCACACCAGGACTGATTACGTCCATGGATAACATGCAAGCTTTGCCATAACTGATTACATCTGAGGGAAACCCACATGACTAATTACGTTTGAGCAACCTACAATCTTCACTGGGATTTTACGCTCATACAACCTATCTCACTAGCTATGCTAGAACTCATCACTCCCTCTTTCGATGGGTTTCAATCTAGATCACATACTAGAGCTTCACTTCTCTCTGCATCATACAAAAAAAGTGCAAGTCAAATCAATCAAATCAAATAGTATCTTTCAAAAGAAACAAACTACCTCACAAATAGCCGAGCAAGTGGCAACATATTTTTCCTTGGTTGTACTCAACACCATGCAAAACTGCATCCTGCCAAAGCAGTAGACCATACTGGATCTCAAACTGAAGAAGCAACCCAAATTTCTCTTCTTCTCAATGGCGCTACCTGCCCAATCTGAATCAACATAACCGTGCAGGTTAGTCTTCTGATTTGTATCATACTTGATCCCATACTAAACTGTACCCTTTAGGTACCTCACTACACGCTCTGTAACCAAGTGAGCATGTGTCAGATCCGCCAGGAATTGGCTCAGGGTGTTCACAGCAAAGCAAATGTCTGGTCTCGTATTCGTCATGGCATCAACCGACTCTAATGAAGCATCACACATTAGCTTCAAGTTTGATTCCATGGGTGTGGCTATCACCTTGCGGTCGAATATTCCAAATTTCTTTAGAATCTCCACTGCATACTTTCCTTGACTAAGGAAAATCCCATTTGCATTCTGCCACACCTCCATGCCTATGAATTAGTGTATCATCCCTAGGTATTTTATCTCGAACTCTATAGCAAGTCTCCTTCTTGCATCTTTAATGAGTTTCTCTTCTCCTATCAAGAACAAGTCATCGACATATAGCAGGAGCATCATTGGTCTTCTGCCTTCAATCTTGAAGAAAAGGTTGGGATCCTCTTTACTCTAAGTAAAGCCTAGGGTCATCAGTAAGTTGTTCATCCAGTCGTACCATGTCGAACTTGAGGATCTTATGCAGTCACTCCCTATGAAGCAAAGTATCATCCTCCCTCTGTATTTTGTACTCTATGTAACAAAATATTATGTATTGGACTGGCAAGTAGATTCCTATGCTACTGATCTTCTATGCATCCATCTTATAAGGTCACTGAATACCAAGATCCTCTTTCTTGAACTTTGTTGAAAAGTTCCTCTTGCACCCATCTATGAGCTTGTCATCCTCTATGGGATTTCATCTTCAACATTGTAGAAAAGGTTAATATCTTCATCACTCCAAGTGATATTCAAGCTCCTCATGTAATTTTATGTGCTACCCCATTGGTGCCTTCTGATATTGTATAAGGCCTTATTTAATTTGCACACATGAGTCTTCTTGGCATGTCTCTCGACTCCCAGTGACTACTCTACATAAAATTCCTACTCGATTACACCAATCAAGAATGATGTCTTGATATCCAACTAGTGTATCTCCCATCTCATACCTGCACGTATGGAACTATTGAAGTGTAGCTCGCAACTTGTGCAAATGTCTCCTCATAGTCTATGCTTTATTTCTGTGAGAAGCTTCGTGCTATGAATCTCGCCTTGTATCCCTTAATGTTTCCATCTGTTGCATCCTAGATCTTGTAGATCCATATGGAAGACACTATAGGATTTCCTTCAGGTCTCGACACTGCATCCTAGACATCATTCCTCTTGATCAATTGGTACTCTTTGATCATATTCTCCTTCCATTTCTTCTTGGCTACTTCTTCGTAGCTGGAAGGATCTACATCAATTATGTTGCTCAACAGTGTCACATAACTGGAGTGTGCTTGAGGCCTATTGCTTTCTTTGGAAGTCTCATCATACTATTCTTCATCTTGGATTATTTCTCATGCCCAATATGGTATTCATCTCTCGAGGTGGATCTATCATTCTCTTTAAATTCTTTTGGAGCTCTTTCTTTCGCCACAATGTCTCTGACCCGAGTAGCTTCAAGTTCCTCTTCTGAATTGTCGTTACCTGTTCTTCGGAATGATCTACAAGTCAAGTTCAACTGCATGATTAGAAACATGTCATAATTTCCAAAACATATTAATAGTGACAAATATATGTCACATATTCATGCAATTATCTTAGCCAATGCTGAAACATGCATCCAATCCTGTACACATACAATAACTTCTAGATTCCTTCTACCCCAATGTTATTAAGAGTGTGTACTACTCCTAATATGTTATCAAAGAGGTTTCAATCTAGATAAGTAGCAATTAAATGTTGTACAACATCATTGACTTCATACCCATCATGTGCAATTCAATAGTATAAATGAAAGCACTCAAGCATGCATAATACATCAACTAAACAAGTGCACAACCAAACAATATCATGAAATGACAATTGAATACTTATATTTACTTGTTTGGTGGGTAGACTTCTTCTTGAGCCTTCAGCTTCATCATCTTCTTCATTCACAACTACATCATTTCTTATGCAAATGTTGGGATGGAAAATATGTTCTTCATGAGTTGATTCCTTCATTTTCCTCATCGCTTGAGGAATCTTCTTTCAATCGTGAGGGCTTTATCTTTAGATGTTCCCATATTCTCTTCTCTTATTGTGAGTCGATATTCTTCTTGCGTGCACTCTTCCCAGATTGTATTGAAGGTAATCAACTTCCTTCTGGCACACATTCCTCGAATTAATGAATCCCATGATCTTCGGAGGTCATTCAAGGTGGTTATAACAATTTATTCTTCTTCTTTTATTGTTTCGTCATAACATTGAACACTTCCTTTTGGTGTCTTCAAGGATGACACATGAGGGATGAGATGATCTTTAATAGAATATGCAAGGATTCTCTTGCCTCTATCCTTAGCCTCATCTCCCTCAGGCTCTTAGAACTTCTTTACTGAAATACTGATCCAAGTCATTTTCTTCAAGGATCAGGGAGTTCCTATACTTCCATACTTGGAAGTTATCAGCTTCACCAAGCTTGTCATCAAGATGGGTGTGATTATTCATTTTGAAATGAGAATCTCAAATGTAAATAGAAAATATTTAAATCTTATCGATTTGAGGTGTTCGACCTGGTTCTGGAGCTATTTGATCTAGGGTTTGTCAGAAAAAACCCTAATTTTTCAAAATTATGATTGAACATAAATGCAGGCCTCTTTAAGGTGAGCTATAACATGACTAGAACTGAAAAATAATTATTTTAATTTATTTCAGAAAACATTATGTTAAATTATTATAAAGTTTTTATGACTAAGTTGGTCAAGGAAGACTGTAATTGAAGAATTATTTATTTTAACAAGTTGATAGAAGAGACACCTATCCAAAGGAGACTGTTGAATGAGTGTTCACTGACACACTAGGAGGAATGAGGATTTGTAGAAGGCTAGTTGACAACTAGGAGCACTAGCATTTCACTTTCTAGTTGTAGCAGGAAGCATAATCCCTAAAATTGTGGTCATGTTCCCTGAGAGGGGGAACTGAGCTGGTGGATCATTTAATTCCAAAATTGACCCAAAGACCTATGCAATCTTATAAATACCATCAAATTGAGTAGGAGGCTCACTACTCATTCTGTTTCCAAGTGAATCAACCTTGTGACTGCTACAAACTAAAAAGTCAATCTCACAAGGAATTTGATGAGGGGATAGCTAAAGTAGGAGTTGTTGAGTTAAGTATGCTACTGAGCACTAAGTTACAACAAGTTGTTGTGTGGGATATTATCCAATGATCTTCGTCCTACTGGTTCAGTGAACAGGCTCAAGGGCCCTAAGCAAGTAATTTTGGCTGCTTCAGGAGAAGGTTGAGTGGAACAGTCTCTTTTGGGTGTTTGTTACCTTCTGCACATTATCTAGGTTCTAACTGCTGTTAATTATCTATGATTTATTTCTATGTATGCATTTCTGTTTAGAATTATGCTCAGTAGCTACAAAACTTAAATTGATGGTTATTGTCTATGATCTGTACTCTTTATTTGAAATTTATTTATAGATAGGTTATCAACTACAAAGTTATTGGAAATTATCCTTTATTATTCTAAGAGATGAAACCTGCAATTAGTTTACTCAAAGTAAAGGGTTAAAAGTTTACTGATCTAAGTTTTTCTATTAGGTTAGTATTAGCTTAAATAATGCTTTTCCTTCTCTTGATATATTAACTATAGTTATTTTATCTCAATTATCTTAATCTACTATATTGCTAATAAAAGTGGTAATTCTTTGTCAGTCTAGATTCTTAAAAGAAAATTATATATATATTAAATCAAAACTGGAGGAAACCCTATGAAAATTTATTACAAAGATTATTATAAATTATCGAGATTTATAAGTAACTACACTAAACTAACAATTCATAATAAGGATAAACTCTTAAAGAGTTTTCATAATCTAATTACATTATTTCCATTTAAAACTAAACAGTACTATTCCTGATCGAATCAAAGGTTTTAAGTCTAAAACTCAAGGATATATATATATATATATATAATTCTTATAAAAATAAACATAGAAACATCGAACTGGAAACATTAAATACAACCCAATGTATAGGCACAAAACCTTACAAAGCATATCATATATGTTTATATATTTCTTTCTCTAGTTTCAAAGCTGAGTTTTGGCCTCATAACCAAAACCCTAGATACATATAAGATAAACAATTTTCAAAAATAAACTAATAACTAAGCTTGGTTTACAGATCAAATACATTTAAAGGATCTTTTAACAGAGTTACTTTATAAGGACAATATAGCCCAGTGTTTTACAAAACCATTATTGAATACCAAATCAAGATTATCGACAGGCCATAATGTCGGTTACAGGTTGTAGGCTGTCTTGGTATTTGCATCTATAATATTTTACTCACAGAATAAAAACGCAACAGACTTAGGGCTTAATTCATTCACTTAAAAATAAAATAGTTTTACCCTTTAAAAATTTAAAGACGAGTTGACAGTAACCTCACAGCCCAAACTATTTTTCCTAATAACAAAATAGAGGCCTCACGACCTAGATTCTTTAACATATCTATTACAAAGAATATCCATGTCCTTACGACCTGCTAAATAATGCATTAAAGAAAACAACACTATAAAATCAAGATAGTATTCAAGCATGCAAATGTAAAAGCCTCGCGAGCTACTTTCAAAACCTTTTCCAAAAAAAGATAAACAATAGTAGCTTATTGAAAGTGGCTCTATGCCCTATCCCAAAAACGAATATGACAGGGTAAAGGCCTCACTACCACATTATATTCTTATAAAGGCCTCAAGTCCACATATAGTTTTATAAACAAAACTGTAAAACCAAAATCCAACTGAGGTTATACAACACATAATCCCTCTCATTATATTATCCACATTTCTGCAGAGACAGTTGTAGGATTGTCCTTCAACATAAAAATGAGAACAATAACTCTGCATACAAATTACATAGTCACCTCGACTCACCGGACGATGGATTTTTCTATTACAGTTCAAGTATAAACAACCTCATGACTACCAAAGACAAAGTTATCACCTTCCTGCCAAAATATTTAAAATGCAAAGAGGGAGTCCCAATATTTCATAGAAACACAAGACAAGCCACGGTGTCATAGATCTCAGAGACACGGAAGGACAGGATACAAGTCTTACCTGAACTGAAGTCCTTTAAACCCCACCACAAAGTAGAGACCTCAGTTGAATCCTGAAGAGCCTCATGCACAAAACCTTTACAGTGGTAATTCTTCTTTCGCAATGGAAGGGTAAAAAAATAAAAATAAATGTTTGACACTAGAGAAATAAATAGTCAACCCTAAAATAAATATCTTACCTTATGAATGTCAGTCTCAGGAGTGAGAATGCAATCACCGACGCTTCGTTCAGAAGGAGTCACGCAAACAACATTTTTGCAGACGAGAAGAATGGAGGTTACATGTTGAGCCCCTCGACTCCTCCACCCGTAACTAACAAGAATACTACATTGTAATGCAAACAGAATCCTAGTGTAACCCCATAGAGAAAAAACCAAAAATCTCAAAAGACAAAGCTTCATGGACAATTTTACACTGTTTTAATGACACCATAAACCCCTAGGGTTTCGTACGAATCCTTTTGTCCGAAAGATGGAGCAATTAAGGCCTCCACATGGCCTTCCTATAAAAACATTAAACTCACGACATATACCAGTATTATCAATCTTCATCTCATTATCGACTTGGTCAACTTTCGATACACTATAGAGTTTATGCACCTTTGTATAGTTCCATGCAAGGGCAGGTTAATAAGTTTTGTAGTCAATAGAATAACATATAATAATACTTAGTAGCATTTGTATGAAGTTTTCGATTAGATATTATATGGGTTGACGCTATGTAATTTTGTCAACTCCTTGGTGTCCCACCTTTGCTTAGAATGAATGTTTGCCTTGTAGCTTAGGATCTTGCCTCTTTAATTAAATAATTGAACACTCTCACATGCATAAGGAAAATGAGGATTATGTGTTAGCCATAGAGCCTAAGTAATACTTGAGACCCTCCTCTTTCTAGTTGATAGGTAGGGTTTAAGACTAAAGACAAAAATATCTTTTGCAATGAATTCTAAATTGACAAAAAGGAAAATACAAGAAGCTTATGACAATTAAGTAATGATTTCTTTTACTCATCAAAGTAATGTTGTGAAAGGACAAGTTAATGAAAAACACTATACATCGTCTTTTGAGTTTTAAAGTCAAATTAAGTCACAATTCAATTTATTGTCACAACCATTACAGAGTATAATATAACATCTCATGTATTTATCATCCTAGGTAATTTCACATTTACGTATGGTAAAAGAAATTTTATTTTTCGTAATTTTAGAGGTACTAAAGAAAGAATAAAAAGCACAAAAATACATCAAATATACACAAGAGACACAAGACACCGAGATTTTCATCGAGGAAACCATAAAGGAGAATACCCTACAAACTTCCTCAGAATAGTTCTATCACAAAGATAAGATGACAAGATAGAATAACCCAAGAGCAACATCTTTGCAGCAGCTCTCTATCCCTCCTCTTCCTCTCTCTTCTAAAGTGCACATGAGAGAGAAAGTGAAGTGTGTATCAAACAAGGAGGGCACCTCTCTATTCAATATTCTTATGTTGACTTAGTTAAATCAACCACTAGGTCACCAAGGTTACTTGTGGGGATGACCTACCTAAGAATACACATAAATATATTTTACTTTATTTAACCTGGGGACTATTTCCCCTACTTACAATGGAGGGTTTACCTCGGTGACCATACACAATTATGACATCCCCAAAGGAGGAACATACATACCTAATGGGGGTACAACAATATACAACAGTAATATACATCAAAATATCTTCCGAAGTTACAATTACAACAACACATAAGAGACATGTGATATATTAAAAAGAATGATTCACAAGTTTCAAAACTTTCTAATCATCAAACATTTTAAAATACAAATTTAACAAAGCACCAAATGCATAGAAGTTATGCGAATTAAAATCATATATGTAGGACATGTGTACTCAAATGAAGATAAAAAAAACTTATGCCTAGAGGTAAACTTTGAGGAAAAATATCACTTACCCAAGCATTATCAACTTAAGTTCCTAAAAGGTCTTAAATAATCTCTAAAAAGGTAAGGTCAAGAATTTTTCTTGAACTAGGAGTTGAAAATTTTCTGAAAGAGTGTGTTTGATGCATGAGCAATCTCTTTATTTGTACCCTTTGCATACACATAAACTTGCTTGTAGTTGTAGGTATTTAAAAAATGTTTTTGAGATTGCGTTCAAACTAACTAGGAATATGACCAAAATTGATTTAGGGATGATACCATGTTATTTTAGGACTTCTCTAGGGATTATCTATTCCCAAAACCTAGAAAATGATGCTCAAAACCTTCAAATTAGAGAATTATGGAGCTTAGGGGGCTGTAATGTGCTCAGGAGAACACCCAAAATTGTTTTTTTAACAGAATTCCTTAAATTAAGTGCTTAGAATTTGTTTTTTGAGGCTATAAGAAGCATGATTACCATGATAGAGGTCATTTTTTTCCACCAAAATCTTCCCAAGGACTCACAATTTGTGGATTCATGGATGTTTTTTATGCTTGTTGCTTCCCAAATTTGTTTTATGATTTCACTTTCATTTTGTAGGTGATGGTCTTCTCTTAGATTCGTTGCCTTGCAAGGAAATTTACAATGGATTTGATCAGGAAGTTGAATAAAATGTTAGTTTATTCTCTCTTTGTTTTGAATCCCTTCTTAGCATCATGCCATGTGGGTTTGCACCGTCGCATAGTATGTTCTTTCTTCAACTTTAAATATGAACTTAGGTGCATGTATTTTTCTTTCCAGGAACAACATTCTTTTGTCAAGAAGCAACCTTAATGTAATTTTAAGCCAAAATATTTAAACTGGGTATTGGATGAAGTGGTTATCAACCATGCATCCTCATGTAGAATTGAGCTTCCAAGGCAAAGACACACCAAGGGGCTTATGAAATCGAACTAAACATAGGTGCGGGCTTGCAATTGTAAACACACTAGAGGCCCTAAAGAGATTCAAACTCATCTGTATTCTTCAAACATAAGTTGGCACCAAAAGATCAAAATATGGTCTTTAATAGTAAGGAACATAAGTTTAAATAAGCGTACAATGAATGGATATGTGAGTTTGTAAGTAAAAGGAAGATTGATTATAAATTTCATTTGATTTTTAGTTTGAGTTGACTAAGTCTAAGATAAGTTCATGCAGTAGTTCTCATTGATACATAAAAGTAGGTCAATGGGACTATGATAGTGCATACAATACCAATAGAAAGTGAGAGTTCCCTAACCTCTCCTAAAATAATTGTAAAAGCACAAAGGTATTAAGATCTAAGAACAAGAAATAAACTAGGTGCTAAATGTCTAGAGAAGAGAGTATAATATATGGTTACAGTATTATAAAAATGATAGAAATTGAAATTTTGGGCAATGAACAAAAGAGATGGAGGATGTGAAGGCTTGTTGTAGCTGGTGGCCAAGCACAAGTAAGAGGGATGAGATGTGGGATTGCATCAAATTGTTGTTAAGCATTGTGAAAGGGACAATACACTAGTAGATGATATCCTCTGAGAGTACTGGGACTAAGAGAGCCTAGTTGTACCATCCTTGGGGGAGCATAAGAGTGAGGGATCCAATCTCTACTAATTTTTGAGACAGAGGAAAAGAGTCTCCATACAACTTTTTGTTCTTGCAATTGTTAAAAAATCATTTAGTTATTTTTCTAGAATGTACATTACCCATGGTTGTAAAACTGACTCCAACTTGTTTCAGATCTTCTTGTGAATTTACCATGGCCCATTCAAAATATGTAGCAAAATATTATGATGTAAGATGTAATATCCATTGTATTTGTATTTGTACCAATGATTTACCCTACAAATTGTCCATATTTTTTACTAAATCATAACATGGGGAGAACATTTCTTAGAAAATAGTTAACCACAATGATTAACATTTCTTAGAAAATACTTAACCACCATGATTAATGTGTTGGAAAAGTTAAAGTCCTTCATATGGTTCCCATGTGTACAATCTACATCATATTAATAAGAACTCACTTATTGAAATGATCTTGGCAAACAGAAGTTGTCACATACATTTCTCAAAATTATATAGTTAATATGTTCTCTATGGTTCAAGAAAGGGATTTCATAGAAACGCCTTCATTGATGATTTTCCTATAAGAATTATTTACAATCCTGTGTTTTCTTCTTATCGTATCACACATCAAAATTGATATCCTGAGCAATGCAAAAAAAAATTATATTTACTCATGCTTTTTACAACTCCTTGATATGTTGATCTTTTTAATATTATTGCAAGAAATATTGTCCATTTTGAAAATTGTATTTTTGGATGGTGAAATCCAAGAATGTTTTATGTGATAATACTTTTTGATGGGTTCAATTGCTTAGTACGAGTGTGCTTACTATTATTTACAAAGGAGAAATACACCTATGAAGTGTCCATTTGTCTTTCGATGCCTATTGTAATTTTGTTGTTTAAAATTTGATGTCAGTCTTACATATTGATGTGAATTTTAATATTGCACTAAATTTAATTAAAAGAAATTAAGATTAATCTTTTTTCTTAGCCTTATACTCATATAAAAACCAAAAAACTCACATATTGCACCTTAACATTTTTCAGTGTATACTTTTTATTTGATATATGTTGGGTCAAATTTGAGTTTAAAAACTCTTGTAGTTGTGCTTTTTTAAAGTTATGAAGCTATAATGAAATTTACTTAATTTTATATGCTAAATTTAATGAATTAATTAATTTATAATGTTCTTCTGTATTGTTAAACCTTTTCTGGTCACAAAAACGAACCCAAGTGACTCCAAGTGACTTAGGATTGAGATTAAGTTCATTGTACTAACCATGACATTGATAAAACTCTGGGTGCTTCGAAATGTGGGTTGTACTATTGTTTTTTAAAGCAAGTTATTCCATTTATAAACAATGAATCCAAGTGGATTAGGATTGAGATTAAGGTCATTGTACTAACCATGACATTGATAAAACTATGGGTGCTTCCAAATGTGGTTTGTATTGTTGTTTTTTAAAGCAGTTTATTCAATTATAAATCTTCGCAAGTATTGTAATTCTATGAGTCCTTTGAAGATTGAACAAGAGTATTTTGTGAATTGCATACAGTCAATGCTAAATAATGTTTTTATCAATTAATCTTCATTTCACTCAAACTACACACATCTTTAGAGAAATATATAATGAAAAACTGGTTTCAAAGATACTATACTTCACTCATGAAAGGAAGTTGACCTAGCACTACAACATTTATAGTGTAGTTTTATATTTTTAATATAAAGATGATATGACTTATATTAAACTTAGATTTGTTATTTTTAACACTTATTTGTTTGAAAAAAAATGATTAAAATTTATTTTAAACAAATTGGTTTCTTTTTTATGTCTTGATATTGTTCATGCTTATCCCGAATGCGGGTGTTAGGTTGGTTGGAATGGCGCGTGTGGAGGAGACCTCAAAGATCCCACTCCTCTCTCCATGTGAAAGAAGATAGAACCAAAGGACATGCATATAAAAAAATCCTAGAGATTACAAAGACGAGGGCTTCAATGAAACTCGCCACCACTGAGTTGTTCAATTGAGATGTAGGTATTGTTCTCATGATGTTTCTCTACAATATATTTATTACTCTCTGGACAGATTATGATATGGACGTTAAAGTGGAAAGTTGCCATAATATGGACCTCTATAGGAAATATGTAGCAAGTTATTTCCTTTTGCGCAGTATAGGTTATTTCCTTATGAAGGTGGTTTGGCCTAGAGACATCAATTGCCTCCCTCTCTCTATTTTTTTTTATATCAGGATCCCTCTTACTCCACTATGGCTCTATAATTTGCTAGATTTCAGGCACATTCACCACTTTCACGCTGTGAAAATTTCAAGAAGATCGTGTGCTACCCCCCGTCGAGCTAGCAAAGGACGTGGTAGCTCTAGGTGCAGAGAAAAAAGAGGATCCTCTGAAAGTGGTTTTGACAGTTCGATTCCTGGTCATCTACAAAACCTCTTGGACAATTGGGAGGAAGAAATGAGTGTCCATCAACTGGTTGGCATGCAAGCTCGGGTTCGTCATAGGAACTATTGGTATGTAAAGAACTTGTTAGCTCAAGTACTCATGCAATCTCAGGATCAGAGCAAGGACAATAACCCTCTGCCTTTGCCTTCTCCTACACCATCTATCCATGCTTCTCCCTCCCCAAGCC
Organism: Pseudotsuga menziesii; assembly: GCA_001517045.1. Classification (NCBI taxonomy): domain Eukaryota; kingdom Viridiplantae; phylum Streptophyta; class Pinopsida; order Pinales; family Pinaceae; genus Pseudotsuga; species Pseudotsuga menziesii. Next base: position 206,144 of record LPNX010279744.1, read on the forward strand.
CCTCGTTTGTTTGCAAACCAACGAAAACTCTGGAGGAACAAGTTGTCAAAGATATCCCTACAGCTTTGGACAGAATGAATATTGCATCCACACGATGTTATAAATGGAAAAAAGTAAAGCGCAGTGGACAGGTGAGCCTTAACTCTTTCAGGAAAACAGAGCCCCTCTCGATTAAAAAAGTCTTGGAAGACTGTTCAAGCTCAGAAGGTTATGTGTGCCCCATGGTGGAAGAGAAGCCTAAGGATGCTGAAGCAAGAAGCACCACCGAGTAACTTCTCTATTTTTATCATTTCTAGTTCTCTTGCAGTTGTTAGTTCCATAGTTTTTCAAGTTCATGAAGTTGTTAGACTTTACTGTTTAATTCTCATTTTCCTTCGAGGATTGTTTGATCAAATGCACATCAAGAATATGTATTCAAGCATAAGCTTTCTTAGCATTTCTTAGACATTTTCTATTTGGAAGATAGACATTAATAAACTCATGATAGAAATCTATGCTCTGTAAAAAGCTCTAAAAAAAATAGTAAACCTCATAAATATATATATGTACTCTCTATTTTTTATATTAATATAATTCTAATATAAAACTTATATATATATAATACTTCACAATCCAGCTTATATAATACGATGCTTCATTCTTTTTTATGTCTCAAGAGTGTTCATGCTTCACAACATACCTTATATAATATGATTAGTCAGTTTTTTTTAATGTATAAAATGTATAATCGATGAGACTATATTTTTAATTTGCAATATTGAATAAATCAACACCCTAAAAATTTCAATAGTAACTATATATTCCACAACATGGAAAGAAGATTTTTAAAAATGAAAATAGAGAAGTATATCTTCTTGTGATAAAATATTTTAGTAGTTCAATAGTGACCATATATTCCCAATAATATGTAAAGAAAAATATTTAATTAAATAAGAATAAAAAAGCGCAGTGTTTCCTCCTTACACACACCTGGGTCACATGGCAGAAATATTCAAGCCACTCGGTGTGTCCTTGGGGGCAAGTCTCGAGTCAAGGCTGTCACCTTGTTCTTGACTCCTCCGTTTAGGCTCAACTCCTAACAAAGCCAAGGGGGGTAGACCCTATTGAGTTACTAAGTCTAAATTACTTAGTAAGGTGATGTTGAACTGAATGAGTTACTTACAAGTTTGAAATTTAACCATAAACAACGATAGATGACAAGATACAAAAATGAGCGCACGAAAGCACAATGCTGAGACACAATATAAATATATAGCAAGAAAATAACCAGTGCCTTAAAAATGGAGTCAAAAAGAAATCAATATACTTGCATGTGCTTGGAGTGAATGTTTTGCAATTGCCTCTTGGTACGTTTTAAGTTAATGTGAAAATATGAGTTGATTAAAATTAGGTGAAGGGGTGGACTCCAGATATACCTAAGAGTACTTGGAGTATGTCCAAAACTAAACCTTCACGGCTACTCGCAAGGAATATGTGGGCTGAATGGAGTCTCTGGGGCTATTGTTCATAACGCACCCGTTAGGGTGTGACAGAGATCGGTGCCCCGAGGTCACTTTTCAGAAGTTCTTGCTTCCTTTGGGTATTTTTCCACCGTAATGGTTTGATCTAGGTGTTGGATTTTCACCTAATGGTTTGTCAATTTGGGAAAGTGAATCCTAATTATACTAGTCACTCAAATGCTTTTGATACAGCTTCACTGATCGGACGAACCGCAGCCAAGTGTAGAGCATACGCACCAGAGTCTTGTCAATTTTAGTAAATTTTGAGATGGATGTTCTTGTTAAAAAGAAAACCCTCCAGGAACCTCTTTTTGTCCAAGTGGACCTCAATCGGGGAATCAAGGAGGGGTTGATTTTATTATGGTTACTGAAACAAATGACGAAAGAAAATGAAACGTAAAAAGATGAGCAAACCACAATTTTCTAATTAGACTACCACGAACCTTTCTTCAGCTTTCAGCTCAAAAGGAGGCTCGTGGGGTAAGTATTAAAGTTACTTTGAAAACAATAGAAATGGAATATGGAATTGATTTTATGTCAAAGTATGTTACCTTGCAGATTAATACTACGCTAGATTGAAAAAGATGAACGAAAAGCAAAAAATGACATGGACGCAAATCCCCCCGGGGGGAATGGGGAATGGGCTCGAAAGAGCCTATTCAAAAATTATTTTTATTACCAGCGGTTAAAATATCAGCAAACTGATATGATGCCTCTTGATTCTTATATAGAATGAAATCAAGAGCTTACAAAGTACGAAAATTAAAGATTTCAGTCAAAAAGGGAGACCCCTGGGGGGATTCAAAGGCCCAAAAGTCACTTTCGAGCAGCAGCTCCTCCTTTTTTATTTTATGCCTGCTAAAAACCAGCAAGCTTATTAGAATGAAAGATGCCCAAAAGCACTCTGAAAGTACCTTTGGTTCAGCTTACTTTTAACCAAAAAATGCTAAGTAAAAACTAGTAAAAAAAAGGGTAGAAAAGGAACCAAGGAAAGCAATATTTCCTTGAGATCTTGGCTTGCCTTTTAGGCAGCCAATATGATGTGCACTGATTGCTAGATTTATCTTTTATAACAACAAACAGAAATCTAATGCATGCAAGCTACCAATTTTCTTTAAAATTCCATGCAAAAAGGACAATTTCCCTAAAGCTAGATCTAGAATGCTTATGAAACCTTTTAAGAGCAAGATCTAGACTATATGCTTTGAGAAGATAGATCTATGTTAAATTTACTTTTAAAATGATATATCTAAACAATATATCATCCCCGCTTATACTAATATTCAATTTTATTATATTATTTTTAATGATGAATCTTACTAGTAAAATTATTATATTATTTTTAATGGTGGATCTCACTAATATGGTTCCAAAAATTATAAAATGGATGTGATAAATCCAAAAAAAAACCTAAACATTGATACCAGTCATAGAAGTCGAAAAAAAATTGAACAAAGAAAAGTTGATATTCCAAAAGATTAACACATTCAAAGGTTGTTATATTCATTTCTTCCAACGATTTGTGCTAGAAAAAAAATTATTATTAATTCTTGGATAAGAAAACCACGAAGGTATATAGATAATGTGGCATTAACAACTAGGACATTGTGTAGTTTTGTAGTTATGTGCACACTAGATATTGAGATGATCCTGAACATGAGCAACATTAAGATAGGAATATTTTTGTTAATCAATGGTGGTTCTGATTTTATTTATGAAAATAAATAAATGTTTAAGATGGATATATGGTAGCTTTATCTCTTTTATGTTATAAAATGATATAATTTTTTTATTTACTTTATATTTTCAGTAACTTATGACTCAATCTATTATTTTTTATCTTAATTTTAAAAAACAAAATTAATTAGTACAAGTAGGATTTATATATTGTTTTTTCAATTAAATTTCAAAATAATTATTTAACAATAATAATAATAACTATACTTTAATAAATATATATTTCTTTCTTAAAAAAATTAAAATACTTTTTTTTTATTATATACAAAATTAATTTAACTACAACTTTATAACTTCATAATTAATTAATATGAAGATCCATTTTTTTATATAATATACTACATTATGTCAAAACTGTATAACTTCATAATTAATTAATATGAAGATCCATTTTTTTATATAATATACTACATTATGTCAAAACTGTATAACTTCATAATTAAGTTTCCTTAAGTATCCTAAACTATATATATGCTATGGAAACTCTCCACTTAAGAGTAGAATTATTCAAGTATATTATCGAAGGTAAACCACCTAAACTAAACCGCCTCCACCGAAGTAAGTAGTATACCTATTTAATTTGGAATAAATATAATATATTAATTAAAACATTTCTTGAAAATTAAATTATTTTTTAATCATAACTTACATAAATTTATATATATTTTTTCAATTAAATTTCAAAAAAAATAAATAACAATAATAATAACTATACTTTAATAAATATATAATTTTATTTATTTAAAAAATTAAAATATTTTTTTAACTAAAACTTTATAACTTCATAATTAATGAATATGATTATCATTTGTTTTTATATAATATACTACACTATGTCAAAATTTTAAAATGTTGTTTTTTAAAATTGCATTACATGTTTTGGCACCACATGTTTTAAAATGTTGTTTTTTAAAATTGCACTACATGTTTTTGCACCACTTGCACACACTAAATGACCTATATTGTTTTATAACAAATAATTTGATAAAGTTTCAATATGACCAAGATTTTGGATATTACACTATATCAAAATTTTCATTTACTTTATTTTTACTTTACACTCTTACTGTTACTTTCATTAATAAAAAGTAGACCCTTAAAATCAACTTTGGAAATTGTCAACCAACTAAAATCCTCCACATGAGGTCACAAAAAAAAAATTAGTTAGGTAGGATTGATTGGGCTAGGAATCCATTAATTCCCTCCAATCTACTTTCATTAGGTATATTTTGAAACATAGCATTGTTGACTTATAGGGTGCTTTATAAATCCTGCTATAAGCAAGTGTTAAAAGAAAACCCGGATCAAAAGTGCACCGTGCCCAAGGAGATTAAAGTCGAGGTATAGTTTCCCTGCTCTCCCCTACGAGTCACCCAACTCGTTGTAGGGAGACGACACTATACCGTGTAGGACGAACCACTAATCCACACTTGACGCAAGGTATCTTAGTAGCCAAACTTAGGACATCACCAAGGAGCAATTGTGGGTGCAATTGACTCTTGAAGTCAACTATTGTCGTTGGGAGGTGTTTCCAAGTCTTCTAGATTGAAACATTTGCCCCATCACCAGTAGAACTGCCTCTTTGTTACCTTCATTAGTCAATTGGTGTGTGGACCCCATTGTCACCATCAATTGTGCTTTTGGAAGGCTCAGTTACATATCAGAGGAAGGTCATAAGGTCTTTTAGGCATTTTTCACTTATTTTTATTTATAAATTCAAGATACCTAACTCATAATTAAACATAACCTACATTTTGTGACTCTTTCACTAAACCAACTTTGTACATGTCACTCACTTGTTGCACCTTTTACACTTATTTTCCTTTATAAATACAAGCTTCCTAACTCATAATTAAACATAACCTACATGTTGTGACTCTTTCACTAAACCAACTTTCCACATATCACTCACTTTTTGTACCTTATTGCATTTTTTTTTGGCTCACATGTTACATTATTTTGGATGGCTTCACTCACTCATCTACCGCAATGTCCACACAAGACCTGCCACATTCATGCCCACCCCCCCCAAAAAAAAACATTACTCGATGCACTACAGGCTGTCATGACCTTTGATCTCAACAAATTTAGGTCACGCCTACAGTCCTACCATCCATCCATGTTTGTTCAAAATGTAAAGAATCTTATCCTAGTCTCCATTTCCCCTTCTTCTATCAATCCTTACACAAGTTGAAGAAAGAGTCATTTAGATACAACTCCCAAAACCTTCAACCTTAAACATTTTAGCTGGTAACATTGTCCAATCACTTTTGATTTTTATATCACAAAAAAATGTCTCTTTTATTTAAACCCCTTCCTTTTTCTTTGTTTTAACAAAATCATCATTTCATGGAATAATATGCTTTAATATTGACTTTATTGTATTTTAGCTGGTAACATTGCCCAATCACTTTTGAATTTTATATCACAAAAAAAAATATTTTTTATTTAAATCCCTTACTTTTTCTTTGTTTTAACAAAATCATCATTTCATGGAATAATATGCTTTAATATTGACTTTATTGTATCAATTTGTAAATATTGGTTATCACACTGCATTTCTGAGATTGCCTTGATTTATTTCAATGGTTTCTATATTTAGGAAATAAATGCTTGTTGTTCCTCATAATATTTCTAGTTATTCGAAACACCTAATTCCCCCTTTTTTAACTTTCCCCTTACACCTAACTTTCTTTTATTTTCTTGTTCCTCCCAGGTAACAAATAATGGCCACCCCTTTGACCAAACATGCCATTGAATTACTACTTGCACTAACCTCCGACATACAACCGTTTTTACAAATATTTGGTGTGGAACAATTCAAATCTATTCGTACCTCAACCATATGATACCGAACAACAATCTCTGATGGGACACACATGCACTACACCATGCTTCCATCAAAGTTCAATTCTCTCATCGCTTCAGGAATACTTCAACAAGGGTTTATTATACACCTTAAGAAATGGACATGTGCAATTCTTTGCCAATGCATGTATGCTTCATTTTTTATTATACTAACTTATGTTTTTGTTTCTTCCCCATTTAGTAAAATCATTATTTTTTTTTCTTACTTGTTTTTTCCCTTGCGTAGGTCTATCTTACTACATGAATTTGATGTCATCGAACCCTCCACATCATTGATTGGCCATCCAATCACTATATCTCACACACCTTCTCTTGAAACAACTTCCCCATGCTCTTCAATGCAAGAACCGCCTCAAAAGAAACAATGCACACTTCTTAAAAGTGCTTCACCATCCACTATTGAAAAAACAATTCATATCAATGCATTGAGCCCCTACACCTCAAATTGGTCCATAAAGGGTCATGTCCAGGATAAATCAACCCTCTGCCACTTCACTAACCAAAAAGGCCCTGGAAAGGTCTTCTGCTTTGACTTTATTGATAAGGACGGGGGTGAAATACACATCACTTGCTTTAATGATTCTGCAGATGTTTTTTATGATCAAGTGATACCTGGCCATGTCTACCTCATTTCCAAAGGCACTATCAAACCAACAAACAAGATGTATAGCCATCTTACAAATGAATGGGAAATCTTCTTGCAACCAAGCTCCATTGTTCAACATTTTCCACTAGAAAGAATTCTACTTCCACGGATGCATTTCAATTTCAAAACTATTAAATATATCAAGTCATCTCCTACCCACTCCATTGTTGACATCATTGGTGTTGCCACAAACACTTCTCCTACTGCCCCTATACATAGGAAAGATGGTTCAGAAACTATTAAAAAAAAATCCATATAAAGGACAACTCAAGTTTCAGCATGGATGTTACTTTGTGGGGAGAACATTGTCATGTAGAAGGCCAAGAACTAACTACCTTGCGCTCTAAAAATGCCCACCCTGTGCTTGGAATCAAGGGAGGTCATGTAGCCAAGTTTAATGGAAAGACAGTTGGGACTACATCCAAATCCATAGTTATCATAAACCCAGATATCCTAGAAAAGCACAAACTCACCCAATGATTTGAAAAACAGGGCTTCCATACTTCATCCCCATCCTTAACTACACGATATCCAACTTCTCCTAACCAGATGAATAAGAAACGAACCCTTCTTGAAGTTGAAAACATTCATCCTTCTGAAAGAGCTGAATGGGTTTACGTAAAGGCTACCATAACACATATTGATGTGGACAACTTCTGTTACCTTGCTTGCCCTTTAATTTCAGATTCAAAACAATGCATGAAAAAAATCATCAAGAATTCTACCAATGGTTGGCATTGCCCCAAATGTGAAGTTGACTTGTCTGATTGTGACTACAAGTATTTATTGAAACTAAAACTTAAAGATCACACTACCTCTCTTGAAGTAGTCATCGCATTTGAGGATGCATCCACTGAACTCCTTGGTATCGCTGCAAAGGACCTGCACTTACTTTCTTCTGATCCTTCTGCCATCAAGGAAATATTCTCTAAGGTTGAATGCATGCAATTCCTACTCACATTTTCCATTAAAATGGAAACATTTAAAGACAAGCCTCAATTGAAGGTCATCGTCATGCGCTCTAAACATGTTGACTTTGCGGCAGCCAGCAACTTACTGCTCCTTGAAATAGCCAAAATGGGGCACGCATAGAAGGCATTTAGAAAAAAAACATTGCCTTCTTTTTTGTAATATTTTAACTATATAATTTTCCTAGCAACCTTTGCCATACATGCAGACAAACAACTTCCATTTTGCATTACTATAGCTACAATTTCTACACTTGAAGCTACTCTTATATATTGCTTTTTACTTCATATCTTATATACATATACAAAAACATTTCCAAGTTTTCCTCAACTTTAGATGTGTTCTCTTTATTGCATTTATCTTATTGTTGCCTTGTTCTACTCTACAATAATCTTAGCAATATCAATGTTAATATTAGGTTTTTCTTGTTCTAATATGTCATTTTAACACATGCACTTCTTTATATGTCAAAAAACATACATTTCATATTTGTATTTTAGTCGTATGTCATTTTTTTTCCTTCCTACATTTACCTACTTACAATGCTTTCAGTCACTTACAATGCTTTCCTACATATACCTTGTGCATTTATTTATGTCTCGTTTTATTTAAATGCAATCACTTTTATGCCTTCAAATTTACTTTTGGTAGCCATTTATACACTATTCCAAATACACACATTTATTATCAGCACATTATTTAGTTCTTTTTTCCACTTACAATGATTTCAATATTTTTTTAAGGTACATTGAAAAAAAAACACACTACTACTATGTAATTTATCAACAAATGCTTCTCTTTACATGTGATTGATTTACTTCATTTATCTAGCCATATTTTCATTTTATTTTATATTTTTTCTTTCTTCAAGCACTTTCCATCCCTTTATGTACCTTGAAAATGTAAATTACCATGTCCTACATATAACTGCTTGTTTCTTTAGAATGTCCATAAAAAATTTGCAATTTCAAAGTCTCTTTACATGTCTTACATATAATCCCTTTATGTACCTTGAAAAAAAATATTACCTTGTTCTACATATAACATCTTGTTTCTTTAGAATGTCCATGAAAAAAGTGCAATTTCAATGTCTTTTACATGTCTTACATATAACATGGTGTTTCTTGTTTTCTTAATCAAATCCAGGTGCCTTCGTTCCTCATCTACCTTTGGATATGTCTCCTCCGTCCAAAAAAGAACGTGCACATGGCTATCATTTGGCTAACAAAGACCGCATAAATGCACATAGGAGACATATTTACCAACAAAAAAAGATGCCCTCTCCATCCATATGGTAGAGTATAATATTCCCACTCCAACTCCTACAACATCCGAGCCTTCAAATCCTAGCCTTCCATTTTCAGACCACAACGAAACAATCCTACTTCCCTCCATGCAAACCGAAGCTACAACTTCACATGTTCATACTGACCATCTTCCATCATTAGAATACCCTTCCACTTCTCAAACAACCTCTTCCCCAACCATCCCAAATACCATTCCTCCACCCAACAAAGCCATGCATTCCTTCAATGAAAATAACATATCTCAAGCACATCAACACTTTTGCTTAAGGCTAGATAAGCTACAATCCATCCATGTTTGTTCAATCTGTAAATAATCTTATCCTGGACTTCATTTTCACTTTTTAAATGGCCAACATACCTGTTCTAGATGTTATTCAGAAAAAAAATGGCCTCCGCTTCTCCCTCTGGAACAACATGGACCCTGGTGAACAACCACTTGTTCTATTCATCCTTACACAAGGTCAAGAAATGCTCATTTCACATGTCAACCCAATTTTGCAAGTAACCCATGCTCGTGGTGGACAATAAAAATATAGTGGCAATACAATAAGCTTTCCACAAGACATTTCAACCATCCTCAATTTTTTGCCTCAGCATGTTGAAGACTTAGAAATTTTAGTTGTCACTCGTAAAACCTTCAACAATCAATCCTATGATTGCATTGTTAGTAGATCCCATGTTCTTGCAGCCTTGGAATACAAGATATCACATCATCCATACTGTAAAGATGTACAGCTTGACCAACGTGCAATTATGGCTTTACCAATTCCCCCCACTAATGATTCCCCTTTTCTTCGACATTCACACTCCACTGCCCCTGATTCTAGTTTTCCTGCTGAAGATGTTCACCCTTATCAACCCGACATTTCAAAGCCAAACTCCCAACAAAATTCGTCCTTTGCGAATATTCTACCTAATACAGACACAGAGTTCCAGCAAATCAAAACTTTTTTGCAAACACCTTCTTCATCTCCAACAAATGCAATGGATTGGCCACCTATAGGTTTGTCACCTGTCAATGAATACAATATAGAGGGCCTTTTCTCAATGGAATTTCCATCACCTTTCCCCCAAGGCACTGCCATGTTCAAACAACTGCATTTTAAATCAGTTGATCTCCACGAATATGCATTGCACCTTCTTCGATACTATGATAACAGGTTCAGTTGCCACCCACGATTCCGCTACTACCTTTATAATCTCATCATGCGCCGTCGTAGCCAATCAATAGCAGCAATATTTATTAAAAAAACATTGAAGACAACTTCCCCACAACCATCTCTGAACTCAACAACCGCTTGGAACAAACTCCTTCAGACAAACTACCAGATCAAATCATGTGTTTTGGCGCAACACTCTGTGGAACATGGTCTTTTTGGCACAAATCAAGAAATGAATTGACAGATATGATTTCCCAGCTTGGTTGCCCAACTTTTTTCTTCACTTTATGTGCGACCAACACTAAGTGGCCTGACCTACATGCGGTCATGCCTGGGACACCACCCACTTCTTTCAGCAAGCACTAACAATGGAGAATACAAAATATCATCTCCAACCCACATCTTGCATCGTTCTACATCCACCACAGGTTCACAATATTTCGTGAAGAGGTCTTGCTTAAACACCTCCACACACACGATTTTTGGTATAGGTAAATCTTCTTATCCCTTCTTCCAACAACATATCTATTTTCCTTTTATTATTTTGCCACATATTGCATGCATAGGTATGAATGGCAAAGTAGAGGCTCTGCACATATTCACGACTTCATATGGTTACCAAATGCACCTGATATGGAAATGCTTGACTGGGAGAATGCTACTGAGGGTGATAAAGCTAAGGACTTCTTTGATAAATTTATTTCTACTTGGAACACACGAGATAACCACCAACAAGCCCCCTTCTTACCCCACTCTGATATGCTTGATCCATGCCTGTTATCTACTAATGACATTCTAAAAAAAAACCCTTCTCATGACGATACATAACTACTCAATTGCATCCAACGACACACAAAATGCACAACAAATACATGCCACCGAAAAAAGAGGTCTTCCTACACATGTCGTTATAATTCTCCATGGCCTTTACAAAACTCATCTTCCATGTTCATTGATACCAATGGAAAAAAAACATACAAACCAGCTCTCAATGATGATCGTTTGAATAGCCATATCCCTTCCATCCTATAAATATGGCATGGGAATGTTGATTGTCAACCAGTCCTTGACATACATGCCATTCAAAAATACATTTCTAAGTATGCAGTTAAATCCGAAACAAAATCTGAAAGCTTTCACCAAATGCTTCAATGAATTGTCTATGCTGCACCACTTCTTGACCCTTCCATTGTTGCTATTCAAAAATTCCTTTCAGAAACACTTGTTGATCGTGACATTAAAGCCCAAGAAACATGCCATATGTTGCAAAAACTACCTTTCACAGTTAGTAGCCGTACTTTCTTATCCCTCAATGTCAACCGAAAAACTTATAAACGTGTTTCATTAGACAATCCCACATCCCTTACATCAACAAACTTCATAGATGCCTACCTTTCACGCCCTTCCACTCTTCATTCCATATCTCTCATTGAGGCTACAAGATCTTGGTCATATAATGCTCATTGAAAAAAAGAAAAATGGAAACCAAGAGATCCCCCCGCCATCGTCTGTGTTCTTCCCCATTACTATTCGATCCCCTCCATAGATACACCCGTGTTCATTGATTTCTACAGATCTGAACTCATGCTATACAAACCTTTCTGCAATATACAACTCGACATTGATGCTTCCGACGATGCCATTGTTACAAACTGGTAAGAACTTAAATTGACCTACACTCCTTGGCATGTTGATCGAAAACCAGTTGAACCCATTTCCTTATCAAAAGACACCATGGTTTCTGACGATTTCCAAAACCCACAACCCATGCAATTGAATGAATGGGAATTGTTCTCCCAACTACACCCTACCAATGACATGCAAATAAGTGACCTGGACATCCTTGGTCTTCGTGACTTTGACAAAAACCATAATTGGCATGATACGACCATCCCCCTCCACTTGCAAGAACTTGCCATTGAATTCATACAAAATAATCGCTCAAACCACCACCTCCTTCAACCATCCTACTCTGATACACCAAATTCTCAAACATTGTCCCCAACTCAAATGAAATCCCACTCCATTGTCATGAATCACTCCGCAAACATCCTAACAAGTCCTCCACTCAGAATGGTTGTGCAAGGAACTGCTGGCAGTGACAAATCATTCTTCATTTGTTGCATAAGAGAATCCCTTTCCTTGACCAAAAACTTCAATCAATCCCCAATCTTGCTACTAGACTTTACTAGCATCGCAGCATTCAACATCCAAGCGTCTACTATCCATTCAACCCTTCATATTCCTATAAACAATTTCATGCCTTTGGAAGGGAATTCACTTTCAAACCTCCAAGAGGAACTTCACCATATCTACTACATTCTCTTTGATGAAATGAGCTTCCTAGGCCCAACACTTTTAACCCAGATTGATGAACGTATCCATGAAGCATTCCCTCGCCATAAAAACATCTCTTTTGGTGGTTGATCAATTATTCTTGTGGGAGACCTTGCCCAATTACCACCAATTATGGACATTCCATTGTATGCAGGCTCTTCCCATGGTACTGCACTTTGGCGCAACTTCAACACAGTTGTAACACTTTCAACTGTTTTTCGCTAGCAAGGAAATGACCCATCACAGGTCACCTTCAGGAACCTTCTTACCAACATCAGAAATGCAACAACTACTATAGAGGATTGGAAGCTTCTCATGTCCAGGATAGAGTCCTTCCTTTCTAAGGATGAGTTATCTGCTTTCAAAGGTTCCATGCACTTATTTGCAACCAACCATTGCTCAGCTGCCATTGACGGTGAATTTTCCAACTCTGTATTCTATGTTTTCCTGGAGGCCACCATTGATGGTGAATTTTGATGCTCGGTTGCCATTGATGGTGAATTTTGTAGCTCTGTATTCTATGTTTCCCTATTTAAAATAATCATTGGAGAGTGGTGCTTCAAAGATGAATGTAGAGTGTAGAAGCAATTGAATGGTTCGGTGAGTTATTAAAGGTACCATGAATTTGAATGGCAGCTCAATAAATGCCATTAATTACACCTTAAGGCGTTTCAACAAGTGGGAGTCGACTCCCCAAATTTATTGTTTTTTTTCCAGTCGTAGGATGCTTTTGTCCGTCCGATCTTGATTTGTTTGATCTGCTCCTGGTTGATCTTCATCTCTTCATCTGCTACCTAGCATTTCTGTGAGTTGAAAATATGGCCATTTAAATTGGTACCTGCTCTCTTACCTTTCTCTCTTACATGCAAGATAAATACTTATCCGAGCATTTATATGAATGCGCCAACCTGCCAAATTGCATTGCTCTCTTACCCTGCTCTCTTACACGCAAGATAAATACTTATCCGAGCATTTATATAAATGCACCAACCTTCCAACCTGCATTGAATGTAAGGTAGACCGATTGACTGTGTTTAAATCAGTTTCTCCTTCTTATATATTCATTATTGGGATGCTTAATCCCAAGCCATCACTCTGCATATGCATATGCCAGTCTTTTGAGGTAATACTCTCCAGCCAATCCTAGCTATGTTGTATTTCTTCCAGTCATCCATTCTATATATAATTATGCCATTGTGAAAGACATATTTTGTGCTCGAGCATAACTACAATGTGATGTTGTTGGTGCAAGAATAGAAAAGGCGACTGTAACAATAGGGGAAAATTTTATTGAAGACATTAACCTCGAAAGGTCTACTAAAGAATTAGAAAGAATTAGAGGAAGCAGTGTTATCAGGTATTCTTTCCAGCTTGGCTTGGAATATTTTTTATAGCAAGTTCTGTTATAACATGAGTTTATTGTCCTCATGTAGTGAAGTTGTTGCTTATATAAAACACACTCAGTACACCACATAACAGTTATACCTTAAAAGTCAAAGAGAAAACCTAAAAACTATAACCTAGCTTACCTGAAGAAATATGTTCAGATCTACAGCCCTAAATTTCTGTTCTCTCCTTGTTGATCATATTTAAATAAACGTTGCTAATTTTCAATCAAAATATTCTTTAAATCTAGAGATTCAAAATGCATGGTTACCGGATGCAGGCAAAGTAGATGCCATATTTTATTTCCAAAGAGTAATTTGTAACCCATAACATTGGAGAGACACATTATGCAAAACATAATCTTCCTATAAATGTACAGCAGGAGTGATTCACGTATCCTTCCCTGTTCATCAACTTCTTCTTTAGCTTAAAGTATGGATTCATAGAATCTTCAACAAATAATACAATTCTGGACAGGAGTAGAAGGCTACATATCTGTACTTTTAAAACTTAGGAAAATAAATTGAAGAGATGCTTAATGCAAAACATAATCTTCCTATAAAAGTACAGCAAGAGTGACTCGTGTATCCTTCCCTGTTCATCAAATCGCCTCATAGAAAGCGTGTCCATGGTGTACTAAGCCCTGCAAAATGATGGAATAACCTACCTGAATTGAAATTGATGTAAAATACACAAAATTGATGAGAAAACTGCAAATCATCTTAGAGAAAGCGTATTCATGGTGTGCTAAGCTCTGCACCACTGAAATCCATACATCCAACGTTGTCAAAGAAAGCACTAAGCGCTGAGGAGTCCACGGGAGGAACAATTGTTGTGCACAACGCGTCTTCTAAACGGAAGAGCTCGGGTATCCATGGCTCTGCAAAAGGGGTCTACACCAGACCCAAGAGTCTGAACCAAGCATGAAAGTGTCAATTGAGCCCATGGTTCAAGGCTTGTGCACACGGCCTACTTTCCTTCATAGCAACCCACTCAGCAAGCTAAAGTCTTAGAGAAACAGTGGGAAACGATGGGCTAAAGGTGTCGGGGCGTTGAGAGGTATTTTGGGAGCCTGTGGGTCACAACGAGTGGCTATCAGAGGAAAGGGAGAGAGTAGGCATGTGGTGGAAGCTCCCAAAGATACCAATGTTTTAATACATAGAAACTCTTTCCATAGACCACAAAATAATCGCACGAGCCAGCACCCAGATGTAGCCACTAAAGAGGACCCGAACCATTACCCATGGAACCACTAGAGTATGAAAGAATCTGCTTCCTGGGGTGATTAGAGGGGTTACCTAACCATGGATGCATAGCCTTGCAGACTACAGGACACCATATGGCCCCAAACCACTCGATCTTGTGAGAGGAGGGGTAACCCCAGACATTTCTGAAACATTGGCCACAAAAAACCAAAGAGAGGGCCTTTGTGAAGGGTATGAACTCTACACCAAATCATGTCTATTGGAAGAACATGAGGGCACTGAGTCTGCCATTTGAGATGAGGGAGATGGTTTTCTGGCCTCCCTCTGCAACCCTAAGAAAAACACATTAAAAACACAGACAAAAAATGAGAGACTGGAGGCATAGTAAAAGTTAAAAACCCTGGCGAGGAGAAACCTTACCAGGTACACCATCTTGCATAGCTCTTTAGCTATTTAGTTAGTGAAATGAGAGAAGATAGGTCTAACAGGGTTTTGTTTCATTAGTTTTGGCATGTGTGGTGAGTTTAGCCAAAGAGACCCGCTCTTCTGAGTATTATTTCGTTCAATAGTGCGTCAGTCAATCCTTGTGTAGGAGCCCATGAGGAAGCGTGGACAAAACTATACCAATGCTTCCATAATCGGCAACTCTTTATTTTCGTGAATAACAATGTCTCCACAATGTGCTCCAACACTGGGATGAGCATGCTGGTAGACTGAAACCTAGCAACTCAAGCCCAACCATGCAATCATGGCGTAGATGTAGAGGAGCTCATCAAAACTATGCCAAGGAAATGACAGAGGCTGAGGATTTACCCGGTCCCCTTTCATTCGCTGGGATGACATAAAAATGCCACGTTTCCTGCATGCATGTTCCCTTCCTCCATTACGGTTCTTCAAGCGGATTTGGGGGTATCGTGGCTATTTTTTTGCATCCCGCCATATATTTAATCGCACATTTACCAAGAATGAACTAACTGTTAAAACACCCAAGAAATGTATTAATAATTTATATACTTCGAAAATTATATTTTAATTCATGTAAAATTTGTAAGTAGTTAAATGTTTATTTAATCGCCATATATTTGGTAGCATGGAATCAAATATAAAGAATGAACTAACTGTTAAAAAACCCAAGAAATGTATTAATAATTTATATACTTTGAAAATTATATTTTAATTCATGTAAAATTTGTAAGTAGTTAAATGTTTATTTAGGATATTGTGAAAGAACACTTTTATTATGTGAGTTCTTTATTTATCAAAAACATCAAATAAAACCAGGGTGAAAGGTGCAAGGTACTTTGTGATAGTAGAGGAAATACAAAAGTTGAATACTTGGGAGTATGGATAACATTAAACAATGAAGTAAAGGCACATGCTCTATATCGAAGATTATTGGTCATTTATGATATTTAGGGATTCACTTGTGGGAGTAAACCTAGTCATAAAAGAAAAGTAAAAGGAGGGGTGAGACTGAACACACTAATCCAAAGGATTATCTAGCTATTAGACAATAGAGAATAGGTAAATATCTTCCATAGACATCATTGCAATAACAAGAAGGAAAATCAAATGGAAAATAAGGCCACTTGTTTGGACAAAGGGGTTCACGTCAAAAACCAAGACCCTTGAGCATCAATTTGGGTACCTTGATCTTCTTCTATGGAAAAAAACAATTGTGCAACGGGACTTAGGTCCAAAGACCCACTTACAAGGATCAATCTAGAAGTCATATGGTGCTCCACTAAACCTAAAGGGCATGCAGACCATGCAAGTGAAGTTATAAGTTGCATAGCACACTTGATCCTCAACTTTGTGGTGAGATATATTACGTACAATGCTTTTAATCTCATTTAGTTTGGCTCAATGATGAAGGTGGGATATATCCCATGCAAGGAATGGTGATGTATCGTGCGATTAGAGTTAAGATGTAAATAATAGCCTAATGTGTTTCATTTAATAGATTTAAAATAAAGTTTAGGTTAATTAATTTTTTTACTTGAATGTTTGAGCTTAGTGTATCATTTTTAATTTAATTATTTAAATTTATTAATGATAAAAAATTTAAAGTGAAGCAGTTAAATTTGTTGTAATTTAAAGAAATATATTATTAAGTATAATTGTTAAAATTATATGTAAGATTAAGATAAGGATTTAAATCTTATGTTTGTATTCAAAAACCTAATTAGTTAATTAATGTTAATGTTGCAAAATTTTAATCCTATATGTGGTTTTATAGGAATTCAAATTTGTTAAGTTGTTTCAAATTGGTTAAAGGTCAGGGGTCCACTCAAGGTTAGATTGAGTGGCATGATAGGTTTCAAGCACAAAATCACCACAAGCATGATTGTTGTAGTAACGATGGTAATAACTAATTACCTAAACTAGGACGACAATGCTTTTAACTAAGTAAGACGACAATGGTAATAACTAACTAGTATCTTTCCGATATAGCATATTTTTAGACTTACGCAAATCCAACATATCAACAGGAGAATTATAATTGTCAACTGGAGTGAAGCGTTGTCACTACCAAGCAAGGAGATGTGGACATATACAACAAGAAAGACAATTTGAAGTATTGAATGGAAAAATAATCTTCAAATGGACATATACATTCAACATTTCAAATTGTCTTTATTGTTGTATATGTCCACATCTCCTTGCTTAGGTTGCATGGTCGATCTCCCATATTTTGTGGTATGATTATCCTTTTGGGTAAGGTCGAGAGTTCGATTCTTGCAATGTTCCATGCATATTAAATGTCCTACAGTCATAGGTAGACCCTATTCTAAAAAAAAGTTAATTCTTCGATAAGAAAACCACAAATGCATTTTTTGAGAAGAAATAGAGTAGATTCTATTTCTGAAAAGTATTAATTCTTCAATAAGAAAGCCACGAGTGCTTAGCATAGGTCTTTCTCTCTTCCATCTTTTTCTTTCTTTTTTGTTATTAATGTTCTTTAGCTTCTTTTAATGAATGGTATCATAATTATTATAAAATTAAAAATGTCAATACTAAATATAATGTAGGTAATAATAAACATCATCAAACTTTAGCCATAAACTTCTGCGCGCGCGTCCCCTGTGCTGCAAACCCTTGCCTTGCCGTGGTCGCTCCTCGCTGGTCGGCGGCTCTATCATGGATCCGCCTGACCCCTCCTCCTTCGAGGACAAATTCCAGCATATCGTGGCGTCTCTCCTGAGTGATCAGCCTGCCGCGGCCCCTGCCTCCAGATTTGTAAAGCTCGCAGATGTTCCAGAGGTTAAGTTAAGCTCTGTTGCTTCTAAGAGGAAGGCGGTCACTCTTTCTGAAAAGGGCCTCATCGATTTGTTTACAGGACTTTGGCCATCCCCGAGATCTGTGGAGATCTGGTTGAACAAGAACTAGAGAACCCTAATCCAGGGTGAAGTTCAACAAATCTTTTGTGGAAAAGGATGATTCGCCTTTATTTTTGAAAAGAAGGAATATCGGGACCTAATCTTCAGGAATGGACCATATTTTATGGGCCCCCGAGGTATGTACTTGAACAAGTGGGATCTATCCTTTAATCCAGAGAAGGACATTCCAAAAGCAGTTCCGGTGTGGGTTAAGCTACCCCATCTTCCCCTCCACTGTTGGAATGATGAGGACTTTCGAGCAATAAGGAATACCTTGGGGAAATATGTGGACAAGTCAGAGCCCAAATCCCCAATGTTCTCCTGTTCCCGAATATGTGTTGAAGTAGATCTAGAAAAAGGACTTCCAGAATCTATCATGCTTTCCATTGACGGGTGGAACCACCTCCAATCCGTTGATTATGAGCAAATCCCGTTCAAGTGTAAATACTGTCACGAATATGGCCACTTTGCCAAGTCCTGCCCGAAGAAGACAGAAAAACCCCCTTCGAAAAATACTACTAGTGAGGGCTGGAATATTGCAAATGGGAAGAAGGCTACCAAGCCCCAAAAACAGCAAAACCCCCCGTCAAAGAACCCCTCCGGAAACAAATTTGCGGCCTTGGAAGTAGAAACGCAGGAAGAAGGAAACCCTGAAGAGACTCCAGAGAATCAAGAAGACATCTCTGATCCTGAGCAGCATCAGCCCCTTGAAGTCCCTGAGACAGTCGTCCAGCCCCAAAAATCCCAGGAAGTAGAGGTCAAGCAGTCCAAAGGCAGGAAAGAGATGGAGACGTTATCTGAAGGATCTGTCACTAGATCTAAAGCAAAATCAAGCACAGAGGAAATGATAGACACCTCCAAAGAAGAACAAGAATCGCTCCCCAGGAAAGGAAGAAAAACTAACAAAGTCATTCGCGAGCAAGAGGCAGCAAGGGAAAAAGCAGCAGGAAAGCAATCCAACTTAGACTTCCTGGTTAAAACCTCTCAAGCAAGCAAATATCTCATGAGTGCGGAGGAGGAAAGAAAGGAGAAAGAAAAGGCCCTCAAACAGCACAAGAAATAATGAAAATAGTCTCCTGGAATTGTAGAGGTTTAGGTGGTTCTCAGAAATTAGAAGTAATTAAGAGATTCAAATCCATGGAAGCAGCCTCAATCCTTCTTCTCCAGGAGACTAAGAAACCAGCTGAAGATAGTGTAACGGCCATCAAAAGCATCTGGCCAAACGGGAACGGTATAGCAACCAATGCCAATGGAGCCTCGGGCGGTCTCTTTTGTTGGTGGAATACAGATAAGTTCGAATTTCTTTCAACTATAGAAAATAGAAATTGGCTTCTAATAAAATTAGAGAACAAAGAAAGAAAAGATCAGTTTTGGGTAGGGAATGTTTATGGCCCTACTCTAAACGCGCGGAAGGATAGCTTCTGGTCCTCTTTAGAGGAACAATGTGTGGACAAAAAGCTCCTTCCTTGCTTCATCGCAGGGGATTTTAATACAACCATTTCGGCAGCTGAGCATCGGGGATGATCTAAGGTCAGGGACCCCTTTGGGGAGCGATTAGAAGATCTCATCTCTCAATGGAATCTGACAGATATCATCCCCAAAAATGGCACGTATACTTGGAGCAACAAACGAGTGGGCCCTGGGCATATAGCTGCTCGTCTTGATCGGTTTTTGGTAAGCACTCATCTTATAAACTCTATTCCGGATGTCAAACTCCTGTGCTCGGCGGTTTCAGATCATAAGCCCATTTGCCTCTTCTTCCCTCCGGAGGAAAATCTGGGGCCTCTTCCATTCAGGTTCAATCGATTATGGCTAGAATCGAATGAAGTAAAGGATATAATAGCCGAAACTTGGCGCTGTTTCATTCCAGGTACTCCAGCATTCTCCTGGGAGCAGAAACTTAAAAAAGTGAAGGTCTCCCTAAAGGTTTGGGCCACTACCCAATATCAAGAACCTACCAAACAAAAGGAACACATCCTGGCTGAAATGGAACGCCTGCAAGCTGAGATGGAGGTTGGAACGGTCACTAAGTTTCATCTTATAAAAGAAATCGAGTTGGAAACAAAGCTTCAGAAGATTTTAAGGCAAATAGAAGAGGAATGCAGACTCCGATCACGTGCCTTATGGCTCAAAGGGGGAGATCAGAATACCAAATTTTTCCAAAATCAGTGTAGGGACAAGCAGCGTTGGAACACAATCAGAGAACTTAAAAAGGAAGATGGCACAGCCGTTCAAGGACAAGCAGCCATCAGCGCAGAGGTAATAATTTTTTTTGAACATTTATATAACGATGAAGAACACGTCTCTCTCTGTCTGATGGAAGACATGGCCTCCGATATACCCTCCCTAATCAGTCCCCAAACGAAAGCCCATCTAGAATCCCCTATCCTAGAAGGAGAAGTCACAAAAGCAATCTGGAGCCTCCACCCGGACAAGGCCCCAGGCCCAGATGGTTTCCCTATCTACTTCTATAGAACCTTCTGGCCCCTAATCAAGAGAGACTTTATGCGTTTGATTACTTGGATGGCAAAAGGAAATATGGGAGGAGCCACAAACTCAACATTTTTGGCTCTCATCCCAAAAGACGCTAAGCCTTCTTCCATTAAAAGATTTCGGCCTATTTCCCTATGCAATGCTTCCTACAAAATCTTCTCGAAAGTGCTATCCTTGAGGATCAAACAAGCCATTCCCACCCTTATCTCCCCCAACCAAGGTGGTTTCATTTATGGTAGACATATAAGTGATAATATCCTCTTGGTGCAAGAAGCGATCCACTCAAGCACTAAACGAAAAGAGCCCGGGATGGCCATCAAGTTGGATCTGGCCAATGCCTTTGACAGATTGAGACATTCCTTCATCATCATGGTTATGGAAAGATTTGGATTCCCCTCTGTCTTCATTAAGCAAGTTCAAGCCTGCATATCCTCCCCCTGGATAGCCCCTCTCATCAATGGTAGACCCTCTGAATTCTTCAAAGCCTCTCATGGGGTTAGGCAAGGATGTCCGCTCTCCCCTTTTCTCTACATCCTGGTTGCCGATTCCCTTAGTAGAAGACTGACTAGGCTCCTCTCTGAAGTTTCCCTCCCAGGCCTCTCCTATAGAAATGGTGTGCCTCCTATTAATCATGCTCTGTTCGCCGATGACTCCATCTTTCTCGGAATAGCTTCCACCCAGATTGCAAGAAACTTCCTTAATCCCCTGGATCTCTTCCTTCAATCCTCAGGGAGCTCAGCAAATAAAAACAAATGTCAAATATACAGCTGGAACTGTCCTGCCCCCATTCTCTGGAGTATCTCGCAGATTCTGCAAATTAAATCTAATCCTAGCTGGACTCATTTCAATTATCTAGGCATTCCAGTAGTCAGAAAATCCTTGACCTCCTCAATGTGGACTCCGGTCATTGAGAAAATCAAAGCCAAGGTGCAATCATTGGGGACAAGATGGCTAAACTTAGCTGGAAAGTCAGTGTTCATTCATTCCATTCTCTCATCCTACCCAATCTACACGAGCTCAATGGTCCTTGCACCAAAGAAGGTCATCATCAGCATATGTAAAGAAATCAGAAAATTTCTTTGGCAGGGAGGGAAAACTCAAACGAAGAAGTTCCATCTGGTCAAGTGGGAAACTATTAAGCGTGCCAAAAGTCACGGGGGGCTACGTATCAGGGACTTGGAGTTCACAAGTAAAGCCATGGGGGCCAAACTGATTTGGAGATTGGTCACTGGGAAAAAGGAATGGTGGAAGGAAGTGCTCAGGAAAAAATATATCAAGAAACCAAGGACCAAAATGTTGGATGGCGAATGGAAAGGGAAAGGAACCACTCTTTGGCAGCTGTGTAAAGCTACAATCAACATAATCAAGGAAAACTGCTATTGGATTCCCGGCAATGGGAAAAAAATATACATATGGAACAACAACATTTTAGGGCAACCTAAGCGCTCCTCTATTCCAGGTTTGGGCTCTATATCTGAATGGATGACCGAGCAGGATATCCTCTCTCTTTTCGATCTGTCTGTGTGGGATGCGGATGGCCATTGGTTGGGGTGGAAGGGCATCTCTCCTCCAGACCACTTGAGAGACGCGGCTGATATCTTATTTTCCTCCTTGCATGGTCTTTCTCCATCGTGTCTCTCGGCTAAGGATTGGTTGGGTTGGGGAATAACAGGGCAGTATACAGTGAAAGAAGGTTACAAAATAATATCCAGGGAGCAGACGATGGCAGAAAAATTATGGAAAATGGTTTGGCATCCTGACAGCATTCCTAAGGTCAACATTTTCATGTGGCTTCTTCTGCATAACAAGCTTTTAACGGCAGAAAATTTAAGAAAAAGAGGCATCCTTGGCCCATCTCACTGTGCTTTGTGTAATTCAGCCGAAGAGACCTCCAACCACATCTTTCTTCAATGCGAAGTCTCCATGATGGCTTGGAATCTCATCCTCCCTAAGGCTCTCAACAGAGATCTCCCAGACAACGCTTCCCAGCTCCTAAAATATTGGGTGAATCTTTTTCCAGGCTCCCTGAGTAAGAAGCCCATCCTAAGTCGTATATGGGAAGTCATCCCAAAAAACCTATGCTGGCAAATATGGCTCGCCAGAAATCGTGCCATCTTTAAGGAACAAAAGGCCATCCCAGTCCAAATTGCAGCAAAAACCATAGGAATGATAGCTGAAAAATTCGCTTCGAATAACATCAGTTACCCACAGCAAGAATCTATTTCTGACCCCTATGCCATCTGGTGTAAACAATTTTTAAAAGAAAATGGCTCCCTTCGGTCCAAACTTGTCTCTTGAAGGACAACTAAATCCAGCCAGCCTCTCCATTGGGAAGTGCGACTTGCCACCAACGAATTTCAGTCCTGGCTCAGGGACAAAAATTCTTACTCCTTATTCTTTGATGGGGCTTTGAAATGTAATCCAGGGGTGGCAGGCGGGGGTGGGATTCTAGTGGATCCCGGAGGACAAGTGGAACATAGATTTGCCTAGGGACTTGGCCCTAGAACCAACAATGAAGCAGAATGGATGGCTCTTCTCCAGGGTCTCCATCTTATTCGGGACAAAAATCTCCAGAAAGTTATGGTCTTCGGCGACTCTAGGCATGTCATCTATAAGATGATCAATGGGTATCCCTCAGGAAATATCAAATGTCGTAGATTATATAAAAAGGATAAGATTCTTCTGTCCCAATCCATCGAGATTTATCACATTCTTCGCCAGAATAATAAGGAAGCGGATATCATGGCCAATGTTGGAGCCAGTCTCCTCCAAGGCCAATTCAGCCAGGATGGCGACCCTCCTTTCTTCAAAGTCATCCCATGATGAGAGGATTTAGAATTCATTCTCGAAATCTCATCAGGCAAGTCTATGAAGTGAAGTTCTTATCTTTCGGGGAACACATTTGGATTTATGAAGATCTTATTTCATCCCTCTTCCTTGGTTTCTTATCCCCCCTCCTTCTCTTTTTTCTTCCCCCCTCTCCTTTTTTCTTTCTCCTTATCCCTCCTCCCCTTCTCCTTTTCGCTCCCATCGACCGCCTCTCCTTCCCTCTCCTCCTCCCTCCAGCTGGCCCTCACCTCCCCCTTCCTCTTGGCGGCTCTTGGCATTTATGGTTACGTCCTGTCTGTTCTCCTGTGGTGGCCACGTGGATAGCTCTTCCCTCCTTGGCAGCAGCGGTTTTAATTCCCTTCAGGCTCCCAATTTATTGTCATTCCTTCTCACACAATCGGGGGACTTCTTTCTCCTTCCTCATGTCGAATCCTTGCCATGGTTTGTCCCATTGTTTCTCTCCGGGTTCGGGTCTCGGCTCTCCCAGCTCTGTAAATTTCTTTCTGCATGTGGTAGAAGGAGTTGGAGGTGGGAGTCTGCAGGGATTTCCTTGGCATGGGCTCCCCCTCACCCGAGCCTTTATTAAAGATCACCTCGCTCTGACCGCCTTTTTCTCCTGTCAATGTTGTTACCCTTTTGCATCCTGGGAAATCAATGATCAGGTTGATACCTCTTCATTCCGAATCGACAGGCAGGAAAGGGTTCTGGGATGCTTGAGCTCCGGTTGGAAGAAAGACGCCCTGGGGACTTTGTCTTTCTCAGATAATACTTGGGGTTCCGTTCTGCAGCAAGAAATAATCAACCTCTGGAGTGAATCAGCCTTGCAGCAAGAAATTGCAGACATTGCAGTTTCCTCTTTGCAGATACAGTTTTCCCGAATAGCAATCACGTCTGACTCTGGCAGAATGGCTCACTTTGGCAACAACCCTGGGCTGCAGGATATTATGAAGAATTTACGCAGGCTATACGAGATGACAGCCATAGGGGTAATGGACAACAAGGAAATGGCTAAGGAAATAAAGGGTATGAGTGAGACTGTGAGTAGAACATCTCTGGAGGTCAGCAATAATGGTGCCCGCACAGACGACCTTGAAAGCAACCTGCTCGAGCTGTTGGGCAGAGTAGAACGCGTAGAAGAAGATCTTCAAAAGCTTGTTTCTATGAATCAGGAAAGCAAGGTTAATGGCGTCAATGAAACTGTTGTCCAGCCTATGGAAGAAGAATCTGTTTTACAGTCCAGGCCTCAGAAAGGCACCTGACTTCTATCTTTTGCTTTTTATGTTTCAGCTTAGTATGGGTTTTTATGTTCCAGTTTTGTATGGGTTATGTATCTCTGTTCTTTGCTTTGTAGTCAGTTCGTGAGGGTATATACTACCCGTATAGTATGTAGTTCTGAAACAATCATATGCTCTCTCTTTTGGGAAACGGAACATGTCTGGTGTGTAGCATTTTTGCCTTGCCGGCCTTATATTTTCTTTCTCTGATGTAATGAATGGCTGTGCACAGCCTGTTAATATAATCCCTCTTTCTGTTTCTGTTAAAAAAAATAAACATCATCAATATGATAATAAAATAAATATTCAGATATATGTAAAAATAAATATCTTAATAAAAAATAAATAAATTTATAATAATATAAAAATACAAACTATTTTTTTAATAAAAGACTTTCATTTTTT
Organism: Pseudotsuga menziesii; assembly: GCA_001517045.1. Classification (NCBI taxonomy): domain Eukaryota; kingdom Viridiplantae; phylum Streptophyta; class Pinopsida; order Pinales; family Pinaceae; genus Pseudotsuga; species Pseudotsuga menziesii. The sequence goes on from LPNX010279744.1 coordinate 231,639, forward strand.
ATAATATAATAATATAAAATATATAATTATTTGCTATAATAATTATATTAAAAATAATATATTTTATAAAAGTAAAAATAAATATTTGAAGTTTCCAAACTTTAAAAGCTTGACGATTAATATAATGTAATTGGACAAGGTAACATTTTCATTTCGTATTCATTTTTTATTATATTAATTAATGTAATATACAACTTTTTATAAAATGAAAAATTTTACAAATGTAAATTTTTTGAATAGATGGAACATAATATTTTATCTTAATTTAAGATTTAGAATAAATAATAGTCAAATTACTTCAATGACATGTTTTTAAATTATGTTAGTTCATATTAATTTATAATACAATTCAATTTTATTATATTATTTTTAATGATGAATCTTACTAGTAAAATTATTATATTATTTTTAATGGTGGATCTCACTACTATGGTTCCAAAAATCATAAAATGGATGTGATAAATCCAAAAAAAAACCTCAAGCATTGATACCAGTCATAAAAGTCGAAAAAAAATTCAACAAAGAAAAGTTGATATTCCAAAAGATTAACACATTCAAAGGTTGTTATATTCATTTCTTCCAAGGATTTGTGCAAGAAAAAAATTTATTATTAATTCTTGGATAAGAAAACCATGAAGGTATATAGATGATGTGGCATTAACAACTAGGACATTGTGTAGTTTTGTAGTTATGTGCACACTAGATATTGAGATGATCATGAACATGAGCAACATTAAGATAGGAATATTTTTGTTAATCAATGGTGGTTCTGATTTTATTTATGAAAATAAATAAATGTTTAAGATGGATGTATGGTAGCTTTATTTCTTTTATGTTATTAAATGATATAATTTTTTTATTTACTTTATATTTTTAGTAACTTATGACTCAATCTATTTTTTTTATCTTAATTTTAAAAAACAAAATTAATAAGTACAATTATGATTTATATATTGTTTTTTCAATTAAACTTCAAAATAATTATTTAACAATAATAATAATAACTAGTATATATTTATTTCTTAAAAAAGTTAAAATACTTTTTATTATTATATACAAAATTAATTTAACTACAACTTCATAACTTCATAATTAATTAATATGAAGATCCATTTTTTTATATAATATACTACATTATGTCAAAACTGTATAACTTCATAATTAAGTTTCCTTAAGTATCCTAAACTATATATATGCTATGGCAACTCTCCACTTAAGAGTAGAATTATTCAAGTATATTATCGAAGGTAAACCACCTAAACTAAACCGCCTCCACCGAAGTAAGTAGTATACCTATTTAATTTGGAATAAATATAATATATTAATTAAAACATTTCTTGAAAATTAAATTATTTTTTAATCATAACTTACATAAATTTATATATTGTTTTTTCAATTAAATTTCAAAAAAAATAAATAACAATAATAATAACTATACTTTAATAAATATATAATTTTATTTATTTAAAAAATTAAAATATTTTTTTAACTAAAACTTTATAACTTCATAATTAATGAATATGATTATCAATTTTTTTTATATAATATACTACACTATGTCCAAATTTTAAAATGTTGTTTTTTAAAATTGCATTACATGTTTTTGCACCACATGTTTTAAAATGTTGTTTTTTAAAATTGCACTACATGTTTTTGCACCACTTGCACACACTAAATGACCTATATTGTTTTATAACAAATAATTTGATAAAGTTTCAAGATGAACAAGATTTTGGATATTACACTATATCAAAATTTTCATTTACTTTATTTTTACTTTACATTCTTACTATTACTTTCATTAATAAAAAGTAGACCCTTAAAATCAACTTTGGAAATTGTCAACCAACTAAAATCCTCCACATGAGGTCACAAAAAAAAAATTAGTTAGGTAGGATTGATTGGGTTAGGAATCCATTAATTCCCTCCAATCTACTTTCATTAGGTATATTTTGAAACATAGCATTGTTGACTTATAGGGTGCTTTATAAATCCTGCTATAAGCAAGTGTTAAAAGAAAACCCGAATCAGAAGTGCACCGTGCCCAAGGAGTTTAAAGTCGAGGTATAGTTTCCCTGTTCTCCCCTACGAGTCACCCAATTCGTTGTAGGGAGACGACACTATACCGTCCAGGCCGAACCACTGGTCCACACTTGACGCAAGGTATCTTAGTAGCCAAACTTAAGACATCAACAAGGAGCAATTGTGGGTGCAATTGACTCTTGAAGTCAGCTATTGTCGTTGGGAGGTGTTTCCAAGTCTTCTAGATTGGAACATTTGCCCCATCACCAGTAGAACTACCTCTTTGTTACCTTCATTAGCCAATTGGTGTGTGGACCCCATTGTCACCATCAATTGTGCTTTTGGAAGGCTCAGTTACATATTAGAGGAAGGTCATAAGGTCTTTTAGGCATTTTTCACTTATTTTTATTTATAAATTCAAGCTACCTAACTCATAATTACACATAACCTACATTTTGTGACTCTTTCACTAAACCAACTTTGTACATATCACTCACTTGTTGCACCTTTTACACTTATTTTCCTTTATAAATACAAGCTACCTAACTCATAATTAAACATAACCTACATGTTGTGACTCTTTCACTAAACCAACTTTCCACATATCACTCACTTTTTGCACCTTATTGCATTTTTTTGGCTCACATGTTACATTATATTGGATGGCTTCACTCACTCATCTACCGCAATGTCCACACAAGACCTACCACATTCATGCCCACCCCCCCCCAAAAAAAAAACATTACTCAATGCACTACAGGCCATCATGACCTTTGATCTCAACAAATTTAAGTCACGCCTACAGTCCTACCATCCATCCATGTTTGTTCAATATGTAAAGAATCTTATCCTAGTCTCCATTTCCCCTTCCTCTATCAATCCTTACACAAGTTGAAGAAAGAGTCATTTAGATAAAACTCCCAAAACCTTCAACCTTAAACATTTTAGCTGGTAACATTGTCCAATCACTTTTGATTTTTATATCACAAAAAAATGTCTTTTTTATTTAAACCCCTTCCTTTTTCTTTGTTTTAACAAAATCACCATTTCATGGAATAATATGCTTTAATATTGACTTTATTGTATTTTAGATGGTAACATTGTCCAATCACTTTTGAATTTTATATCTCAAAAAAATGTCTTTTTTATTTAAATCCCCTTCTTTTTCTTTGTTTTAACAAAATCATCATTTCATGGAATAATATGCTTTAATATTGACTTTATTGTATCAATTTGTAAATATTGGTTATCACACTGCATTCCTGAGATTGCCTTGATTTATTTCAACGGTTTCTATATTTAGGAAATAAATTCTTGTTGTTCCTCATAATATTTCTAGTTATTAGAAACACCTAATTCCCCCTTTTTTTACTTTCCCCTTACACCTAACTTTCTTTTATTTTCTTGTTCCTCCCAGGTAACAAATAATGGCCACCCCATTGACCAAACATGCCATTGAATTACTACTTGCACTAACCTCCGACATACAACCGTTCCTACAAATATTTGGTGTGAAAAAAGTCAAATCTATTCGCACCCCAACCATATGATACCGAACAACAATCTATGATGGGACACACATGCACTACACCATGCTTCCATCAAAGTTCAATTCTCTCATCGCTTCAGGAATACTTCAACAAGGGTCTATTATACACCTTAAGAAATGGACATGTGCAATTCTTTGCCAATGCATGTATGCTTCATTTTTTTATTATACTAACTTATGTTTTTGTTTCTTCCCCATTTAGTAAAATCATTATTTTTTTTTCGTACTTGTTTTTTCCCTTGCGTAGGTCTATCTTACTACATGAATTTGACGTCATCGAACCCTCCACATCATTAATTGGCCACCCAATCGCTATATCTCACCCACCTTCTCTTGAAACAACTTCCCCATGCTCTTCAATGCAAGAACCACCTCAAAAGAAACAATGCACACTTCTTAAAAGTGCTTCACCATCCACTGTTGAAACAACAATTCCTATCAATGCATTGAGCCCCTACACCTCAAATTAGTTCATTTAGGGTCATGTCCAGGATAAATCAACCCTCTGCCACTTCACTAACCAAAAAGGCCAACCAAAAAGGCCCTCGAAAGGTCTTCCGCTTTGACTTTATTGATAAGGACAGGGGTGAAATACACATCACTTTCTTTAATGATTTTGCAGATGTTTTTTATGATCAAGTGATACCTGGACATGTCTACCTCATTTCCAAAGGCACTATCAAACAATCAAACAAGATGTATAACCATCTTACAAATGAATGGTCACATCTTCTTGCAACCAAGCTCCATTGTTCAACATTTTCCACTAGAAAGCATTCTACTTCTACAAATGCATTTCAACTTCAAAACTATTAAAGATATCAAGTCATCTCCTGTCAAATCCATTGTTGACATCGTTGGTGTTGCCACAAACACTTCCCCTATTGCCCCTATACATAGGAAAGATGGTTTAGAAACTATTAAAAAAAATCCATATAAAGGACAACTCAGGTTTTAGCATGGATGTTACTTTGTGGGGAGAACATTGTCATGTAGAAGGCCAAGAACTATCTACCTTGTGCTCTAAAAATGCCCACCCTATGCTTGCAATCAAGGGAGGTCGTCTAGCCAAGTTTAATGGAAAGATAGTTGGGACTACATCCAAATCCATAGTTATCATAAACCCAGATATCCTAGAAAAGCACAAACTCACCCAATGGTTTGAAAAACAGGGCTTCCATACTTCATCCCCATCCTTAACTACACGATATCCAACTTCTCCTAACCAGATGAATAAGAAACGAACCCTTCTTGAAGTTGAAAACATTCATCCTTCTAAAAGAGCTGAATGGGTTTCCGTAAAGGTTACCATAACACATATTGATGCTGACAACTTTTGCTACCTTGCTTGCCCTTTAATTTCATATTCAAAACAATGCATGAAGAAAATCATCAAGAATTCTACCAATGGTTGGCATTGTCCCAAATGTGAGGTTGATTTGTCTGATTGTGACTACAGGTATTTATTGAAACTGAAACTTCAAGATCACACTACCTCTCTTGAAGCAGTCATTGCGTTTGAGGATGCATCCACTGAACTCCTTGGTATCACTGCAAAGGACCTGCACTTACTTTCTTTTGATCCTTCCGCCATCAAGGAAATATTCTCTAAGGTTGAATGCACGCAATTCCTACTCACACTTTCCATTAAAATGGAAACATTTAAAGAAAAGCCTCAATTGAAGGTCATCGTCATGCGCTCTGAACATGTTGACTTTGCAGCAGCCAGCAACTTCCTGCTCCTTGAAATAGCCAAAATGGGGCATGCATAGAAGGCATTTAGAAAAAAAACATTGCCTTCTTTTTTGTAATAGTTTAACTATATAATTTTCCTAGCAACCTTTGCCATACATGCAGACAAACAATTTCCATTCTGCATTACTATATCTATAATTTCTACACTTGAAGCTACTCTTATATATTGCTTTTTACTTCGTATCTTATATACATATACAAAAACATTTCCAAGTTTTCCTCAACTTTAGATGTGTTCTCTTTATTGCATTTATCTTCTTTTCGCCTTGTTCTACTCTACATTAATCTTAGCAATATCAATGTTAATATTAGTTTTTTCTTGTTCTAATATGTCATCTTAACACATGCACTTCTTTATATGTCAAAAAACATACATTTCATATTTGTATTTTAGTCGTATGTCATTTTTTTTTTCCTTCCTACATTTACCTACTTACAATGCTTTCAGTCACTTACAATGCTTTCCTACATATACCTTGTACACTTATTTATGTCTCGTTTTATTTAAATGCAATCACTTTTATGCCTTCAAATTTACTTTTGGTAGCCATTTATACACTATTCCAAATACACACATTTATTATCAGCGCATTATTTAGTTCTTTTTTCCACTTACAATGATTTCAATATTTTTTTTTAAGGTACATTGAAAAAAAAACACACTACTACTATGTAATTTATCAACAAATGCTTCTTTTTACATGTGATTGATTTATTTCATTTATCTACCCATGTTTTCATTTTATTTTATATTTTTTCTTTCTTCAAGCACTTTCCATCCCTTTATGTACCTTGAAAATGTAAATTACCATGTCCTACATATAACTGCTTGTTTCTTTAGAATGTCCATAAAAAATTTGCAATTTCAAAGTCTCTTTACATGTCTTACATATAATCCCTTTATGTACCTTTAAAAAAAATATTACCTTGTCCTACATATAACATCTCGTTTCTTTAGAATGTCCATGAAAAAAGTGCAATTTCAATGTCTTTTACATGTCTTGCATATAACATGGTGTTTCTTATTTTCTTAATCAAATCCAGGTGCCTTCGTTCCTCATCTACCTTTAAATATGTCTACTCCATCCAAAAAAGAACGTGCACATGCCTATCATTTGGCTAACAAAGACCGCATAAATGCACATAGGAGACATATTTACCAACAAAAAAAAGATGCCCTCTCCATCCATATGGTAGAGTCTAATATTCCCACTCCAACTCCTACAACATCCGAGCTTTCAAATCCTACCCTTCCATTTTCAGACCACAACGAAACAATCCTACTTCCCTCCATGCAAACCAAAGCTACAACTTCACATGTTCATACTGACCAATATTCCATCATTAGACTACCCTTCCACTTCTCAAGCAACCTCTTCCACAACCATCCCAAATACCATTCCTCCACCCAACAAAGCCATGCATTCCTTCAATGAAAATAACATATCTCAAGCACATCAACACTTTTGCTTAAGGCTAGATAATCTACAATCCATCCATGTTTGTTCAATCTGTAAATAATCTTATCCTGGACTTCATTTTCGCTTTTTAAATGGCCAACATACCTGTTCTAGATGTTATTCAGAAAAAAATGGCCACCACTTCTCGCTCTAGAACAATATGGACCCTGGTGAACAACCCCTTGTTCTATTCATCCTTACACAAGTTGAAGAAATGCTCATTTCACGTGTCAACCCAATTTTGCAAGTAACCCATGCTCATGGTGGACAATACAAATATAGTGGCCATACAATAAGCTTTGCACAAGACATTTCAACCATCCTCAATTTTTTGCCTCTACGTGTTGAAGACTTAGAAATTTTAGTTGTCACTTGTAAAACCTTCAACAATCAATCCTATGATTGCATTGTCAGTAGATCCCATGTTCTTGCAGCCTTGGAATACAAGATATCACATGACCCATACTATAAAGATGTATAGCTTGACCAACGTCCAATTATGGCTTTACCAATTTCCCCCACTAATGATTCCCCTTTTCTTCGACATTCACACTCCACTGCCCCTGATTCTAGTTTTCTTGCTGAAGATGTTCACCCTTATCAACCTGACATTTCAGAGCCAAACTCCCAACAAACTTCATCCTTTTCTAATATTCTACCCAATACAGACACAGAGTTCCAGCAAATCAAAACTTTTTTGCAAACGCCTTCTTCATCTCCAACAAATGCAATGGATTGGCCACCTATAGGTTTGTCACCTGTCAATGAATACAATACAGAGGGCCTTTTCTCAATGGCATTTCCATCACTTTTTCCCCAAGGCACTACCATGTTCAAACAACCGCATTTTAAATCAGTTGATATCCACGAATATGCATTGCACCTTCTTCGATACTATGATAACAGGTTCGGTTGCCACCCACGATTCCTCTACTACTTTTATAATCTCATCATGCGTCGTTGTAGCCAACCAATAGCAGCAATCTTTATTAAAAAAAACATTGAAGACAACTTCCCCACAACCATATCTGAACTCAACAACCGCTTGGAACAAACTCCTTCAGACAAACTACCAAATCAAATCATGCATTTTGGCACAACACTCTGTGGAACATGGTCTTTTTGGCACAAATCAAGAAACAAATTGACAAATATGATTTCCCAGCTTGATTGCCCAACTTTTTTCTTCACTTTAAGTGTGGCCGACACTAAGTGGCCTAACCTACATGCGGTCATGCCTAGGACACCACCCACTTCTTTCAGCAACCACCAACGATGGAGAATACAAAATATCATCTCCAACCCACATCTTGCATCACTCTGCATCCACCACAGGTTCACAATATTTCATGAATAGGTCTTTCTTAAACACCTCCACACACACGATTTTTGGTATAGGTAATGCTTCTTATCCCTTCTTTCAACAACATATCTATTTTCCTTTTATTATTTTTCCACGTATTACTAACACATATTGCATGCATAGGTATGAATGGCAAAGTAGAGGCTCTACACATATTCACGGTTTCATATGGTTACCAAATGCACCTGATATGAAAACGCTTGACTGGGAGAATGCTACTGAGGGTGATAAAGCTAAGGACTTCTTTGATCAATTTATTTCTACTTGGAACACACGAGATAACCACCAACAATCCCCCTTCTTACCCCACTCTGATATGCTTGATCCATGCCTGTTATCTACTAACAACATTCTAAAAAAACCCTTTTCATAATGATACAGAAGTACTCAAATGCATCCAACGACACACAAAATGCACAAAAAATACATGCCTCCAAAAAAAGGGGTCTTCCTACACATGTCGTTATAATTCTCCATGGTATTTACAAAACTCATCTTCCATGTTCATTGATACCAACGGAAAAAAAAACATACAAACCAGCTCGCAATGATGATTGTTTGAATAGCCATATCCCTTCCATCCTATCAATATGGCATGGGAATGTTGATTGTCAACCAGTTCCTGACATACACGCCATTCAAAAATACATTTCTAAGTATGCAGCTAAATCAAAAACAAAATCTGAAAGCTTTCACCAAATGCTTCAATGAATTGTCCATGCTGCACCACTTCTTGACCCTTCCATAGTTGCTATTCAAAAATTCCTTTCAGAAACACTTGTTGATCGTGACATTGGAGCCCAAGAAACATGCCATATGTTGCAAAAAATACCTCTCACAGTTAGTAGCTGTACTTTCTTATGCCTCAATGTCAACCAAAAAACTTATAAACATGTTTCATCAGACAATCCCACATCCTTCACATCAATAAACTTCATAGATTCCTACCTTTCACACCCTTCCGCTCTTCATTCCATATCTCTCATTGAGGATGCAAGATCTTGGTCATATAATGCTCATCGAAAAAAAGAAAAATGGAAACCAAGAGATCCCCCCACCATCGTCCGTGTTCTTCCCCACTACTATTCAATCCCCTCCATAGATACACACGTGTTCATTGATTTTTGCAGATCTGAATTCATGCTATACAAACCTTTCTGCAATATACAAATCGACATTGGTGCTTCCGACGATGCCATTGTTACAAACTGGCAAGAACTTAAATTGACCTACACTCCTTGGCATGTTGATCGGAAACCAGTTGAACCCATTTCCTTATTAGAAGACACCATGGTTTCTGACGATTTCCAAAACTCACAACCCATGCAATTGAATGAATGGGAATTGTTCTCCCAACTACAGCCTACCAATGACATGCAAATAAGTGACCTGGACATCCTTGGTCATTGTGACTTTAACAAAAACCATAATTGGCATGATACGACCATCCCCCTCCACTTGCAAGAACTTGCCATTGACTTCATACAAAATAATCGCTCAGACCAACACCTCCCTCAACCATCCTACTCTGATACACCAAATTCTCAAACATTGTCCCCAACTCAAATGAAATCCCACTCCATTGTCATGAATCACTCTGCAAACATCCTAACAAGTCCTCCACTCAGAATGGTTGTGAAAGGAACGGCTGGCACTGACAAATCATTCTTCATTCGTTGCATAAGAGAATCCCTTCCCTTGACCAAAAACTTCAATCAATCCCCAATCTTGCTACTGGACCCTACCGGTGTCGCAGCATTCAACATCCAAGCATCTACTATCCATTCAACCCTTCATATTCCTATAAACAATTTCATTCCTTTGGAAGGGAATTCACTTTCAAACCTCCAAGAGGAACTTCACCATATCCACTACATTCTCATTGATGAAATGAGCTTCCTAGGCCCAACACTTTTAACCCAGATTGATGAATGTCTTCGTGAAGCATTCCCTCACCATAAAAACATCTCTTTTTGTGGTTGATCAATTATTCTTGTGGGAGACCTTTCCCAATTACCACTAGTTATGGACATTCCATTGTATGCAGGCTCTTCCCATGGTACTGCACTTTGGCGCAACTTCAACACAGTTGTAACAATTCAACTGTTTTTCGCCAGCAAGGAAATGACCCATCACAGGTCACCTTCAGGAACCTTCTTACCAACATAAAAAATGCAACAACTACTATAGAGGATTGGAAGCTTCTCATGTCCAGGACAGACTCCTTCCTTTCTAAGGATGAGTTATCTTCTTTCAAAGGTTCCATGCACTTATTTGCAACCAACCAACTAGCTTCACTTCATAATCTACACATGCTCAAGTCTTTGCAAATTCCAATAGCACTTTCTATTGGTGAGCACATAAACAACCATGCTACTTCTCAAATTGAAGATGAGCAACTAGAGTGTGCAGTGTTGCTTTGCCCTGGGCAGTGAGTAATGTTAACATCAAACTTATGGGTTTCAACAGGCCTCATTAATGGATCGCTCGGATAAGTGGTTGATATTTTCTACAAATCACAGCATCATCCTCCACAACTTCCAACATTTGTTGTTGTTAACTTCCAAAAGTACATTGGTCCAGCATGGGATACCAACAATCCTACTTTTCTACCAATTCCACCTATATAAAGGGGGGGTCGTACTCAAATCCCAATTAAAATGGCATGGCCATTAACAATATATAAATCTCAAGGAATGACATTACGAAAAGCTACAATAGACATTGGCACAATGGAGTGTCAAGGTTTGACCTTTACTGCACTTTCTAGAGTCCCGTCCCTTGAGGATCTTCACATCTCCCTGGCATTTTCCTATGATCGTTACAAACATATGCAAGATAATCCACATGTCAATGTAAGGAAAAATGCGGAGACATTGCTACAATCAATGGAGCTCCCTTAACTACGTTCAATATGTAGGTACTTCTCTTTTTCCACTGTTTCATTTTCCTTTACATCCTTTCAAGCTAACTCCAAATTCTTCGTTCTCCCTAACTACTCTTCTACTTTTCATGTGCAGGATCTACTCCTCAACAAGCTACAAATTGCTTGTTGTAATCTACATATCAATGTTCTATTTTATGTACTCACATCAAAACATTATAATGTAAGAGGATCATAATGTATATGAATTCATTTCAATTGTCAAAACAATTAGACATATAAATATATATTTATGAATCAAATTATAATCTTTTCATATATTATAAATCTTATTTTTTATTATGAATTTAATTTATCTTTTTCTAGATATATACATCAAATTTAAGTTTTTCTTTATAATTTTTTTGAGATATTTTCCAATGATGTCCATTTAGATGTTATTAATTCGTTATTAATTCATTATTAATGATCCACATTTAAGAAACTAAGAATCCATTGTCATTTGGATGAGGCAAGAAAAAAAATTATGATTACTTTTGAAATGCAGATAATGTAATGGCCAATTATGTGAATAATATAATGATAAAATTTGTGGTTCAACACTTCAAATTCTCTTTCTTGTTGTCTATGCACCCCTAGGTACAATTGTAAGCAACAAATTATTTGTTGTAAATGTTCTATTTTGCATTAACATATATGTACTCGCATCAAAACATTATAATGTAAGAGGATCGAAATGGATATGAATCCATTTGATTAGTCAAAACAATTTGACAAAAACAACTTAGAATTGTTTGCCTTTTATATTTTTAGACCTACTAAATTCTTAAATGTAAGGATATATGAATCAAATTATAAATTTTTCATAATATTATAAATCTTTTTTATTATTAATTTAATTTATCTTTTTCTAGATATATACAACAATTTTAAGTTTTTATTATTATTTTTTTGAGATATTTTCCATGATGTCCATTAACCTTTTTTATATTATTAGAATTTGAACATGTTTGGTGACATTCAAAATGTTATGAATTCCATATTCATGATCCACATTTAAGAAATGTATACATGAATTATTTTTATTTATTTAGTAGATGGATCCATAAATTTATGCAATGTTTCTTGATTGTAACATAAGAACTACACAAACTAACAATCCATTGAATTGAATTATTTTTATTTATTTAGTATATAGATCCATAAATTTATGCAACGTTTCTTGACTGTAACATAAGAACTACACAAACTAACAATCTATTGTCATTTCAATGAGAGAACAATTATTTTCATGATTACTTTTGAAATAATGTAATGGCCAATTATGTGAAAAAAAATAATGTCTTTAAAATATTGTATCAACCATAATATTTTATTAGCTAAAATTTGTGATTCAACACTTCAAATTGTCTTTCTTGTTGTATATATGTCCACATCTCCTTGCTTTGCTTGCAACACGGCGTTCTTTTATTACACCCCTAAATACAATTGCTAGTAAAAATCTAAAAGACCTTAGTTGTCATTGTAGTTGTAGGGGTGCCATGAGTAGTTGTGATCTGAATTGACTTAACTTCAAGTTGCAGATGTCCCAGCTGCCATTGTAAGTGATATTTAAGAACATTCATGTAGAGGTCACTGTCAAAACAGCTGATAGGGTTTTTTTTATTGGCAAATTCAGGATAGCAAAGAAGTGGACAGTGGACTATGCTGTAAAAGCTACTTTAATTTAAGAGGTAAGGGTCGGGGAATCCTATCAACCGTGTTCTTCGGCAAGAGCTATCCATTGAGCTGCAGAGCATTTAATGCGGCTGCAGTAGGTTTGTTGACCGTTGGATCTCAAGCAGCTTAAGATCCAACAATCATCAAGTTTGCTACAGATGCATTAAATGCTCTGCAGCTCAATAGATAGCTCTTGCCGTGTTCTTCATCTCTTGTCCCATGAATTTAATTCAATTCATTGCAATAAATACCAAATTACTATACGGCATTATGGCATGGCTTGTTAAATCTTAATAATAACTAGCACCATCAACGAAAAAACCAAGTTAACGCTGCTGATGTGAGCGCGAATATAAAATATTCTAAAATATCGGTGAGATATATAAACACAAAATAAAAAATATATCATTCAAGTGAATTAAAATCATCAGATGTACGTTTGTCTGCTTTTTCTTTTCACGTGTCTGCATGTTTGGCATTTTCTCCTGTGTATGCATTTCATGTGTTTTTTAATGAGGAGTTGAATATGATGGTGAAGACCAAGCACAAGGCTGAAATTCATGCTTTGAGTTCTTTCAAAGTTTTAGCATCTTTCAGAGGTTTATCTACCTTTGAAGCTTCAACAGAGAGACCGGATATGATGATCCTGGATAAACTATTGTAAATTCGGAGGACTTTTGTATTGGAGATGTCATAAATTGGAAAAATTAAATTCTAACCACTTTATTTTCAATTTGATATACAATGGTAGGGTTTAGGGTTTAATCCTTGAAGAGTCCATGTCATAATTTTTGTTATCCAATCTGTACTTCCATGCCAACTTAGTGTGGATTCTATTTCATAGAGAAAATGGAATAAATTTTCTCTTAAAGTTCTAGTTCGGTATAGACTTGGTTTGAGGGCTTTGCGTCCATCGAGATTTCAAACTTTAAATATGATTATTGCAAAATAAAATAAATAATAAACTAGAGAAGTCTGAGTGCAAAGGGTTATAGCGGATGAGTTCTGGGTTTGAGCTTACTGAGTTCGCTCAGTTATAGGATTTGAGTTTGAGCGTCATAATTATGTTCCAAACAAAGCTGTTTTGATCCGGTTTTGTTTAAAAAATTTGTTTGAGTAGAGTTTGTGGCAACATTTGAATCAAAGATTATGTAAACTTTAGCACAGGACATGTACCATAGTATTACTTTGATCTTCCATGTATTCTCTAAACACTTAATTTGTTTCAAGTAAAGAAAGTAATGGAACAAACATCATTGTCAACAAGTGTATTGAAACAGGGACAATAAGTGCATTGATTTCTAATTGCAATTATGAAGTTTATTTTCTTTCTTTTATTTCTTAACTTTTAACTTCTATCTACTTCCTATTTAAGATGTATGAAAATTGCTAAAATTGCACAGATGAATTGTTTGAGAATTTAAATATGCTTAAAGAAAGATTTATCATCTGCTTTGTATCAGGGGATAAAATGTAAATGGAAATTTTCCTTGGTTGATTTATCTTGGAAATATACTCTCGTCTAGTTCATATCATGATGCTGTCCAATTTTGTACAGAAAGGTTTCGATGGTTGTATTTCATACTTTGTAATAAATTTGAACTCTTTCAAAAAATAAACATTTTACTTCTTTTTATTTCTGAAAAATGCTTTAAACAATCTCTCATGTTGATTTATGTTTCAAGTCATAAACGATTAAGATCATGGTTATCTTGAGAGAACTCTTTTGACAGATAACTATTTTCCCTCATTATACCCATATTCTCAAGCAACTTCAGGCTCAGGCTTGAATTTAGCTAGGCAATAAAATAGAGAAAGGTCATAATCAATATATAGGACCATGTGGACATTATACTTATGATTATCTACTGACAATCATGTGTGGTCCAATGTGGATAATTTAATTTACATTTGATGATATTGTTTGGGATCTGCCTAAATCCCACTATATCGATAAATATAGATGGGGAATATCCACCAAACTAGGCAAATCTCAACGTTATAATAAGTGGAAAGTTGTTAGAGTTGTCTCCTTTGTCTATTTGGAATTATTCCATGAACAAACTCCAAAACCCTTACAAGTGAATTCAAACATTGTTGAGACAAATTTTGAGTAGCATCAACAGATATCTTTGTAGTATATACCTAGAACTGTTGAGAACTCTCACATACAATGAAAAAACCATTTATTAACAAAAATAAATCCCCAAACATGAACTTGGTTTGGCACTTGGACTCTCACCACACAAGGTAAGTTTTGCATCAAAAGATAACCTCCAGTAAGGGAAAATTGACAGTAAAATTTTATAAGTTGTTTTAGTCCAAATCCTTACCAACAAAGCCTTATCTCACCCTTCAAGAAATTTAGCATTTATTAGTCCTTGAACTCCGTGTATTCCTTATGGTATTTATTTTCCTGTTTTGTGTGTTTAGATGATCACTCTACTTCAAAAGTTTTGTTAGAAAAACATGATCGTAAAACAATAACATAAAACATAATGTGAGAATAAAACAAATAAACACAATTCAAGAGAGACACCAAGTATGCATGGTTCACCCAATATGGGCTATGTCCAAAAAGAGATTTACAGTCCTGTATATTATATCGTCCAACAGAATGAAGGTATACATCCCATAGCACATATGTTGCAAATTCCTCTTCACTCCCTCATAGTCTCTCTCAGACACACAAGTCTTTTACAATACTACATAGCCACAATGCAATGAAATCCTTTTAAAGGGGAATTACCATGGATAATACCATGGGTTACCAAATACCATGGGATTGGGGGTATGAACCCATGGTATTGGGTAATCCATGGTATTATCCATGGATTTTCCCTCCCCACTAGGACCCCCGCAGACGGGGGGGGAATCCACCCCACACACACCAGATGGGAGGTGTGTACAATCCACCTACAAAGAATATAAAATTGGGGTACAAACATAGTTGAAACATGAACTCTAAATTAGGAAGATCAAGTTCCACAACCAACAAGGTGCACCTCTTGTCATGTGTCTACTCCAATGACTTGCCATAGACAAAATGTTTCTTAAAGAGTGATCCAATGAACTCTCAAGAAATTTTGAGAATAAGAAGAACTTCTATCGAGAGGATCATAACTCTAAACCTCCTTTAGGATGTGGAAAGGCAGATGAGTTTGAACCCAAATTATGCTTGGTCACATCAACCTCCTTTTCACCCAAAGCACTTCCAGGTACATTGTAATTGTTTCCTTATTTTTTGTCCCAAAGACAACTACAGTAGTGACCTGGAAACATAATGTTAGTTTTTCTAAGTTATTTTACTTAGGATATTTATCTGAAAGAATAAAAAGCACAACAATACATCAAAGATACACAAGAGAAACAAGACACATAGATTTTCATTTAGGAAACCATAAAGGAAAAAACCTTGCAAACTTCCTCAGAATAGTTTCGTCACAAAGATAAGATGACAAGATAGAATAACCAAGAACAACATATTTGCAGCAGCTCTCTGTCCCTCCTCTTCCTCTCTCTCCTAAAGCGCACATGAGAGAGAAAGTGAAGTGTGTGTAAAATGAGGAGGGCGCCTCTCTATTTATATTCTTCCATTGAGTCAGTTAACTCAACAACTGGGTCACCCAGATTACTTGTGGGGCCAACCTACCTAAGAATACACTTAAATATATTTTACTTTATTTAACCTATGGACTATTGCCCCGACTTACAATGGAGGGTTTACCTCAGTGACCATACACAATGATGGAATCCCCAAAGGAGGAACACACATCCCTGGTGGGGGTACAACAATATACAATAATAATGTACATCAGACTATATTCTGAAGTTACAATTACAACAACACTCCCTCTTAACTAGGAAGGTATTCTCTCGCCACAATCATCAACACATATGTTCATCGTCACTGAGTCATCATCGTCATTGTTGCCATTGTTCTCATCTTGTCCAATCAGTCACATCTATCTGTCATAGGAAGTTTCTACAGAACCAACCCTTGTTCATGATGGATGTAGGCCTATACCTTATCTAGGTCATCATCATATCCACGACCAATCCATCGCATAGGTATAGAACAAGACTATTCTTTACATTTCCACTGCAATAACCCATGTCTCCTATCATCTTCTCATCATATCATCATGTAGGTACAGTCCACGACTTTCTTTACATTGCCACTGCAATAACCTGTGTTTCCTACCATCATCGCGTAGGTACAGTACATGACCTTCTTTACATTACCACTACAATAACCTGTGTTTCCTACCTTTATCTTTTTAGATCCATATCATCTCTTTTGTCCTACACAAAACAAAACAAAGCACTCAAATCACAACTCAGATGCAGACCACCTTCTTTCTATCAACATAGGAACATGTTAGGACATCACCAAGACAATCATGCATTTACCACTATGTGAGAACCTTCAAGGAGCGCAACTCAATGCATTACGTCTTTTCACGGTCAACCTATGTTCTACCAGTAAAGGAGAACCACCTAGATGCACCTCTCATGCTTCGTGACCTTATCATATCAACATGGGAACACATATATATCATATATATGTAAGGACAAATTACGACCCAACAACCCACTACAGCAGGACCTTTTACGTTCTTCTATTCAACCGCAAGGGATTACATTTGAACAACCTGCGCTTAGGATCTTTTCCGTTCAGATAACCTTCAGGACATATTACGTCCTAGTAACCTGCGTACCATGCCAGGGCTTAGTATTTACACTTAGACAACTCATGGAAAGTATTACATTTGAATAACCTACGTATCATGCTAGGGCTCAGAATTTACATCCAGATAACCTGTCATAGGACTGATTACATCCATGCAACCTACTACATCAGGATTTTTCCCGCTCAGACAACCTGTCTCATTTCTCATGTGAGATATCATGCATCAGTTATTTCTAGCATAGAACACATCAGGACTGATTACATACAAGTATAACCTATGACCTTCTCCGAGACTTATCTAAGGATAACCTACAGGACTAATTACGTCTGAGCAACCTGAGAGCTCCGCCAGGATGTTACAATCATACAACTTTTCTTCTCTAGATATGTTAGAAGTCTCATTCTGGATCACGCCATGGCTTCTCTGAAGTACTCGAGCTTCACTTTGGATATTTCTAGCATAGAATCACACCAGGATTGATTACATCCAAGGATAACCTGTGAGCTTTGCCACGACTGATTACATCTAAGGGCAACCTATAGTACTGATTACGTCTGAGCAACCTACGATCTTCACTGGGATTTTACGCTCAGACAACCTATCTCACGAGCTGTGCTAGAACTCATCACTCCCTCTTTTGATGGGTTTCAATCTGGATCACATACTAGAGCTTCACTTCTCTCTGCATCATACAAAAAAAGTGCAAGTCAGATCAATCAAATCAAATAGTATCTTTCAAAAGAAACATGCTACCTCACAAATAGCTAAGCAAGTGGCAACATATTTTTCCTTGGTTGTACTCAACACCATGCAACTCTACATCCTGCCAAAGCAGTAGACCATACTTGATCTCAAACTGAAGAAGCATCCCAAATTTCTCTTCTTCTCAGTGGCACTACCTTCCCAATATGAATCAACATAACTGTGCAGGTTAGTCTTCTGATTTGTATCATACTTGAGCCCATACTAAACTGTACCCTTTAGTTACCTCACTACATGCTTTGCAACCAGGTGAGCATGTGTCGGATCCACTAGGAATTGGCTGAGGGTGTTCACAGCAAAGCATATGTCTAGTCTCGTATCCGTCATGGCATCAACCGACTCTAATGAAGCATCACACATTAGCTTCAAGTTTGATTCCATGGGTGTGGCTATCACCTTGCGGTCTAGTATTCCAAATTTCTTTAGAATATCCACTGCATACTTTCCTTGACTAAGGAAAATCCCATTTGCATTCTCCCACACCTCCATGCCTAGGAATTAGTGTATCATCCCTAGGTATTTTATCTCGAACTCTGTAGCAAGTCTCCTTCTTGCATCTTTAATGAGTTTCTCTTCTCCTGTCAGGAACAAGTCATCGACATATAGCAGGAGCATCATTGGTCTTCTGCCTTCTATCTTGAAGCAAAGGTTGGGATCCTCTTTACTCTAAGTAAAGCCTAGGGTCATCAGTAAGTTGTCCATCCTGACGTACCATGTCAAACTTGAGGATCTTATGCAGTCAATCCCTCTGAAGCGAAGTATCATCCTCCCTCTTTATTTTGTACTCTATGTAACAAAATATTATGTATTGGAGTGGCAAGTAGATTCCTCTGCTACTGATCTTCTATGCATCCATCTAAGGTCACTGAATATCAAGATCCTCTTTCTTGAACTTTGTTGAAAATTTCTTCTTGCACCCATCTGTGAGCTTGGCATCCTCTATGGGATTTCATCTTCAACATTGTAGAAAAGGTTAATAGCTTCATCGCTCCAGGTGATATTCAAGCTCCTCATGTAATTTTATGTGCTACCCCATTGGTTCCTTCTGATATCGTATAAGGCCTTATTTAATTTGCACAAATGAGTCTTCTTAGCATGTGTCTCAACTCCCAGTGACCACTCTACATAAAAATCCTACTCTATTACACCAATCAAGAATGATGTCTTGATATCCAACTGGTGTATCTCCCATCTCATACCTACATGTATGGAACTATTGAAGTGTAGCTCGCAACTTGTGCAAATGTCTCCTCATAGTCTATGCCTTCTTTCTGTGAGAAGCTTCATGCTACGAATATCGCCTTGTATCCCTTAATGTTTCCATCTGTTGCATCCTAGATCTTGTAGATCCATATGGAAGACACTATGGGCTTCCCTTCAAGTCTCGACACTATATCCTAGACATCATTCCTCTTTATCAATTGGTACTCTTTGATCATATTCTCCTTCGATTTCTTCTTGGATACTTCTTCGTAGCTGGAAGGATATGCATCAATTATGTTTCTCAATAGTGTCACATAACTGGAGTGTGCCCGAGGCCTATTGCTTTCTTTGGAAGTCTCATCATACTATTCTTCATCTTGGATTATTTATCGTGCCCAATATGGTATTCATCTCTCGAGGTGGATCTATCATTCTCTTTATATTCTTATGGATCTCTTTCTTTTGCCACAATGTCTTTGACCCAGGAAGCTTCAAGTTCCTCTTCTGAATTGTCGTTACTTGTTCTTCGGAATGATCTACAAGTCAAGTTCAACTGCATGATTAGAAACATATCATAATTTCCAAACCATATTAATAGTGACAAATATATGTCACATATTCATGCAATTATCTTAGCCAATGCTACAACATTCATCCATATCCTGTACACATACAATAACTTCTAGATGCCTTCTACCCCAATGTTATTAAGAGTGTGTACTACTAATATGTTAGCAAAGAGGTTTCAATCTAGATAAGTAGCAATTAAATGTTGTACAACATCATTGACTTCATACCCATCATGTGCAATTCAATAGTATAAATGAAAACACTCAAGCATGCATAATACATCAACTGAACAAGTGCACAACCAAACAATATCATGAAATGACAATTGAATACTTACATTTACTTGTTTGGTGGGTAGACTTCTTCTTGAGCCTTCAGCTTCATCATCTTCTTCATTCACAACTACATCATTTATTATTCAAATGTTGGGATGGATAATAGGTTCTTCATGAGTTGATTCCTTCATATTCCTCATCGCTTGAGGAATCTTCTTTCAATCATGAGGGATTGATCTTTAGATGTTCCCATATTCTCTTCTCTTATTATGAGTCGATATTCTTATTGTGTGCACTGTTCCCAGATTCTATTGAAGGTAATATACTTCCTTTCTACACACATTCCTTGAATTAATGAATCCCATGATCTTGGGAGGCCATTCAAGGTGGTTATAACAATTTATTCTTCTTCTTTTATTGTTTCGTCATAACATTGAACACTTCCTTTTGGTGTCTTCAAGGATGACACATGAGGGATGAGATGATCTTTAATAGAATCTGCAATGATTCTCTTGCCTCTATCCTTAGCGTCATCTCCCTCGGGCTCTTAGAACTTCCTTACTGAAATACTGATCCAAGTCATTTTCTTCAAGGATCAAGGAGGTCCTATATTTCCACACTTGGAAGTTATCAGCTTCACCAAGCTTGTCATCAAGATGGGTGTGATTAGTCATTTTGAAATGAGAACCTCAAATGTAAATAGAAAATATTTAGAACTTATCAATTTGAGGTGTTCGACCTAGTTCTGGAGCTAGTTGATCTAGGGTTTGTCCGAAAAAACCCTAATTTTTCAAAATTCTGATTGAACATAAATGCAGGCCTCTTTAACGTGAGTTGTCCAATGTATTCATTTTCTGAAAACAATGGTGGGAAGCTCTCAGAACATGAATCCCTATTTTTCCAATTTCTTCTCCATAATTTTTTGATATTGATTATGTTGTATCTCCAAAGTTTTGGATCCTTGTAGTCTAAAACTTCTCACTGAGATAGCATGATATGTCTTATTTTCAACCCCATGGGTTAGAGAAAAAATGGATTCTGCAAGTGTGACTTATGCTTAATTTCCCAAGGTGACTGTTTTGGGGCCTATTTAGCATAGATAAATTGTGCGGACTGACACATGTCATTGTTTCACATTCTGGTTCTGAAAAGAGGACCACAAAAAATACAGTATGTTCCCTACCTGCAACATCTTATGAAATTTCATTTGGACTTTCCTAGCCCGAGATATAGAAATTATCCCTAGGTCACATGTTTATGACTGTATTCTGGATGCGGCTAGAACCTTGATTTAGAGGAATCACATCTCCTGAAGTTTAGCGAATATGAGGCTGAAACTTCTACAAAAGGTGCATAAAGAATTCCTCTTCGGCCTGAAATTTTTTTGGCTTCTGAGCCTTCTCCAATATTGTGTTATAGATAAAGTTCTAAGATGACTAAATTCAGTCTTCTATGGTTTTCAATCATGAAACCCTAATTTCCATTAGTTTCCATTGTGCTTGTATTTCGGATGCACAGTTCCTTCTTTCAGAGTGGCTCTGATACCAGGTTAGTTTTTCTAAGTTATTTTACTTAGGATCTTTATCTAAAAGTGTAACACACCTAGAACTGAAAAATAATTATTTTTTATTTATTTCAGAAAACATTATGTTAAATTTATTGTAAATTTTTTATGACTAAGTTGGTCAAGGAAGACTGTAATTGAAGAATTATTTATTTTAATAATTGATAGAAGAGACACCTATCCAAAGGAGACTGTTGAATGAGTGTTCACTGACCCACTAGGAGGAATGAGGAGTTGTAGAAGGCTGGTTGACAACTAGCAGCACTAGCATTTCACTTTCTAGCTGTAGCAGGAAGCATAATCCCTAAAATTGTGTTCATGTTCTCTAAGAGGGGGAACTGAGCTGGTGGATCATTTAATTCCAAAACTGACCCAAAGACCTAGGCAATCTTATAAATACCATCAAATTGAGCAGGAGGCTCACTACTCATTATGTTTCCAAGTGAATGAAACTTGTGACTGCTACAAACTAAAAAGTTAGGCACACAAGGAATTTGATGAGGGGATAGCTAAAGTAGGAGTTGCTGATTTAAGTATGCTACTAAGTGCTAAGTTACAACAAGTTGTTGTGTGGGATATTATCCAGTGATCTTCGTCCTAGTGGTTCAGTGAATAGGCTTAGAGGCCCTAAGAAAGTAATTTTGGCTGCTTCAGGAGAAGGTTGGGTGGAACAGTCTCCTTTGGGTGTTTGTTACCTTCTGCACATTATCTAGGTTCTAATTGTTGTTAATTATCTGTGATTTATTTCTATGTATGCATTTCTATTTAGAACTATGCTCAGTAGCTACAAAACTTAAATTGATGGTTATTGTCTATGATCTGTATTCTTTATCTGAAATTTATTTATAGATAGGTTGTCAGCTACAAAGTTATTTTAAATTATCCTTTATTGTTCTAAGAGATGAAACCTGCAATTAGTTTACTCAAAGTAAAGGGTTAAAAGTTTACTGATCTAAATTTTTCTGTTAGGTTAGTATTAGCTTAAATAATGCTTTTCCTTCTCTTGGTATATTAACTATAGTTCTTTTATCTCAATTATCTTAATCTACTATATTGCTAATAATAGTGG
>LPNX010279744.1:268675-392356 GCA_001517045.1 Pseudotsuga menziesii
TTATAAGAAGAAAATAAATTTTAGAATATATGTTATAAACTGTTAAGATTTATCATATGAAATCAATCCCAAAAGATGTTTCCCGAAGAATGAGGGTTTCAGACGTCCATGACGGCTACTGCTCAGTTGCATGGTGGTCACCCAGTGCCCCCTCCCTCGTTACCTGACCCAACTCTCGGTATTGCTCATTTTTGGAGGAGCAGTTGCGCCCATTATTGAGCTTTGTTTACTAGTTCCTAGCCCCTGCCACCTTTTGTATCTCCGCCACCTTTCAATCGGTTCTCGGCTCATATCAACGTCATTCTTGGTCACGGGTCAGTTTTAGCGTCATTCTCTATCACGGTTCGTATTTACCGCTATGGTATTCTGGGTTTGTAGTTGACTGTCGACGATTCTCAACATTTTCGCCGGATTTTGTGGAAAGGCCTCATCACTTGGTCAACCTAGAGTTTTTTCAATTATTTTGGCTCCAGCATCTTACTGGTGACATTCACTGTTTAGGTACTTTTCTGTTTACTTGTTTCTTTATCATTTTACGGTCCTTTGTTTTTTGGGGGGCTTGGTCTGAGTGTCTATTCCTGGATTCTTGTCAGATATTTGATTGACTAAGCCCTCATGGATTTCACCCTCTTAACCAGAGGGTTAGTACCAACCATGCCAAAAAGTGGGAATTAGGGTTTTATTGTAGATATTGGCTTGTATTCTGTTAACTGCTAGCTCCGGTTCTTTCACCTTTGCCTCTCTAGAGGTTGGGTTAATGTTGCATTTCTGTTTTGTCTTCACCTGCCGTCACACCCAGCCTGATACATCTGTTAGGATTTAGGTTTTCGGACTCCTAGGGTCTGGGTCCCTCTGTTTCGTCACCTCCCAGCTTATCTTTTCTCCTTTGTATGGCATTGTCGAGTCCTTTCCCACCCTCCGGTCCTCGGGGTGGTCTAGCTCGCCCTCCGCGTCTACAGACCCATCACAAGACCAAGATCTTAACATCCCTGGACCATAAACATTGTTATGTCTTAGGCAGGGATGTCATGATTGACAGAGTGTCTGATCTCTGTCACTGAGCACTCATAGGGCACTTGGAGTACTGCTCTATGAATAGGGAGGAATGGGTGGCTTGGGCCACCCTTCACTGGAAACCTATTCTTAACTATGTACCCACCATAAGTCTCCTTGCTAACATGTGGCTAGTTATTGTATTTCTTGAGGACTCTGAAGCCTCCTGTATCCTGAACTCTCTCTGGACTATTGGGAACGATTCACTTGTCCTCAGTCACTCGCATTCGAATTTTGACCCTCTTAAGGAACGGGTGACTAAACGCCATCTGTGGGTGTTAATGTCGGCTTTGTTGTTCCCCCTTTGGTCTAAAGAGATCCTTACTAGCATAGCCAATACCATTGGGAGGTTCGTATCTCTGGAGAAATATTTCCACCTCATCTTTAACAAGCGTACAACCAAGGTACTCGTTGAACTTGACGTATCTAAAGGTCTCCTCCCTGAAATTGACATTGTCTGTAACAGCTCGGTTATAACCCAGAATCTTGATTATATGAATATGCCCTTCTGTTACAGTTACTGTCATGAGACATGTCACTTAAGTAATTCTTGTACCTCATTAATCCAGGGTATTCCTTTGTGTGTTGGCTTTACCAATGTCGATTTGACTCTTGATACTTCACAGGTCGTTTCTCCCTAGCGCTCTTCCTCACGAGGGTCTCAACTGGAGAGTGCTCACACCCATGACACCTTTGGTACTCCTTCTCCTGTCAGGCCTTATGATTCCTCCTCACCTACCTCCTTCGGTGATCTAATGAAGGGTGAACTTCAATACATTAAGGATGTTGAGACATTATCCCTCTTTGCAGCCAGATTGCTATCTTCCTCCACCTCAGCCCCTCCTACTGATCCATCTGTCAAGTCGGTTTCTCCACTCCCCTCCCCTGCTGATTCTCCTCCACCTTACACTTTGGAGAACTTCCCACCTCTTCAAATTATTTCATCTCCTAACACTGTTGCTACTCCTAGTAGTCCCTTAACTACTCCATCATTCTCAGATCCAACCCTCCTTAAATCCCTGGATATCTTTACTAATAAGTCTCCTTTATCACCCTCAGTCTTACCTCTCGATTCGATTAGGTTTGAGAATGTAACTATCCAGAAGTCTATAAAAAACAAACCTTCTTCATCACAAACACCTTCAGGACTCTACACCCCTCTCTCAGCCCGCATAAAAGCTACAGCCAAAGCACAATCCCCTTCCCAAGCACTTAGAGCAAAGTCACTTGTCTTCCAGGTTGACCCATGAAGATTGTCTCCATGAACATCTGTGGGTTTGGAGGATTTACCAAACAAAAATCCCTCAAAGCAATGTTCACTACACTAAATCCTGACTCAATGTTGTTACAAGAAACAATGTGTGACCATTATACTGCTCTTCAACTATTTGCTAAAATAGAGCCTGGTTGGGAGTTTTGTGCTCTCGATACACATGGCCTCCCTGGGGGCATCCTTACAGGTTGGAATCCTCTTCTTGCTCGCTGTAAAGATTACCACTCCTTTGTTGGTATCCTTATATATGCTAGATTCAAAGGACTTGACTCTGTTTTCTCCATCATCAATTGTTATGGACCCTATGCTAACATAAATGTATTTTGGGACTCTACAGTTACTGGGGGTATCTTTAACTTCCTGAATCTCATACTTTCCAGTGACCTAAAATTTACCCTCTCTGACCTTGGAGTTTGGGGTGACCATGCTAGATTGGATCACCAAGATCTGTACTTCTCTCAGTTATTGGATACAATGAATATGGTTGATATTGCTCCCACTACACTTGGCCCTACCTGGAGGAATGGAAGAATGGGTCCTAAGGGTGTAAGAAAAAGATTGGATAGATTCCTATCTTCCTTACACCTTATTCCACTTCTTGGAAGCTATAACTCCTGGACTCAGCCTTCTGAAATCTCTTATCACTACCTGATTTGTCTCGAGTGGAACATCTGGCTGAATTGTCACCTATACCCCTTTAAATTTAATAGAGCCTGGCTCCTAGAAGATGACTTCAGTAATCTTGTCACTACCTCCTAGTCCTCACCTGTACCCTCTGTTGGCCCCATGTTTACCATAGCATTTAAGCTACAGAGACTCAAAGGCTTGGTCAAGGACTGGGAAAGAAGGAAGAATTCTTTGAGAGCTAAGGAGACCAAAGATATTGACTCTGCTATAGTTGATCTTCTCTCTTCACATTCCTCTAGTATACTCACTACTGAGGAATCCACATTACTCTCAAACTTAAAAGCCAGGAAGGAATCCTTACTGGCCCATCAGATACACACTTGGGAGCTCAAAAGCTGAGTGGATTGGATCCAAGAGGGGGATGCTAACACTAAATTCTTCCACTCTTATGCCTTTGCCAGAAGAAATGCAAAAGCTATATGGGCCCTTAAGGACCAGAATGGGGATGTGATAGAAGATGACTCCAAACTCAAGGCTTTGGGTGTTCAGCACTTCTCTGACCTGTTTTCTGATGATGGTAAAACTAATATTGAGGCTCAGCTAAATGTTATCAGACTTTTCCCTTCCTTTGTACAGGAGGAGGATAAAGAGATCTTTCTGTCTAATTTTACTTTACAGGAATTTGAATGTGTTCTCAAGGGTATTAAAAAAGACAAAAGTCTCAGCCTTGATGGTTGGCCGATCGAATTCTATCTCCATTTTTTTGACCTTGTTGGACTTGATATACTACATGCTATTGAACACTCTAGAACTGATGGTAGGGTTATAGGTGCACTCAATGTGACTTTTATAACTCTCATTCCCAAGTGTGACAAGCTGACTTCTCTTGCAGAGTTCAAACCCATCTCAATATGCTATTTGATTTACAAAACTATCTCTAAGATGGCTCATATCAGATTAAAATTTATAATGAACAAGGTTATTTCCAGACACCAGTTTGGGTTCTTAAATAATAGGAAAATTATAGAACCTGTTGGCATTGTCCAATAAGTTCTCCATTCCATCAAAGTTGAAAAACAAAATATTATGGTGCTGAAACTTGACCTTGTTAAATGGCACGTCCTCGTCCCTCAACCGGCGAAGAGGACGCAACGAACATCGACACAGCCGGGAAAACAGCCCATGAACATAAAACAGAGGAGATCAATGCTGAAATTAAAACTCAAACAACAAGCATAATTCACCATACAAGGATGCACAGCCCTTCAAACAATCAACGGAAGCAAACATAGACATTCCAGCATTTAACATCAGTATAAATTACAGAGATGAAGTAACTGGCAGTACTTATCTTTTGATGAAGAATTAACCCGCAACCAGCTACGTCGTTGCAACGTTCCACCCAACCATAGGCCAGTGTGCTCATCAGTCTCTCAGCAACGCTGCCACCCCCGAGCTGGGCATGATTCCTCTGGAATAAGGGTCAATTGCAGGCTTATACATAGCCAAGGGGCACAAACAGCAAACCAACACAGCTGGGTTTCATAGGCTTTCAACAGACAAGCCAAGCCAGCACAGTCCGAAGACTAACCATTGCACTCAGGCAATTACTTAGCTGCCACAGCTTAAACAGGGAAAATGAATTCCTGAGTCATTCTTGGCCCTATCGTGGCCAAAATGACTCTCACTCGAATTTACAACGGCCCCCAAACATAACAACAAATACATTCACAACATGGGGAAGACTACAGCTTCGAAATCTACCAGTGAGCACAACTTACAGCAGGGAAAAACGACCCAATTAATCTATGAGACAGCCAAAAATGTGAATGGCCCTTCACAGTCAATCGTGGATGCAAGAGCACGGTTCTCAGCTCACTATGTGCACCCCAAACAGAAGAATACCTGTGCGTGGGCAAATAATCCGACCCAGCAAGGAAAAGAATAGACAATGGAGGCCTTGCATGAGGAAAAACAGCTTCGTTTTTTTTCCGTGGATGCACACACAATAGGAAGGACGTGATTTTTGCAGCTCGTGGGTGTTTAGCAACTCGTGGGGTGAAGATGAATGTCTGCGTGAGGAGATGAACAACCAAAATCGTGGGTAGAGTGAACAGGCCAGGGAAGAGTGCGTGAGGGAGAAAAATGGGCACGTGGGTGAAGTGGGCAGGTGGGCAAAGGACTGACAGTCCTACCACCCCACTCCCAAAGGCATTAAATGCCTCAACCACCACCAGCCATTACTCCTCAGTTTCCCAACAGAACATTAAAGAGGTTGACAAGGGAAGATGAAAAAAAATCAACAAGGTGACCAAACTTGGGTTTTTCCCCCATAACCAAGGTTTGACATCCCCCACCCCTTATCCTTTGGAACCATGCCCTTTTCATTCAACGTTGCACTGCCGTAGCTGGTTGTGGTTTTAGTTTTAATTGATGTGCATGTTTACATGATGCCACATTAAAATGTGCCGGATAGCACGACATACCATCGGCAATTATCCCCATTGCCGAAACATACACAACCAAATCGATGGTGGGGCTTTTACCTTGAGCTCCTCACCATGATTAATTACAATATATATACATCATGCAAACGGGGTCGTAATCAATATTGAAAATCCTTTCATGATCCGACATCGAAAAAGTGTGCACCCATTCCCGGTGTGTGCCATGCAGGCCCTATCCATACTCAAGCAATCGGTCATCATGGAAATAAATCAAAACATGTTCTGCATATGGAAATTTAATAATTAAACATTCATATTCATAGCAAGGGTTACAGAACACTTATCCATTTGCCGTCGCAGTATGCCTTTATATCTGTTAGGCACCGTCAAGGAGTTGGGAAAGGCTGAATGCTAAGATGGTGAGCTCGCTACAGAGCTAGGAACACCTACACCAAAACTAGCCTGACTTCTAAGACACCCACACACACCCAACACAAGGAATCAGTCCCTTCTCTGCTACTCAGTCCCTCAGGCCCTGCATTCCCTTCCAATGCTATCCCGGGGTTGTGGAGAAGAAAGTCAACCCTCTAGCTCTATCTGTGTGGCTTTCAATCACCAAGTTTAAGCAAACCAAGCCCCCATCCTTGCTTCCTTTTTACGTTTCATATTCACACATGTCTCACCGACATAGCCCATACCATCTCACTCATGTCATTACCAAACATGCAGTGCAGATGAGACATTTCAAAATGTCCAATGGCGTTTCACCTGAAACCCATTTCCAAGGGAAAACCTTCCCATGACGTTTGGCTCTTGTAGGTCATCACACATGATCTTCCTGCAGTGTGTACCCCTGACACATTCATCAAATAGCCAAACAGTTAATCATCACCTGATACCACAATCCAATTGATCGTTTCATAACCAAGTAATGACATTAGCAATCAAATTCAATAAGAATTTGTGATTCTATCTATTACAGAGATTGACTTGCTCAATTGTGGGTCTCTTGTAAGCAGCACCACTATGCTCATTATAATTTTATGCTTACTATCATAACATGATTACCCACTTACCATGCGTCCCTCCTGACACAATCTCATACAAGCCAACAATGATTAGTAGTCGTTAGCACTTTCTCAAATCCGAAATTCACAATTCGAATTTAACGACCCATTATGCATATCAACTACTTTCACAACCATGAAACTTCTTCTCATAAATGGTAGATTCTGGCATTGGTCAGGATCTTACCTCTCAATGCCATGCTTAAAATAATCTACCTAAAACATAAGCTTCAACATCCAAACACAAGCTTATGCAAGCTAGTAGTGACTAATAGTTGTCAGCAATTTCTTAAATTTGAAATTCACAATTCAAATTCAACAAGCTCTTTCACATGGTAGATTCTGGCATTGGTCAGGGCCTTACCTCTCAATGCCGTGCTCCAAATAATCTACCTAAAACATGAGCTCTCAGACAACCAAACACAAGCTTATGCAAGCCAATAGTGGCTAGTGGTTGTTAGCAATCTTTTAAACCCGAAATTCTCAATTCGAATTTTAACAACCTATTATGCATACTCAAGGTAGATTCTGGTAGTGGTCAGGAGCTTACCTTTCACTGTCATGTCTTGAAATAATCTACCTGAAACATAAGCTTCAATCAATCAATCACCTGGTAAGTCTATATGCATATAACTTTTCATTGCTACAACCATCACTGAAGCATTTTCAGAATTTTATAAAATTCAAATACTTCTAGCTGTTAGCCACATCAACGTATACCCAAAACTCATTTACTTCGTGCAATCATTATCATGCTAACATTGCAAGGTATAGTCATATCATTCATGCAATTAGATGAAAGTTTAGATACCCTTACTTCACAGGCGTATCATTCATACCACCTTGCTCTTCAATAGAGCATTTCTGGCAACCAATTGATCATGACTATCTTGCATTCATAACAGCCTTCGAAACAGTTCCAGAATTATCATTAATTCATCATTTCAGCTGTTAGTTATTCATAATTTCACATGCACTCATCTCAATGCATTCATGCCATACATCACAACATTTCACCTACACTCATGCAGTCAGTCATTCACACCCTTCATATGCATACATCCATTGCAATCTTTCTAATGCATATCCATTCATGCTATCTTGCATTCAATATACCGTGCATGGCCTAACCATGACTAATTCATATAGGATGCATGATTATAATCAATGTCATCAACATGTATATGCATGACACCTTTCTACATTCCAATATTCATATGGTATGAGGTCTCTTACCTTTACCATTCCATGGAATCTGTCATAAGCAAACTCTTACCTGCATGGGTCGTACTTACACCCTTTCCATGACCAATTTGGTTGGTCCTTGCGGAGATTGCAGAATTTGCTCAGCAACTTTTTATTATGGACTCGTTGCCTTATCCCTTCTCCAGAGGGTTGCTGGTCACATCCATCAACATCAGCAACATATTTAGCTAGGTCCATGTCATCGTTGGTTTTTCCACTAATGCCAACATTAAAAGAATGATTATCATTAGTGGTTCATTATACATATATATATTTCCCAATATTCTTACCAATCATGCAATATCCTATGCATGCAATACATATCCTCATGCATTTCAAGCATAAACTTAGGAAATGTAGTTAAAGTCAGCAAGATAGGGTTTTAGGGAAAACTTCCCTTTTCAAGCCTTTCATCCTGGCATGGAACTCCCTTTTCACACAACCGCTGGTTGACTTCATAGTCCTTGCTGCCCCTGGGCATGCAACTATCCAGATTTGTCCATTTGCTAATAGTGGCCATCATTAGCATTTTGCTGCTTCATGCTTAGATTCTGGTCACTTATCCTTGCTCCCTACTGGATAAGCTTTCCAACTCCTATTCACATGCGTCATTCCGACCTCGGATGTGAAAACCACACCCCTTCTAAGAATGAAGACTTTCACGAATCTTGGCATTTTACACGCAGCTGCAAAGTAGAATTTTCACATTCTTCTAATGATCTCAGAGCCATTTTGGCAGCTGCATTTTCGGCATCCTTCTTGTCCTTTGTGAAATCCCTCTGATTCAAACTCTTGTCCAAAACACAGGATTTTCCTTCTCACAAGAACGACTGTCTCAAGGGACGACGGGGGTCAAGGGGGCTTGCCCCCTTGCAGGCTGCAGGGCGGGTCGAGGGCAACGCCCTCGTTTTTTTTTTGTTGTAAATCATCACTTTCGCGCAATCTGGCGCATTAGATCGCTGCCTCCTTTCTCATTTTCAGCCCTGAAATTCCCCTGAAAAACAGCTGAAAAATCCCTCTGAAAACAATTGAAATCGGCTAGGAAACCTCACGGAAAACTCAAATTTTCTCCCTTGCAGAATCAGCTCTCACTTCATCTATCCACTTGACGTATCGGCTCTCGGAACAATCATCACATCCGCTGAATCGACTCCTCGGAAGCTCCCAACCTTCCGCAACGGCGGCTCCCCGGAAACTCCCAACCTTCCGATTTGGCACTTGCATCGGACGTCAGCGGGCACTGACATCGGGAGCCAAATTGCTCCTTCACCCACAACGGTGGACGCTTACTTCACAAACTCTTCCGACTACCCCAATACTTAAACAATTTTCTAACCTTTCTGCAGCATCGGTGATCGGTCGGCTTTCGAGTCGGATGCAGAATCGCTCCGCCATCCGCAACGGCGGCTTGCCAAACCTTAACTTCTCCCGATCGGCACTTACGGAGAACAGCCTTCACGTCGGACGTCAGTTGACTCTTGAATCGGAAGCCAAATGACTTTGGCTTCCGCAACGGCGGCTCGCCAAAGTCCGAATCCTTCCGATTCATGAACCAACTTCGAGCCTTAACCTTTTGACGCGTCGGCGATGGGAGGACTTTTCCGTCGGAATACTTAATCGTTTGGGCTTCCGCAACGGCGGACGGAAAACTTCACCCATTCGCCCGCAACGGCGAATACCCACTTCGTCGGTTCTTCCGATTTGGCACTCATAACCACTTGAACGTCGGACGTTGGAGGACTTTCGTAACATCGGACGTCGGACCATTTTCCCTTTCGATCACTCCAACACTTAGACAAATTCCCTTCGTCGGCAATCGGATGACTCTCACATCGGATGTGGAATCGCGTCGCCGTCCATAATGGCGGATGGAGAACTTCACCAGTTCATTCGCAACTGCGGGCGTCCACTCCTCCAACGGCCCGACTGTTCCATACTTAGCCAAATTTTCTCAAAATTTTTGCTGCTCTGCTGAACAGAGAAGGTAATTCTACCTTCTGTCACTGCACCTTCTTGGCCCATAGAGGCCCATTGTTGCAACCTTCGCTCTGATACCATACTGTCACGTCCCCGTCCCTCAACCGGTGAAGAGGACGCGATGAACATCAACACAGCCAGGAAAACAACCCATGAACATAAAACAGAGGAGATCAATGCTGAAATTAAAACTCAAACAACAGGCATAATTCACCATACAAGGATGCACAGTCCTTCAAACAATCAGCGGAAGCAAACATAGACATTCCAGCATTTAACATCAGTATAAATTACAGAGATGAAGTAACCGGCAGTACTTATCTTTTGATGAAGAATTAACCCGCAACCAGCTACGTCGCTGCAACGTTCCACCCAACCATAGGCCAGCGTGCTCATCAGTCTCTCAGCAACGCTGCCACCCCCGAGCTGGGCATGATTCCTCCGGAATAAGGGTCAATTGTAGGCTTATACATAGCCAAGGGGCACAAACAGCAAACCAACACAGTTGGGTTTCACAGGATTTCAACAGACAAGCCAAGCCAGCACAGTCCGAAGACTAACCATTGCACTCAAGCAATTACTTAGCTGTCACAGCTTAAACAGGGAAAACGAATTCCTGAGTCATTCTTGGCCCTATCGTGGCCAAAATGACTCTCACTCGAATTTACAACGGCCCCCAAACGTAACAACAAATACATTCACAACATGGGGAAGACTACAGCCCCAAAATCTACCAGTGAGCACAACTTACAGCAGGGAAAAACGACCCAATTAATCTGTGAGACAACCAAAAACGTGAATGGCCCTTCACAGTCAATTGTGGATGCAAGAGCACGGTTCTCAGCTCACTATGTGCGCCCCAAACAGAAGAATACCTGTGCGTGGGCAAACAATCCGACCCAGCAAGGAAAAGAACAGACAATGGAGGCCCTGCGTGAGGAAAAACAGCTTCGTTTTTGTCCGTGGATGCACACACAACATGAAGGACGCGATTTTTGCAGCTCGTGGGTGTTTAGCAACTCGTGGGGTGAAGATGAATGTCTGCGTGAGGAGATGAACAACCAAAATCGTGGGTAGAGTGAACAGGCCAGGGAAGAGTGCGTGAGGGAGAAAAATGGGCAGACGTGGGTGAAGTGGATAGGTGGGCAAAGGACTGACAGTCCTGCCACCCCACTCCTAAAGGCATTAAATGCCTCAACCACCAGCAGCCATTACTCCTCAGCTGCCCAACAGAACATTAAAGAGGTTGACAAGGGAAGATGAAAAAAAATCAACAAGGTGACCAAACTTGGGTTTTTCCCCCATAACCAAGGTTTGACATCCCCCACCCCTTATCCTTTGGAACCATGCCTTTTTCATTCAACGTTGCACTGCTGTAGCTGGTTGTGGTTTTAGTTTTAATTGATGTGCATGTTTACATGATGCCACATTAAAATGTGTCGGATAGCACGACATACCATCGACAATTATCCCCATTGCCGAAACATACACAACCAAATCGATGGTGGGGCTTTTGCCTTGAGCTCCTCACCATGATTAATTACAATATATATACATCATGCAAATGGGGTCGAAACCGGGGACATCACATTCAAGCTTTTGACAGGGTAAACTCGTCTTTCCTTAGATTGGTCCTCCTTCAGATTGGGATTCCCGATGCCTTTGTGAACTGGATTATGGGATGCGTGGAGTCTTCCAACTTTGTTGTCCTCATCAATGGGACACCTTCAAAATTATTTCAAGTCTCGAGGGGCATTAGACAAGGCTACCCCCTTTCTCCCCTACTATTTATACTGATTATTGAAAGCTTGAGCTTATTGATCACTAATCCTCAGGGTAGGGGGATAATCTCTGGTATTAAAGTTTTTCCAAGTCTGAATCTCACCCACTTACTTTTTGTGAACAATGTCATTCTGTTTGGTATGGGTACTGTAAAGGAGTAGCAAAACTATAAGGAGATTCTTGATATTTTCTGCTCTGCTACAGGTATGGAGATTAGTGTGGCCAAATCCTCCTTCCTTTTTAATGACATTGATGAGACTGTTAGAACAAGGATTAGCAATTTTCTGCCGCAAAAAATGGATCCCCTCATTTTAGGATTTAAATATCTGGGGTACTACCTCAAACCTCTGGCTATGGTATTAATGATTGGAGATGGCTCATTCAGAAGTTTGAGAAGAAGTTACGCAATTGGACTTATAAGTTACTGTCTTTAGGTGGCAGGCTGGTTCTTGTTAAGTTTGTCCTGATGGGTCTAGTTGTATATTGGCTTTCATTGGCTCGAATGCCCAACACCATTTTGACTTATATCAGGCATTATATTTTCAAATTTTTGTGGGGGAATACTGCTGGGAATCACAAATACCACTTGGTTGACTGGCTCACGCTCTCTAAACCGTATGAACTGGGTGGCTGGAACATTAAAAATCTTGAGTGGTTTAGCTTAGCCTTATGCTCGAAAATCCTCTGGCTTGTCCTTAATGGCGACGGATTCTGGTCTCAGATTGTTAAGCATAAATACCTCAAAAACTTGCATGTTGATGTATGGATTCACCAACAATCCTTCTTGGTTCAAGGCACTTCACATATGTGGAATGGTTGCATTAGAGCTATTTCTTGGATTACCAGATGTCTAGGATGGAGGACTGGTAATGGCAAGAGCATAAAAATTGGCATCAATCCAATTTTTGGTCTCACATCAGACTACATCTTACCAGAAGATCTTAGATTATACCTGGAAGATTATGGCATATCCTATCTGACTAATGCACGCAATTGGGGTACTGTTTCAACATCTGCTGGCTACTGGCTCACAACAGATGAGTTAGATTTGGGAGGACATTGGAATACTGTATGGACACAATACATTAATGGACTACAACATGGAGGGATCCGCATTGGTGATGAGACCGATACACTGGTTTGGATGTTCAATAAGATGACAGGCTCGGTCAAATCCAACTTAATGTATGATCTGATAGCTAAAATCTTTGTCATTAGCAGACCTGTTGATGCTCTGATCCGGATTTGGAAATTCCACATACCTCATAAAGTTATTTGTTTTAATTGGTTATGTCTATCCAATTAGGCTCACACTTGGGACAACTTAATCAAAAAGGTTGGATAGGTCCTCACTGGTGCTTTTTATGCAGAGCAGCACTCGAGTCTATTGATCATCTCTTTTGTAATTGATGCTTGACTCGACAGGTATTATCATTCATTGGCACCTCTCTCGGTGTTCCTATCATTTGGAAGGAGGCTTCCTACATGCTGAATATTGTTTCTTGGTTTAGGAAGGAAAAAAACCTCACCTATCTCCCTCTTTTGATGGCATGGCAAATCTGGTTGGCCAGGAACAAATGTATCTTTGAAGACAAAAAGCCAGACATACATTATATTGTTCGCTCGATATTGGAGCAACTTCGTCTCTATCCAGTTCATTCAAAGCAGAAATCCAAAAGGAGAGATATTGGATTAGCTCTTGCTTTCGACTTTCATGCACGGTTCTTTGATGGTGCCTCGGCTAACCAAATGGGAGGCATTGGTGTTTATATTTTGATCAGCCAGGATCATCACATTTGTATGAAAATGGGAGTGGGTCAGAGCACAAATACAAGATCAAAACTACTTGCATTATGGACGCTTTTATACATGGAAAAAACTTATGGTTTACCTCCCCTTCACATTCATGGGGACTCCTCAGTTATTATTAACTGGTTCAATAGAAGATCTTCTCTCTCCTCCCTTGCATTAGAAGGCTGGTGTCAAAACATTCAAGATCTGGAATCCTACTTCATCCAACTCAATGTTGTTCATATTTACAGAGAATACAATGAAATGGCTTATGCCTTATCCAAAGAAGCTTTAACCATGGCCTCAGGCCTTTTACAATTCTCTGAATTCACTCAAGGTGAATTCTATGATCATGGCTCCATAAAGCTCTTTTAGCTATGAGCATCTGACATTTTTATGCCATTTTATAGCATTTTTGTGATAGGCATTATTACTGTATCCTTGGGATGATTGAGGTGGAAGATTCCCTCATAATACTGAACTTATTCTGGTACTGCTTCTTTGGATAAGCCATTAAGTGCATGATTAGTTTTATCTGGTTGATGATCATTGCAGAGTGGATGTAGGAAAGACTCACAAACCTCTTAAGGCACTCATAGTTGAGTCCCCCTAGTATTAGACCATAAAGATGTTGTCCTGTAGTGTTTTGTTGATAATGCAACACAAGCTGCTTTTTTCCATGTGCTTAGCTATTACTAATGATGTAACAAATTACCTTTGATTTCAATAAAATAACAAAGAACTAATATTTTCTTCTAGAAAAAATTGTTAAGATTTATATTATATTTTTATTGAATGATTAAATACAATCTATAATTTATTATGTGGTATTACATTTTAGTGTTACGAAAGGTTATATATATATAAATTTATGAATTTATTATAGATTATAATAATTATATTAAATGAAATTAGAATGATTATTTGTGTATGTTTAGAGTGTACACCAACTTAATTTTTTATTATTAAATACTTTTATAATAATAAATTTTATTACACTATAATATCAAATTTTGAATTAAAAAAACAAACAAAATTTATAATAAAAAATAAATTCAATTATAAAAAATTATTATACATTCCAAAATCAATAATATCTTATATTAGACTTTACTTAATTTTCAATATTACACTTTACTACTCTTATAAAGATTTGTCTATTGTTATCAAAGTATGAAAGGTTGATTTGACACTCTAAGGTAGTACATCAAATCTATTTTCGTGATTTCTATTACGAAATCGAAACCTAAATCCAAATTTTAAGGTTTTTTTTTGCTTTTCTTCATTTTATGTTTTATTTTGACCATTATTTTATTTGAACCTTTATTCATTATATATTATTATTGTGTGAAGAGTTATGAAACTAATTCTCTGTCCTTTTTAAAGCTTTTAAAGAAAGATTATACCATAGATACTCGAACTGAGCACATAGATTAGAGTTAAGAAACTAATTCTCTGTCCTTTTTAAAGCTTTTTTAAAGTTTTTAAAGAAAGATTAGACCATAGATACTCGAACTGACCACATATTGGGTTTTCTTCTTTTTGGTTTTTAAAGATAAATTAGGCACTAGATACTAGAAATAAGTACATAATTGGGGCTTATGGTGTTTTACTAGATACTAAAAATAAGTACATAATTGGGGCTTATGGTGTTTTTTAATGATAAAATTATAACCTTTTACTTCAAGATAGAGTCAAGTTTATTGGTATTCATGTAAAAATGATAGCATTGTAGGCTTAAGATGTTAGAATAGTAGAGTGAAGCTAAACTAGTTAACCTATCTAAGCAACCAACAACATATCATAAAATATAAGAACAAGAAAAGAAAAGGACAAGAGAACACTGATATACGTGGTTCACCCTAATGGGTTACATCCACGGGAAGGTAGTCTTCTATTATCTCAAGAATGTCTTCTCCAATCTTAC
Source organism: Pseudotsuga menziesii (assembly GCA_001517045.1). NCBI lineage: Eukaryota > Viridiplantae > Streptophyta > Pinopsida > Pinales > Pinaceae > Pseudotsuga > Pseudotsuga menziesii. Next base: position 283,865 of record LPNX010279744.1, read on the forward strand.
AAGAGAGCAAAGCACAAATACGCCAGAGAATATAGATGATGTACAATAGTGTCACAATAGTACCACTACTACATCACGAATACATTATATGTAGAGACTCACTTGACCTTATTATATACTAAGAGATGAGGAGGAACTACTCTCACATGTTGCATGTGGGATAATATAATTCTCCAAAATAACATCTCTTAATACAATACCATGGACAAATACTCTACACAAGTAAATGCACCACCATATAACTATGGGTTAAATGTATTACTCTTTTACATAAGATTGCAGACAACTTCCGACATACTACAAAGACATTATTACCTTCCAAGGAATATAATATATTCCAACATAAGAGAATCGCTTTTTGTTTCAAAGTGGAATAGCAACGACGCGGGTTCTCTGCAACCTGCAACCTAGGGTTTAATGGACATTAGGGTTTAGAGATGTGGCCGTAGTATGGAAGGTGTGACCTGGGTTTTACCCATAATGGGCCTTGCTTAAATGACATCTGCCCAGATTTGAGAACCGAGAAGCTCAAGTAAAAACCAGGAATTTTTTAGTCCATTCTTTTGGCATGGGTCTGAGAGGCAGAATGAATAGAAGTCTTTGCTTGCGGGTGGGTGTCAGATAGAAGCTTGGGGAAACCTCCCTTTTTGAAAAGAAAGTGGTTGGGATCCCGTGTATGTCACTCTCCAATTTTTCCTAGGCTTTTAAAGCTTTGTTGTCAACTCCCTGACAGTCTAATAGTATCGGGCTCAGGCATTTTCTGAGGATAATTTTTTTTTAATTGAAAGGTGGTGTGTTTGATAAAGGAAACGGGCCCCTGAGCTAGACATTCAGTGGGGTTTCAGTACTTCAAAGCCCGGGACAAAACAGAAAGGTTTTAGGCAGGCTATTAACATGTTTTTTTTTGTTCAGCTCTGCTGCCTGGAATGAGGGTCAAAATCCACTTTTCTATTTTGGGGTTAATCATTTTGCTGGGCCTAAAGGATTCATGTTTTAGTTGTATCTTACAGACTCTCAAAAAATCTTTGTCCTATCTGCGAAGAAAATGGAGGTCTTGAATGGTGAGTCTTTGGGAAAAAGACATCTCGAAGGTGGTGGACTATACTAGTCCACACGTCGATGGAGGTTTATGGAACCAACACATGCGTCGTCCATGCAGGGTGGTGTGGTGGGTGGGGAGAGAGATTCCCCATGTATCATTCCCCAGGATAATAGTGGGGATCTGAATCCTACGCTTCATGTGGGTATAATGGGTGTAGCTCCAGTGGATGCGGGGAGTACAAAAAACACCAGACAACCACAAAATGTAGATGATGGTGCAGAGGAGTCACTAAAAGTTTATCCTTTGGTGAACTCTTCCAATGGCTCAAGAATGGGGGTATCTAGGGAAAACTGCTTCGGGCCCTCCCACAAACGGAATAAAGGTTGATACATGAAGTGGAAGATGCGTAAAGATGAGGATGGTATGACTTTGGGCCATGGCGTGGGGCTGGAGGAAATGGTTAGAATGACCCTTAGGGGCTTGGTGGGAAAGTTCAAATATAAAGCTATGGATTGCAAAGAAATTGAATCATGGGCGGTGGGTGTCTAGGGCCCCATCTTGGGATATACTCTAACTATCTACATATTTCGGAAGGGATGGTGTGGCTTCATCTTTAGTACAGAGGATCATACTACATATGTGCTTGGTTCTACATGGATGTGCGGTTAGTGGAGTCATATGCTTCGGAGATGGAACTACGATTTCGACCAGGCTACGGAGAGATTAAGGTTCAGACATATATGGGTTTTGATGTCGGACCTGCCACTATGCTTTTGGAACCGAGAAGCCTTAATGACCATTAAGAATTTTTTAGGTCGTTTGATTTTTCTGGAAGATGGAATGTTGCATGGGATCAACAGGAGGTTCGACAAGATCCTGGTGGAAATTGATATCAACCTACGGTTCAGGGAGAAGGTCAACATCAATTGGTGGGAGAAAACACATACACAAATCCTGGATTATTGGGGCATACCGTTTCGATGCTCCAGATGCCAGGAAACTGGCCACCTATTGAAACTATTTTGCTCTTCTACCTCGGACTCCAAAAATGGGTTGTCGGGTGATGCAGCATGGTATTCAGAGGATTCAGGAGATGAAAGCTAGCCAATGAAGAATGCTCGACTAATTACACACACTGCGCCAGCCTTGGATTTGCTGATGGATCAACCCTTCCTGAGTAAGCTGCATACTCTTAACCCTTCCCTCATTTCCACTTTGAACACAAAAGATTGTGATTTTGTGAGATCTCTGGAGGTCAAGGGTGATGCAGTGGGGGAATATGCACTAGGCTGGAATACATTTTTCTACAAAGGGGTACCTGATCCTTGGTAAACAGTTAAAGGCTCATCTAGAATGGACTGCCCTCCTACCTCTAGCCCTGGCCTCACAAAAAATGTCTCGAAATATGGTGGTGAAACAGGTTTTACTGAAACCATTGAGGGGGATAACAGGGTCCTTGTGGGCTTGCCATCCAAACACCCAATCGAGGGGCACGGGGGCTTCACTTGTTGACCAATATCCTATCACGTTAGTTCATTATATTGTGGGTTTTAAAATTATCAAAAATTGAACCAATATATTGCAAGTATTGAGGGAATGAGGGGTTTAAGGTCGGGGTGGGTAGGGTGGATTATAAGGATTGAGGTATAAAAATGGGTGGGGAGGAGGTTTTAAGTATTGGGAGGGGGTTTCAACAAAAAGAGTTTGGGTCAATATCTCTGGAAATTAAGGGTATTCTTTAATATCCCATGATTGCACGTGCTATGTGACAGGTTCACTAAGTGAAGTCCCCGTGTCGAGGGGATAGGAATCCTGGAGACCAGGGTTAGCATCGGAATCATAGATGATGAAGAACCCTCACCCTCTCCATCAGATCCATCAATGGGCGTGCATGTGGTAGAAAACGTCCCGGGACATGATAATGGGCTGTTATAAACCCATCAACTCTCCATATTTACGAGCCCCAGTTTGAAGGGGCTCCAGGTCCCTATCCCGACACTCCCCAAGGATGACCTCCCTCCAGTGATTTGTCCAATGACCACAGCTCTCCATCCTACAAACAAGGGGGTCATCATGGGTGGTCTCAAAACTGATTTCTCTCCCATCAAGACCCTCAGTGTGCAGAAAGTAAAAAAGGGCCCCGATATTGAGTCTATGGACAAAGAATCAAACTCATCTCTTCCATAACCAACTGTTAATTCTAAGCGCTTAGAGGCATAACATCCCATTCCAGAGTTAGGAAATGAAATTCTAAGTGCTTAGAGGCATAACATCCCATTCCAGAGTTAGGAAATGAAATTCTAAGTGCTTAGAGGCATAAAATCCCATTCCAGAGTTAGGAAATGAAATTCACGCCCATAAATCTTCATGGAGTGATGCACCTCCATAAACAACTTTCCCTTCAAAGGATCATGGATAGGGATCTTTCAGATGTGATACTACTACACGAAACTATGGTTACAATGAAACAAACATTCATTTTTTTCTAAAAATTAATTCATACTGGGAAGTGGCATCAATTGATGCTTTGGGTCTGTCTAGGGGTCTTTTGGTGGCTTGGGACCCAAAAAAAACAAAGCTAAAAGCCTTCACTGTGTCTACAGGGATCTTATTAAGAGGTTACTTCATGGACTTCCCAGAGGAGATCAACCTCATCAATGTGTATGGGTCCTACAAAGCAAAGAACAACTTTGGGATAGGGTAGTTGTTGAGGGTACCTTTGATCTTCCAAATCTGGTGTAGCTGGAGATATGAATTTCACCTGGTCGCCAGTTGAGATCTGGGGGACAAAAACAAAAGTGGAACTTTTGAGTGATTATTTTGTGGATTTAATGGGTGCTGCAAACCTGGTGGATGTGGAGCCAGTTCCTCTGGCTCCAACCTGGAGTAATGGTCGGATTGGTTTGGAGCATGTGGCAAAAAGGCTCGATATATTTCTGTTGAGTGAGTCGTTGATAGAAAAAAAGACAAAGGATAGATCTGGTGTAGACCAATCCAGACTCTCAAATCATCACCCTATATTCCTCGAATTCGAAACGGTAAACCCGGGTCCTCCAAGACCTTTTAAGTTCAACCATGAATGGATGAAGGTGAAGGGCTACAAATAGTTGATTTATAAGGTATGGTTCGATGCTGATTTTGCGGATCATCTTGCTCCAATGGACATTCTCACAAAGAAGCTGAGCAGATTAAAACTGGAGACAAAAGGATGGGTGAAATCGTGCGCTGCTTCAGAAAAAAAGTCCATGCAGGAAATTGAATTAAATATTGGGATATTATTTGAAAAGAATACACAGGGGGCGTGGAATCAGTGTGAGAATGACCTCCTTCTACAACTGGAAAAGGAGAAGGCCATGATTCTCTAGATTGCATACGAAAAGGAAAGCTTGGTTAGCCAAATGATTTGGCTAGAAGCTAGCGATATGAACTCTAAATTATTTCATAGATTCACGGAACATAGGAGGAATATTAATTCTATTTGGGAAATAAAAAACACAGAGGGTCTCTTGATCAAGGACCAAGAGGGAAGCTCAAGGGAGGGTCTCTCATATTTCTAGTCATACTTTAGTGCTGAAGGGAATATTTCAGTATTCAAACAACTGAAAGTTGTCAAAGACTATCCTCGCATATTTGATGAGGCAAAGGGTTATGAGATGTTTAAGCTTGTCCAGATGGAGGAACTGAAAGACGTTGTCATGGCCTCACCCAGATAAAAAATCCTCGGGCCCAATGGATGGACAATGGAAATTTTTAAAGATTGCTTTGATCTTATGGGCTCGGATCTCCTGGGGGCTATGGAAGATTCAAGAAATAGGGGGATGATCTCGGGGGCTATGAACTCAAATTTTGTGGCCCTAATTCCAAAGAAGTCAGTAATGGAATATTTGGGTGACTTCCGCCTGATTTCCATATGCAATTACATATATAAATTTATTGCAAAGATCATAGCAAACAGGCTCAAGCTTGCTCTCTTGAGGGGCCTACATGTAGAGCAATTTGGCTTCTTAGAGAATCACCAGATCCTGGAGGCTATGGGGGTGGCACAATAAGTATTTCATAGTGTAAAGCAAAAATCAGCGGGGGCTAGAATCATGCAACTAGACCTAAACAAATCATATGACAGGGTTTCATGGGGTTTTCTTAGGTTGATCCTGATTCAGATTGGCCTCCCTTTTAGAGTGATGAAGTGGGTTATGGGTTGTGTCACGTCAGTTTCATATGCGGTGTTGGTAAATGGAAAACCAACGGATTTCTTCAACGCAGAGCATGGGCTGCGACAGGGATGCCCACTATCTCCTTGCTTGTTTTCGTTGGTGATTTAGGGTATGAGTAGATTATTACTAAAGGCAAAGGCAGCCAGAAAAATAACAGGTATAAAGATCGGTAAGCATTTCTTCACAACCCATCTCATGTTTGTTGATGATTTAATGATCATGGGTTCAAGATGCATCTCAGAATGGGAAGTATTCTATGAGATTGTCTAAAACTTTTGTAATATCTCGGGCTTAAGCATCATTAAGGATAAGTCATGTCTCCTTCTGAATGAGGCTTCAAACTCCCACAGGGTCTAGATGTAAATCCTATTTCAGATGAAATCTTGTCAATTGGAGGAGGGCACAAAATACTTTGGGTATTTCCTAAATCCAAATGGATACAATTCAAAGGATTGGTGGTGATTCTTGCTGAGGTTTGAACGAAGGATAAAATTCTGGGGTTGGAGGTGGCTATCCATGGGTGGACGGTTGACTCTCGCTAGTTCTGTCCTTACAAACATGGCGGTGTTTTGGTTTTCCTTATGTAAAGTCCCAAAGTCTGTCATAAATAGAATCAGGATGATGATCATGGCGTTCATATGGTCTGGGGATGTTGTGTAGACCAAATATCACTTGTTTCGCAGGGTGATCATTGCTTGTCCAGTGGAGCAAGGTGGTCAGGGATTGAAGAACTTGCAACATTTCTCATTGGTTTTGAGAGAAAAAAGCCTCTGGCTAGTTTTATTTGGCGACGGTCTATGGTCACAAGTAATCAAAGAAAAATACTTGAGGGGCCTTTCAATTACATAGTGGATTAGAAGCTTCAAAAAGTCGAGCAGGAATATCTCCAACATATGGGCTGGTCTCCTTGGGGCCTTCAAGATCTTATCATCATGGTTGGCCTGGTAGATGGGGGGTGGAAAAGAAATTTGGGTGGATGAAGACCCAATTATTAGTGGCCCATGGTCCTACATGCTATCTAAAGAGTTGATGTTCCTTCTTCACTGCAAAGGTCTTTATTCCCTATATCATATTGCTACAGCACCAGTTGATCCGGATTTATGCAAGAATGCAATAGAATACAAAAACAACCATAGAAACAAAGATGCACCAGAAACAACACTTCATTTCATTAATCAAAGAACTGAAACTTGTTTACATACATAATGGAAATAAACTAGCTAGAGTGCTGGTAGCTTATCTCTGAGAAGAGATGTGGTGGTTACATGCCTCTGAAATCTGTGTTACAATGAGACTCAAAGGTCTATATATTATTGAGAAACAATGGAAGCCCTACACATCCAAAAACTAACCCTAGGAGGCGAAACGCTAGAATGTGGACCCTGTTGGGTAACTTGGTACATCAATTTCTTGGGGTCGTAACTTTGCCATACTACCTTCATTTAACGCACATGATACATCGTTAGAAAGATCTATTTAAGGAATACATCCATTAACAAAAAATATGAAGTCCAGAATGAAGTCATATTTTCCGATGCTGAAAAAACGTCGTTTAGGGCCTCAAAACGGCTACGAAAGTTTAGGACCCGAAAATTGCCAAAAATAAAAAATTATGCTACAATTAAGGAAACTAGAAAACTGAAAGAAACAATGGTGGGAGTCCAAGTGGAATAGGAGGGTAGACACCAATATCCTCTTGGATCATTCCTCCCCCCTTAGGAAGAAATGGTCCCCATTGCGTTGAGTTCCTCCATGAGATGAGGAAACTTCAGCTGAACTTGGTCCCTAGTGAGCCACTTTCCCTGGTGAAGGCGTTGGCCTGCTTTGCCAACTCGATATAGTTGGATCTTCTTCTAGTGGGTGTTCTTGATATTTGTGTCCATAATCCAATCATTTGTGGCTTGTTCCATGTAGTTTGGGTTTAACTCTGTTGGTGTGAGTTGTTCTGCCATGTCTGATGTGTCCAGTAGAGGTGGAAAGTAGGGCCGAAGGCGGTCCACATTGAACACTAGGTGCAGACCAAGGAATGGTGGAATACTGAGCTCAAAGGCATTGTCCCTAACATCCTTGGTGATGGTGTATGGGCCATGTTGGAGTGGGAGAAGCTTGCGGCGGGGTCCAGCGAGGCGTTCCTTCTGCAAATGTAGCCACACTTTGTCGCCCACCTGGAAGTTGTGTTGCACCCAATGCTAATCATGCCACTGCTTGTACTTAGCATTGGATCTGTCCAATATGTCATGAACCTATTGGCGAATGTGTTGAATGTGCTCAATGAAGTTGTTCACTTTGGAAACTTCAGACTGGACATGAGTTGAATCAACCTAAGTAGCTGCAAATGGCATGGCTACGTCAATGGGACATAGTGGATGGAATCCCAAGCCCACATGAAAGGGGATGTGGTCGGTTGAGCTGTAGAGAGCCCAATTATAGCTATGTTGTACATAGGGGAGGCTGTCATCCCATGTGCATGGATTCTTTGAGTTGTACATGTGCAAAATGTGCATGATCATCCCGTTGACGACCTATGTCTGGCCATCAGTCTGGGGATGGAAAGCTGTGGACTTTGTGAGCTTGGTGTCTAGCATTAATCATAGGCTAGACCAGAATGTACTAAGGAACCTGGTGTCCCGATATGAGATTATAGGTTGTGGGATCCCAAAGTTACCCACACTCGTTCAAAGAAGAGTTTAGTAGTAGCTTCTGCTGTGATATTCTTCTTGCAGGCCACAATTATGGTCATCTTTGAGAATCTGTTGATGACCATGAACACACAGTTGTTGCAGTGCTTAGTATAAGGAAGACCCAACATGTAATCCATGGAGATGGATTCCCAAGGTCAAGTTGGGGTAGGCAACGGAGTATAGAGGCCTTGCTTCTTGATGGACGGTTTGGCAATGGTGCAGGAAGTGCAAGATCAGATGTACTTCCCGACGTCTTGTCGAAGGTTCGGTGTAATAACCCAAAAATTCATAAAAATGTAAAAATTTTCATGTAACATAAAATGTCAAGTTTGTCATTGCCAATGAACCATTAACTGTTAGCGGATACTCAAACAATTATAAATAACAAAGAGCATTTCTTTTCTTTGGATCTATATAAATTATTAGTTTATATTAAAGTACTATGTTAGGAATGTTAAACACAATAGTTTATGTTTTTTCAGAAGGTGAGAAAAGAATATTGTATCTTAATTCGATGCTAAGTGTGTTATTATCCTCTTTTGTCAAGTAGGAAAGAATCTTAGATGAGATTGGGGCTTACTTAGCTTACAGTTAACACAGTGGAATGATGGTTCTTTTACAGGTTATAAACAGGTAAGCAGTTTGTTCCAGTAAAATTCCAGATCAAGAATGATACTCCACTAACATAGGATAAAATGATAGTAAATAAAATGTTTGTTTGCAGCTTGACCCTGTAAGAGGTAATGTTGGTATTGCTAATGTTATCAAACTGCATAAAGATGGTAAAACAAAACTGTGAAAGGATGGGTTATGTGTAGTTAAGTTTACCACCAAAATGGGATCTAATTAATTCTTCCTTCTTGTATTTTTCAACTATATGCTTATATGTTTCAATTTGAATACGTTTAAAAACAGTTCTACTTATGTCCATAAGAACATAAGGACCTAGCGCTTTTATAAAAAGGAAGATATGTTGCACGTGCTTGTAACCCTATCTACACATTATTGTGCAGAGGTTAATTTATGGTATTGTTCATAATTATTTGAGTTTTTGTAAATATTTAAAAACTCTCCATTAGTAAGCCTTCTGAACATGTATTTTACCTAAAACCCTAGTATATAAACCTAGTTTTGTACGAACTTTCAATTTACAATGGTTATATATTGTGCTTTCTAAAAGTATTATTATCATAGTAGGTGTTTAGAGGAAAACTTATAACTACTTATGCTATAGTTAAACTATACATAAAACTCTATTATAAAAGAATCACTTTCCAAAATCCAAGAATTTATTGTTAGGTACTTCTAGGGAGGATTAGATTACCCCTATCAAAGATGTCTTACTACTATATAAGTGTAGACATTTTTTTAATACTATGATGAGCATAGTTAGAATATTATTATTCCAACTTGTCTAGTAGTAAGAGCAAGTTTAAAACTGTTTTTATTATCCTATGGTTAAAACTAGGAAATAGAAAACAAGGAAAATAAAACTATTATTACTATGCACTAATGATAAGGTTTTGACTTGACACCTCAAATGATTTGTGCAGATTAGAATTGGGATTTTGACTATAGTTCAAAACCCATGATTGCGAAAATATTTAGGGGAAACGTGGTTAATGATTGAGGAGTTAGGTTTGTTGACTTTGTTAAAACTTAAAACTTGTCCAAACCCTAACATTGCGTTGTATTGGGTTTCTTTGGTTGAGGGGTGGTTGAGCTGGGAGCTCGTGGCCACCATGGTCGTTGTCGAACCTCCAAAGAGATATGCACACAGACCTTCATACCCTCATCAGCTTGTGTAGAGTAGATAACTTGATGTTGTAAAGAGGTATTGTTGACTGTCAAAGAGGTGTTGAACATTGGGACTGGTTTCGCCGTCGTCTTGAATGATTGTGGGGGTTTGCTTAATGTGCAATTGGGAAAGAATTTCTGAAGGAAAGAGTTGCATTTGGTTTTATTTGCTTGTTTCCTCCTCGTGGTTTTAACCTTACCATATTGTGGCTTGGGGGTTTCCCTTGACCACTGCAATAGTAAAAAGAAAACTCTCCGCCAAGGTTCTAACCAGTTCGCAGCGCTTTCGAAAGAGACCAACTTACCATATTGTGGCTTGGGGTTTTCCCTTGACCACTGCAATAGTAAAAAGAAAACTCTCCGCCAAGGTTCTAACCAGTTCGCAGCGCTTTCGAAAGAGACCAAGGTAAAAAAAATACGCTTTGTTTTAACTTGTCTAAAAGAGTTTACAATTAAATCTAAATTTTGATAGAACCAAGTCTTAACCTATCTCTTTTTCTGGTTTTTGTTTGCGCAGGATCCTCTTGGTGGCTCGAAGTACCATAATCTTCATCAACAAAACTTCCTATGGGGATGCAAAATCGGTAAGTCTCGGTTTCACCTGGGGTTTTCTCCTGCACAAGATGTATGGTATATTTTTTTAAAGCACTGTAGTGTTTTGTGGATTGTTGGTTCGATCGTGTTCTTTAGTTGCTCTAATTGTTCTTTTTAAATTCTGTTTTTAAAACCCTAGTGGTTATTTGTAACAAGGAACTCGGGCGAACTTATAAAAATAAAATTTGTAAACTGGCTTTCAAGCCATGACTTTTACTGTTAGGCCAAAGAGTTGTTAAATACGGATTTATAAGGGTTTTTAAGATAAGATTTTATGGTTGTGCTTGAAGCAACTCTCGATTTTGGAAGGGCTCTCGCAGCCGTGAATAGATAGATGTTTTAAAATTAAATTTTGTGAGTTTTGTAATACTTGAGAAATAGTTTTTGAAATAGGATTTTAAGCTTTGGCGGTTAAATGAAAAAGGCCGCAGGCCTAACTATGTCTGTTTAAATTGCTTTTTAAAATACTTAAGAAGTTGTTTATTTTTTTTACAGCTTACAGCTGAACTTTATAGTATCGTTGTTTGGTTTATAATTATGTACCAATTGTGTATTAGTTATTCTTATTGTAATTCAATTTTTCAATGTTTAGGGTTAATTTGATCAGTAAGAATTATTGTTTCAAATTAAAATATTTTGAAATGATAATCTTTGGTTGTGGATTATTTGATAGCAAATAAAAATAATAATACTATATTTTTATTGGAAAATAGGACTAAGTTTGGATATTGTAAAAGAAGTTTTCTGGAATATTCTTTCCTAGGTTTTAGTATTTGTAATTTTGAATTTTACCCTAGTGTGATAGCACAGATCTCTTGTAAACCCTAATTATTTCTAATGGTTTACAACATTAGTACTTTTGTTTTCAGTAAACTTGGTTATAAATTATCATGAATGACTAAATAGGTAATTAGATAGCCTAAAATACTGTTTACTAAGTTAAACCTAATTTAAATATTTTATTGTTCCTATATTACTTGTTAGGTCCGCTTACTAGATTTATAATTTATAGCTTTACTAGTTTTTACCAAGTAAAATATTTTACTTAATAGTATATATTATCTTAAACTTATTCTCTTATCTTTAATTAGTTAATCTAAATACTTTGATTAGATATTACAAATGCAGCTAAGTTCTGTAAATAATTACACAGATCTTGTAGAAAGTAATCATTAGCATATGCATTCAAATTTTACTAAATCTACTTATCTGAAACAAATATACATGCTGTACTAGAGTACTGCCTTGCAAAAGGCATGGAAAAATACAGTTTAGGTAATTTTTCTATCTATCAATTAACTTATAAAATTTTCACTGGTTTACCCTAATCTAACTAGTTACTAACTTCCACAACATAAATAACTTTTGCTAATCATCCTTAACAGTAATAATACAAAAACTCTTAAACTTTTTTGATGCAGTAAATAAAATAATAACTGAACTTAAACAAGTAGAACCTGTCAAATAGATGAGGTGACAACAGCTTAAGGAGGTTGTTCTTCCCAACCAAATCCTGGAGAAGAGCTGAAAATCAGTTCTCAGGACCCCCGTGCTTGCCTCCTGATCCTCCTGGTAGATTACTGGGTGAGAGATGTAGTCTTGAGATCCTCTGCAACTCCACTGAGTGTTCAGCAGTAACCCAGTACTACTTACAGCAATGAGAACTTCAACTTAGAATAGCTGCACAAGTTCACTCTTCAACACTTATCCCCTCAAACTTAATTCAGTTAGTCCCCTCCATCGAATTCACATGTGCACTTCATTCACTCAGAATGATCACAGATCCAGAATGAGCAGCCTCAACTGTCTTCAATGGGAAGTTTTATTAGCATTCCTAGGTCTTTTGGGTTAGTTTTTACTTAATGAGCCACCTGCTCTTATTCCACTTTCTTGGGGAATCATGACCACAAATATAGGGAAGTTTCCACCTGCAACAGCTAGAAGTAGTTTGAGGATGCTTCCACATGTCAATCTACTCTCAACCCAGTCTCCTCCACCAAGTGACCAGTAAACACTCATTTAACAACTTCCCTAAGCTGTTGTCTCATCTTTTATCTATTTATTAATAAAATATTCTGCAATATATTAAATTATCCTTGACCCCACTTGGTCATTAATTACAAACTTTAACATAAAATATAACATAATGTTCCTCAATAACATAAAATTGTTTTGCAAATTGGGGGATGTGAAATTCGGCCAATAGAAATACTTCTGCAGTACTACCACTGTTTTCTCGACCCCGAAATGCCCAACGAAGCAACTATAGTGTGCTTCCCAAATCATCTTGGCACGCTCGCTTGAAGGAACACAAAGGTGTCCCATGTGACATAGTAGTGCATCCTGGAGGTGAAAATTTGGAACTCGGTTTCCCTCCAAGAGCGTCCTGTATGTGTGGCTGAATTCTAGATTGCTCTTGTAGAGAAGCGGCCAATCAAAAGTCTCATGCCCACAAGAGTTGAGCATGGTAGTTATCACTACAATCGGTGGTCGGCTGAGATAGTCTACAACATTATTGGTGCTTCCCTTCTTGTACTTGATGCTCAAATGAAACTGTTATAGATATGTGGACCACTTATGATGGCGATCATTCTGTAACTTCCCTTATGTCTGTATGAACTATAGGGGTCGGTGGTCTGTGTGGATGATCATTTTCTTCCCCAAAATGTAATGCTTCCATTGTTAGCAAGCCTGTACAATGGAATACATCTCTTTGTCATAAGTGAGATATTTGCTTACTGTGTCGGATAGTGTCTCACTGTGATATGCCACTGGATGCCCTTGCTGAGTAAGGACTACCCCAATAGTATAGTCAGAGGCATCTATCTCGATCTCAAATGGTTGTTGCAATTCTGGTAATGTGAGCACTGGGGCAAAACAGAGGCAATGTTTCAATTCTGTAAACACCTTCTGTTGAGTTGCTGACCAAAAGAATTTTGCTTTCGCTCCTCCCTTGGTGACTTGACTCAAGGGCCAAGTTATATGAGAGAATCCTAACACGAACCTGTGGTTGAAATTAGCAAGACCCAGAAAGCTGCGAAGCTCTTTTAGAGTGGTTTGGGTTGGCCAATCCTGAATGACTTGGATTTTGGTTGGATCCACATGTAACCCACACTCATCAATAATGTATCCTAGATACTGAACCCGGGTCATGCCAAAAGTGCGCTTGTCCAAATTGGCACACAACTTGTGCTTTCACAGTGTTTGGAGGACCTGTTGGATGTGGTGGAGGTGTTCTTCCCAAGTCTAGCTGAATATCAGGATGTCATCCAAGTACACTACTACAAATGAGTTGGTGAATGGCCGCAAGATGTCGTCCATCAGTCTCATGAAGGTTGTAGGAGTATTGGTTAGCCTGAAAGGCATGACTAGCCATTAGAAAAGGTCTTCCTTGGCTTTGAAGGTAGTCTTCCACACATCAGTTGGTTCGATCAATACCTGGTGATACCCAGAATTTAAGTTGATCTTGCTAAAATATTTCTCCCCTTTAAGCTAGTCCAGGAGGTCATCAATCCTTGGGATCGGGTACCTATTCCGGACAGTGATCTTGTTCAATGCCCGATAGTCAATACAGAGTCTCCAAGTCCCATCCTTCTTTTGTACCAACATGGTCGGGCTTCCACAAGGCGATGAACTTGGTCAGATGTGACCCTTCTGCAGTAGCTCCTGAATCTGCCTCTTGATTTCATCGTTCTCTAGAACAGAGCATCGATAGATCAGTCCATTGGGAAGTGGTGCACTTGGGGTCAGATCGATGGGGTGCTTGACCTGACAGTACAGAGGCACCCCTGTGGGTGAGGTGAATATGTCCCCGTACTCCTCAACGACCTTGTCCATTTGTTGTTGTTGTGCAGAGGATCCCTATTTGGAGGTCATGGCCATGATATTCTTCTTGCCCTGAGGGTGGATCATCAAGAAAACAAATTTCCCGGTTTTGGAAGTGAGCTTACTACATTATTTTGCAGTAACCAAAGCAATAGCGGCAGGAGATGGTACCTCTGGTATCCTGTACAATGTATTTCCCAACGTAATAATAACAGCATGGGGTCAAGACTCATACACAGCATGTCACTTACATAAGTATGGTTGACCTAATAATACATCACAAACATCAAGAGGAGCAATATCACATAATACCTCATCGGTGAAGGGCTTGATGCTGTAGGGAAGACGACACTGTGGGCTAATGCGGAGATCCTGTCCTTGGTAAAGACACCCGATGGTGTACGGTTGTGGGTGTGCTGTGGTTGGCAAGCCCAACCGCTTCATGACCCTTACTGAAATGAGGTTCTTTTGGCTACCACTGTCGATAATGAACTATAGCAGGGAACCCTTTACCCACATATGGGAGTGGAAAAGATGATCCTCCTCCTCTGAATCTTTTGGTTCTTCCTTTTGGATCTTCGTGGTGGCAACAGTAGTGTTGAGCTCTACATCGATAATATTATTCCCTCTGTCATTCCCCTTCTCGGGTTCTGATTCAGTGTCAGAGTATGCATCTGATTCAGAAGCCTTTATCTCGGCCACTAGTGACTGCTTGTCCCGACACTCACTTGTGTTGTGAGTGGGGATCTTATGGAACTTGCACCACTTTCCCTCTTCCTTCTTTAGATTTGTAGTGTTTCTATTTGCTTGCGGATTTGGCAAGTTGTCTTGAGTCTCCATTCCTTGGCTATGTCATTGGTTCTGCGGTTTGGGGGCACCTTTCACTTGCTTCTGATTCGTAGATCCAAAGTCTCGCTTTTTCTGTTTCAATTTTTGCTCAATTTTTGCAACATACCTATATGTCGTACTAAGCTAGGAGATGTCGAGGAACTCCATTTCCTCCTAAATGTATATGTGCAGACAACTGTGGTGCTTCAATACCAAATGTTTCTCTGAATATTTGATACCCAACTTGGTGCGCAAGGTATGGAACAGATTCCTTAGCTCATGCACATCTTGATCTCTTTGCTTCCGCAGTGTAGTATGTATTTTTCCTCATAGCTCCCCATGGGATAATATTGTCCCTTTATCGCATCTTGGAAAGAATTCCAAGTGGGTATGGCCAAGAATAGAGAGGGTTCCTCCTCGTCCGTTCTCTCATAGTAGGTTTCCCACCAGTCCTTGACAAGGGAGGCGGCTTTGTGTAGTGAAAAAGTAATCTTTTCCCGGTCGAAAAAGTCATGAACTGAGAAATATCCTTCTAATAGATTCAACCATCTATTTGCGACGTCTGCATCTATTCAACCATCAAATATGTGGATTTTGAAGTTTACTTGTACCTTAAAAGGGTTTGCACCTCCAAAGTGGCTGCTAGATGTAGATGCGCCGCCAATGGGAAGTCGTTGAAGGATATCAATGAAGTTATCCATCATCACGTTCCTTTGTTTTTAAAGGGCCTCCTCAAGCAACATTTTGATAGGATATTTTGTGCCCTTGTCTTTCTTTTCGTCCCCCATGGGTGGCCGTCGGGATTTGCGAGGCTGATCTTGCAAAGGTTCAACCAGAACAAGCCCTAAATCCTTATACCTCGCCCTCGTTGGGGACATGCAAAGAAGGATCGAGAAAGAGTAGATTGGTCTGATACCACTAATCTGGATTTATGCACGAACACAACAGAATACACAAATAACCATAGAAACAAAGATGCAGCGGAAATAACACTTCATTTCATTAATCAAAGAATTGAAACTTGTTTACATACAGAATGGGAATAAACTAGCTCGAGTGCTGGTAGCTTATCTTTGAAAAGAGATGTGGTGGCTACATGCCTCTGAACTCTATGTTACAATGAGGCTCGAAGGCCTATATATTATTGACAAACAATGGAAACCCTACACATCCAAAAATCTAACCCTAGGAGGTGAAACCCCAGAATGTGGGCCCCGTTGGGTAACTTGGTACATCAATTTCTCGAGGTCGTAACTTTGGCATACTACTTCCGTTTGACGCACATGATACATCGTTAGAAATATCTATTCAAGGAATACATCCATAAATGACAAATATCAATACTAGAATAGATTCAAATTTTCCGATGCTGGAAAAACGTCGTTTAGGGCCTCAAAATGGCTCCAGAAGTTTAGGACCCGGAAATTGCAAAAAATAGTAAATTGTGCTACAATTAATGAAACTGGAAAACTGAAAGAAACAATGGTGGGGGTCCAAGTGAAATAGGAGGGTGGCCACAAATATCCTCCTGGATCATCCCCCCCCCTAGGAATCAATGTTCCCCATTGTGTTGAGTTCCTCCATGAGATGAGGAAACTTCTGTTGAATTTGGTCCGTAGTGAGCCACTTTCGTTGGTGAAAGAGTTGGCCTGCTTTGACAACTCGATATAGTTGGATCTTCTGCTGGTGGGTGTTCTTGATCTGTATGTCCATAATCTGATCAGTTCTGGCTTGTTCCATGCAGTCTGTGTTTAACTCTGTTGGTGTGAGTTGTTCTGCCATGTCTGATGTGTCCAGTAGAGGTGGAAAGTAGGGTTGAAGGCGGTCCACATTGAATGTTGGGTGCAGACCAAGGAATGGTGGAATACTGAGCTTGAAGGCATTGTCCACAACATCCTTGGTTGGTGTATGGCCCATATCGGAGCGGGTGAAGCTTGCAGTGGGGTCTAGCGAGGCGCTCCTTCTACAAATGTAGCCACACTTTGTCGCCCACCTGGAAGTTGTGTTGCACACGATGCTGATCATGCCGCTGCTTGTACTTAGCATTGGATCTATCCAATATGTCATGAATTTGTTGGCGAATGTGTTGAATTAGCTTAATGAAGATGTTCGCCTTGGAAACTTCAGACTGGACATGAGCCGAATCAGCCTGAGTAGCTACAAATGGAAACGGCTATGTCAATGGGACATAGTGGCTGGAATCCCAAGCCCACCTGAAAGGGGTTGTGGTCGATTGAGCTGTGGAGGTCCCGGTTATAGCTATGTTGTACATAGGGGAGGCTCTCATCCCATGTGCGTGGATGCTTTGAGTTGTACATGCACAAAATGTATACGATCATCCTGTTGACAACCTCTATCTGGCCATCAGTCTGGGGATGGAAAGTTGTGGACTTTGTGAGCTTGGTGTCTAGCATTGACCATAGGCTAGACTAGAATGTACTAAGGAACCTACTGTCCCGATATGAGATTATAGACTGTAGGATCCCAAAGTGTACCCACACTCATTCAAAGAATAGTTTAGCAGTGGCTTCTGCTGTGATATTCTTCTTGCAGGCCGCCATTATGGTCATATTTGAGAATCTGTCGACGACCACGAACAAACAGTCATTGCCGTGCTTAGTAGAAGGAAGGCCCAACTTGTAATCCATGGAGATGGATTCCTAAGGTCAACTAGAGGTAGGAAACGGAGTATGGAGGCCTTGCTTCTTGATGAATGGTTTGGCAATGGCACAGGTAGTCTAGGATTGGCTGTACTTCCCGACGTCTTGTCGAAGGTTTGGCCAATAGAAATACTTCTGCAATACTACCACTATTTTCTCAACCCTAAAATTTCCAACAACCTGACTATAGTGTGCTTTAGAAATCATCTTGGCATGCACGCTTGAAGGAACACAAAGGTGTCCCATGTGACATAGTAGTGCATCCTGGAGGTGAAAATTTGGAACTTGGTTTCCCTCCAAGAGCATCCTGTATGTGTGGCTGAATTCTAGATCGCTCTTGTAGAAAAGCGGCCAATCAGAAGTCTTGTGCCCACAAGAGTTGAGCACGGTAGTTATCACTATGATCGGTGGTCAGCTTAGGCAGTCTGCAACAATATTGGTGCTTCCCTTCTTGCACTTGATGCTCAAATGAAACTGTTCTAGATATGTGGACCACTTCTGATGGCGATCATTTTGTAACTTCCCTTGTGTCTGTATGAACTGGAGGGGTTAGTAATCTGTGTGGATGATCGTTTCCTTCCCCAAAATGTAATGCTTCCATTGTCGACAAGCCTTTACAATGGAATACATCTCTTTGTCATAAGTGGGATATTTGCGTATTGTGTCAGACAGTGTCTCACTGTGATATGCCATTGGATGCCCTTATTGAGTAAGGACTACCCCAATAACATAGTCAGAGGCATCTATCTCGATCTCAAATGGTTGTTGCAAGTCTTGTAATGTGAGCACTGGGGCACAATAGAGGCGATGTTTCAATTCTGCAAGTGCCTTCTGTTGAGTTTTTGACCAAAGGAGTTTTGATTTTGCTCCTCCCTTGTTGACTTGAATCAAGGGCCAAGTGATATGAGAGAATCCCAACACGAACCTACGGTAGAAATTAGCAGGACCCAGAAAGTTGGGAAGCTTTGTTAGAGTGGTCGGGGCTGGCCAATCCCGAATGACTTGGATCTTGGTTGGATCCACATGTACCCCACACTCATCAATAATGTATCCCAGATACTAAACCTAGGTCATGCCAAAAGTGCACTTTTCCAAATTGGCACACAACTTGTTCTTTCACGGTGTTTGGAGGACCTATCGGATGTGGTGTAGGTGCTCTTTCCAAGTCTGGCTGAATATCAGGATGTCATCCAAGTACACTACCACAAATGTGTTGGTGAATGGCCACAAGATGTCGTCCATTAGTCTCATGAAGGTTGCGGGAGCATTCGTCAGCCCGAAAGGCATGACCAGCCATTTGAAAAGGCCCTCCTTGGATTTGAAGGCAGTCTTCCACACATCATTCGGTTCGATCGGTACCTGGTGATACACGGACTTTAAGTCGATATTGCTAAAATATTTCACCCCTTTAAACTGTTCTAGGAGGTCATCAATCCATGGGATCGGGTACCTATTCCAGACAGAGATCTTGTTCAGTGTCCGATAGTCAATACAGAGTCTCCAAGTCCCATCCTTCTTCTATACCAACATGATCGAGCTCCCACAGGGTGATGAACTTGTCTAGATGTGACCCTTCTACAACAGCTCTTGAATCTTCCTCTTGATTTCATCATTCTCCAGAACATAGCGTCAATATATCAGTCCATTGGGCAACGGTGCACCTGGGGTCATATCGATGGGGTGCTTGACCTAACAGTGCAGAGGCACCCCTGTGGGTGAGGTGAATATGTCTTGGTACTCCTCCATGAACTTGTCCATTTGTTGTTGTTGCACGGAGGATCCATGTCTGGAGGTCGTGGACACGATATTCTTCTTGCCCTGAGGGCAGATCATCAATAAAACAAATTTCCTGGTTTTGGAAATGAGCTTACTGCATTGTTTTGCAGTAACCAAAGAGATAGCAGCAGGAGGTGGTACCTCTAGTATCCTGTACAACTTATTTCCCAACATAATAATAACAGCATGAGGCTGAGAATCATACACAACATGTTGATTCCATAAGTATGGTTGACCTGATAATACATCACAAACATGAAGAGGAGCAATATCACATAATACCTCATCAATGAAGGGCTTGATGCTGTAGGGAAGGCAACACTATTGGCTGACATGGAGATCCCATCCTTGGTGAAGCCAACCGATGGTGTATGGTTGCGGGTGTGTTGTGGTCGAAAAGACCAACCGCTTCATGACCTTTGCTGAAATGAGGTTCTTTGGCTCCCACTGTCGACAATGAATTGTAGCGGGGAACCCTTTACCCACATATCAGAGTGGAAAAGATGCTCCTCCTCCTCTGAATCTTCTGGTTCTTCCTTTTGGATCTTCGTGGTGGAAACGGTAGTGTTGGGCTCTGCATCGATAATTTTCTTCCCTCTGTCATTCCCCTTCTTGGGTTCTGATTCAATGTCAGAGTATCCATCTGATTCGAAAGCCTTTATCTCGGCCACCAGTGACTGCTTTGCCTGACACTCACTTGTGTTGTGAGTGGGGCTCTTATGGAACTTGCACCACTTTTCCGCTTCCTTCTTTGGATTCACAGTGTTTCTCTTTACTTGCGGCTTTGGCAAGTTGCCTTGAGTTTCCATGCCTTGGCTATTTCCTTGGTTTTGCAGTCTAGGGGCACCTTTTGTTTTCTTCTGATTTGCAGATCCAAAGTCTCGCTTTTTCTGTTTGAATTTTTGCTCAATTTTGGCAGCATACCTATATGTTGTACCAAGCGAGGAGATGTCAAGGAAATCCATTTCCTCCTGAATGTATATGTGCAGACAACTGCGGTACTTCAACACAAAATGTTTCTCTAAATATTTGATACCCAACTTGGTGCGCAGGGTATTGAACATAGTCGTCAGATCATGCACATCTTGAGCTACCCAACTTGCTACCGCAGTGTAGTCCATTGTATGTAGTTGTCCTCATAGCTCCCCACGGGATAATATTGTCCCTTTATGGCATCTAAGAAAGAATTCCAAGTGGGTATGGCCGAGAACATAGAGGGTTCCTCCTCGTTCTTTCTCTCACGGTAGGTTTCCCACTAGTCCTTGACATGGGGGGCAGCTTTGAGTAGTCAAAAGGTAATATTTTCTCGGTCGAAAAAGTCATGAACCGAGAAATATCCTTCTAATAGATTCAACCATCTGTCTACAGTGTCTGCATCTATTCGGCCATCAAACATGGGAATGTCAAAGTTTACTTGTACCTTAAAACGGGTTGCACCTCCAGAGTGGCTACTAGATGCAGATGCGCCGCCAGTGGGAAGTCATTGAAGGATCTGGGAGAAGTTATCCATCATCGCGTTCCTTTGTTTTTCAAGGGCCTCCTTGAGCAACATCTTCATAGGATTGCTCTGATACCACTGATCTGTATTTATACAGGAATGCAACAGAATACACAAATAACCATAGAAACAAAGATGCAGGGGAAATAACACTTCATGTCATTAATCAAAGAACTGAAACTTGTTTACATACATAATGAAAATAAAATAGCTAGAGTGTTGGTAGCTTATCTCTGAGAAGAGATGGGGCGGCTACATGCCTCTAAACTCTATGTTACAATGAGGCTCGAAGGCCTATATATTATTGAGAAACAATGGAAACCCTACACATCCAAAAACCTAACCCTAGGAGGCGAAACGCTAGAATGTGGGCCCCTTTGGGTAACTTGGTACATCAATTTTCTGGGGTCGTAACTTTGGCATACTACCTCCGTTTGACGCACATGATACATCGTTAGAAAGATCTATTGAAGGAATACATCCATAAGCAACAAATATTGAGTCCAAAATGGACTCATATTTGTTGATGCCAAAAAAAATTCGTTTAGGGCCTCAAAATGGCTTCGGAAGTTTAGGACCCGAAAACTGCCAAAAATAGTAAATTGTGCTACAATTAAGGAAATTGGAAAACTGAAAGAAACAATGGTGGGGGTCCAAGTGGAATAGGAGGGTGGCCAGCAATATCCTCTTGGATCAGCAGTTAGAGGATCATCCATACAGGTTCATTTAACAGCTCCACAAGTGGGCCTGTATGGTGTTTTGGAAAAAGAACGGTCGACATATATCCTTGGTTTAAGGATGGGGGAAATATCCCTGGTCGATTCCCTGGATCGTTTGAGCTAGTCATATGACTTTGTTATGGGAAGAATCACGACAAGGTTGGCATTTCAGTATTTAATAGATGAACATCTTATCCTTTGTGCCTAGTGGTACAAGATATGGGAATGGAAGCTGCCCGCATAGCCATCTGTTATTGGCTGGCGATGGAAAACAGGTTTTTAACATGGACAATATTACATGCAGAGGAGCAATCGGCCCAGGTATCTGTATTTTATGCATTCTGTGTGATGAAAGCATTTTTCATTTATTTGTTTCATGTTGTTTTTGTCAATCAGTGTGAGGGCTCATCGAGCCTATGATAAACGATGCCTCCCCCTGGGGCGAAGAGTCCGTATCATTATGCTTTACCTCTTGAAGGGGAAAGTTCCATGAATGGCACACTCTGCCATGTTTCATCCTCTGGGAAATATGGCAATGCATAAACCGTATCATTTTTTAGGGATTAAGGTTGAGTTACACATATGTTGCAGAAAGCTCTTTACGTGCCTATTTAGAATCCGGCGGCGCGCTCACTCCACGAGATTCTGCCCAAACAAAACAAAGGATGCCAAAGGCTCTGGCCCCAACTAACAGGGTTGTTGGTTACTTCGACGAAGAGTCCTAGGGGGCTTCACAACTTTGTGGGGCCGGTGCCTCTCTTACATTGGAAGATCACTCCATGTACAGGTTGTGGATGAACTGTGGCTCAGGAACAAACACTAAAGGTGAATTATTATCTTTGTGGATGTTGATGAGATTCTCAGAGTTTATCGGCCTTGACAGTATCCACATCTTCGACGACTCTAAGGTGGTTATCGATTGGGCCTTGGGTCTGCATCAATTTCACATTCTTCACCTGACCTCCTATTTGGGCCATCTAAGGAGCTTGATTAACTCCTTTAAAGGACTCACCTTCTCCCATATTTTTCATGAGTAGAATTTGATGGCGGACTCCTTATCAAAACGGGCTTTGCGAGCGGATGTTGGTGTCATCTTTTTCGATATTTGGTCGCCTGCCGGTATGTTGATGGGCCACGATTTCCTGGACGCTTACAGTTCACTGCTGACTACCTCGGTGGTGCTCAGTTTTGGCTGGGGTGGCCATGATCCCTCTCTTTCAGGTAGATGCCTGGGTTGCTCTACGTTTCCTGTCTATCTTCGTTGTTTTGTCAAGTCGGGCCGACTAATTTCCTGGTTTCGGATTTGTCTATTTCATGGGGACTATTTTTGCTTTTGGCCCTTTTTTGAGCTACACTATATTGATATTTTAAAAAAAGAGTATCGTTTTTTTTTGGAAAAAAAAGATTCAAGTTTTACGAAGGCCATTTAATTAAGATGTAAGGAAATGAATTTGGAATGGTTATTAGATCTTGTGATTCATGTGTTAATGTCATTTGTTGCTTTTCTATTTTCTCTGTATATAATAATCATTTTCTTTTTGTTAATTTTTATTTTATTGGTTTATACGACTTTCTAGAAAGCCACGAAAGATATGATGGTGCATGTTTGGTTCAAAGATAGTAATCATTTTCTTTTTGTTAATTTTCATTTTATTGGTTTATACGATTTTCTAGAAAGCCACGAAAGATATGATGGTGCATGTTTGGTTCAAAGATAATAATCATTTTCTTTTTGTTAATTTTCATTTTATTGGTTTATACGACTTTCTAGAAAGCCACGAAAGATATGATGGTGCGTGTTTGGTTCAAAGATAATAATCATTTTCTTTTTGTTAATTTTCATTTTATTGGTTTATACAACTTTCTAGAAAGCCACGAAAGATATGATGGTGCATGTTTGGTTCAAAGATAATACTATTTGAACCAATGACTTCTCTATGTTGTTTTGTTTTTATGTGTTTTTTTTTCTCAAGAAAATACCAAAGCCATGTGTTTTTCTTTGTTTTCATGTGTTCTTTGATAGTCATTATTTCTTGTCTTCATTGTATATATGATTTATTAATTTAAGTTTTTTCATTTAACCATAATGTAATGATAAACTTAGAGTTCGTCGTTTCCACTTTACCAATTTTTTTATAAGCCACACATGGCCTCTCTTATTCATATTGTAGTTTTTTTAGCTATGACAACCATTTTCTACATATAGTATTAATCATTTTTGTTTTATATGCATTAATACCAAACAATTGTTATTAAAATTTTGAAATATACTTTGTCCTATGTCTATACGTAAACTTTGGAAACATCACTCATAATTACTGAAGCTTTTGTCTTTTGTCAAAAGAAATTTTTAATTTTTATGAGTCTCAATTTTATCCATAAGATTTTAGGTCTATTGGCGCACATTTGCACCTTCTGGGCAAATGTTAGTTAATTAGTCACTCATAGTGGAGATATCATGGTTAAACCAATGCGACGCTTGTTTGTTTTATAATTTAGAGAGAGAGCAAATAATGAATTAATGCTATGAGAGAGTTAGGAAAATCTACAAACAAAAATTTGGGGTATTTTAAGTTCAAGAGATATAATCAAGAGTTTTAACTAAGACATCGGGCCTTCTACGTAGAGGGTGTACAAATTTGGTTGTTGACGTTGAAGTTAAGAGGGTCTATGTGGCTGTCCACATAGTTCTAAACACATCATGTTAAATGGTCCACCAACACCTATATGTTTGGTAATTTCATCTATTTTCAACAACATTTTCTATCACGAATTCGATAAAAAAATTGAGATTTCAAATAACAATGTTTAAATTTTCTTACGTTGGGTGCCTTGGGAGTTTTTGAAGGCATAGAATCCATTTATGCATTCAAAAACGTGATTTGAACAAAGAATGTTGATTTAAATAAATAAAAACAAATCGTTGGATTCTGGTCAAAAACTCATGATCGGATGAGCTAAATCGTTGAACGTTTAGACTCTCCCTTCCACCAGAGCTAAATTGTTGAACGTTTGGACTTTCGAGGAATGTTGTCACCTATGAAACAAAATGTTGAGGCTGCCCATGAAAAATTTAAGGATCTATAAATTTCTTAAAAAGTAGAAAACCTTCTTGAATTTTACTAATGCTTAAATTTCCAGCCATAAAATGAGCAATATTTTTCTAAAAACATTTAAATTTGGACAATTTTGGACAATTTTTAGAGAAAAAAAAATTATCCTATGGAATTTGAGTAAATCAACTCTTAAAAAAGAGACAGACAATGTGTTTTGAAAGAAAAATTAAAAATTAATTTATGGGCTAAATTTTGTCCCTAAAATTTTCCTTAACTACCATCAATAAAATATATGCTATTTATGAAAATTAAATTGTCAATTACCAATTCAGCCAAACCACCAATACCACATACATGTTATATATATGAAACATTTTAAATGGTATAAAACATGAGTCAAATTGAAACACTAATCATTCTGCCCAGTTTAATCATTCTGCCAAGTTTATGTCAATTTGTTAAAAAAAAACATTTATAACAATATTAGCTTACACTAAAATAGTTAAATCACTAACCCAGGTGACAAAGAAAATGACAAACTAATTGACTCTTGTGACCAAAGTAACAGAGATAGGACATGGCAGACTAATGGACCCTTGTGGTCAGTAGTGCAGGGCATAAAGCGAATGAATAGATGGCAGGCCCAAACCCCTTATCCAAACCAATCCGAAATACTATGCACTTTTTTCCGTTGAAGGCAGAAATCTCGTTAAAATTTTAGGGGCAGAGTTCGAAGGTGGTGATGATAGAATTTTATAATGGTACTTTATTTTGGGGGTTAAGTTCATTTTAAACCATTGTAGATAAAATTGAGTAGAATTCCATAGTGATTAAAATTGTCCAAAATAAAATAAACTATTGTAGATACTAAAAAATGAGTAGAATTCCAGAGTGATTAAAATTATCTTCCTTGAATTGCCAAATTTGAGTAAAGAAATAAAAAGTGTTGTATTTTTAAACCACATTTTATTTAAAAGTATGCATAAATGATTTACTTTTTATTTAAAAGTATGCATAAATGATTTAGCCATTAAAGTAATGTTCGTAAGAGATTAAAGACTCTAAAAGCATAATGCATATAATTATGCTAATAAATGATTTTATAAGCTATATTTATTTTTAATTAAACATATTACATTTTATCTATTCATTCTCACAAAGTCATTCTCTTTCAATCTCCACAATATCATAAATTATCTTCCTTACTTTGTCCTAACATCACAAACTATCTTCATTACTCTCTACTTAGTGAATTTCTTGTTCTCTACTTAGTGAATTTGTTGTTCATTTCAAGCTATAAAATCATTTCACCATGTCACTGCCATTTAAATTCAAGTATAATGGCAACAAAAGAAAATGTTATCGATCCCTATCATATCTATATATATCAAGCATGTAAAGTCACAATGGAGGCTTTCCTACATAGAAATGAGTTCATTGGACATATGGATAACAATTACATACTCACGTTTAACTTTTCCCTCCCATGAATAAAATCAATTTATTGTAAAGCAGGGATAACTTTTATAAAAAATGTTATGATATATTGATAAATTATAAATGCAAGACAAAAATACTTAACAAGACCTGGTCATGGATCCTACAAATTCATCTAATTTTTTTATGAAAAATGTTATGATATATTGATAAATTATAAATGCAAGACAAAAATACTTAACAAGACCTGGTCATGGATCCTACGAATTCATCTAATTTTATAAAAAATATTGAAATATAACTTTCTTTCATTATTAAAGTCAAATTTAAAATACAAATATTAAAAAATTCATAACAAAACCTAGTTATTTAAATTTCTTATGTAAGTTATATTGTAATTAAAATCTTTAAATAAAAATTAGCATACCATAAGTTTATTAACTATATCAAAATACATAATTATAAGTTTTAAATGGGCGCTCCTAAAACCAAGTGCAAGCCCTGTGTGATTTTCATGGCATGGAAATGCCCCTTATAAAACGACTAAAGTTATTCAATAACTTTATTTTCCAAAAAACAATAAAAGTTATAATCATTTTCTTTTTTATGTTAAGATTCAAGATATGTCTCCATATAACTCCCTATAAAATTGAAGAATCATGCCAATTTGAAAGCAAAGTTCCTTCTTGTCGATTAGGATGTGGTTTGGTGGTTGAGACAAAAACCTAAATCCAAACCTTAATTGGCATAGAACTCTAAAACAATGTGTGTTTTAGTGAACTTTAACGACTCCTACTTTGCATAATAATGCAGATACATAATGCATAATTGGACCCAAATGAAAAAGAACATATGCCTCATAGAGACAAGGATAAGAAAGTAGTCAAAATCATGGTAAGTACACAGTAGCCCGAAATCATAAAACCATGTTAAATAGTTTTTTTTTAAATAGTTGGATCCAAACCCAAATAGCTATTGTTCCATGTTAAATAGTTATTTTGGTTTTAAAAAAATAGTTGGATCCAAACCCAAGTAGCTATGATTCATGTTATTCACCAACATGTTAAGATCCTCATAGTAGAATAAAAGGAAATATTCTTGAATCATTTGTAGAAAAAATATAGGGCATCATCGAAGTATGTTCCAATAAATAATCTCCCTCCTTAATCTGGGGCATCATCGAAGTATCTTTCAATAAATAATCTCTCTCCTTTGCAACTTATAAAGTGGAAAAATTTTGTACACAATAGTGAATGTTTTTTCAAATCGAAAAAAATGCGACTTTATATTCAAGGAGAGAATCAAAGTTGGAAAGCCAATACATCTTAAATATTCATCAATACTTGTAGTTCCAAGCCCAAAACCTAGTATTCACCAAAAAGGCCACTTACAAGTTTGATCAAAGCAGGAAAAGATCTTTTCCAACCTACCCAAACACTGCCTCTATATAGGCTCTAAACTAAAAAACAAGCAGAGAAAGTCTAGTGAAACTTTCATTGTGTAATTACATCAGAAGAGATAGGTGAAACTAATAAAAACAAAAAGAGGTAGATTTTTCAAGGGCAAAACCTTAAAACTCCTCCACCATAATCTCTACATCAGGAAGCTCCACCGCTTGTTTGGTCAAACTTTCCGCAAGTGAGTTGAAACGTCTTAAAATGCGAGTGACAGAAAAATTATCAAACACATCGACCATAATTTTGGGGTTGGATATCCAATAATCTAACAACATCACTCACAGAGAGGATTTCCCTTTATCCTAGTCAACAATAACCTTGGAGTTTCCTATTGAGTTGGCCTCTCCAAAACTTAACGAATTTCTACCCATTTCACAATGACCACAATAGAATCTATAGTAACACCACAATGTGCCATGTTTTCGAGTTGCCTATACATCATTTTAATAGTGATTTTGGATCAATAATATTTAAAATTGTTTGGATATGTGTTTCTTATCAAATTTCAAGTAATAAATTCAATAAACAAAATTGAGTGTCAAACCGTTTTGATAAATTTCAAGTAATAAATTATATAAAAATAGTTGAGTGTCAAATATAAAATATTTAAAATAGAGGAATTAAAATCATGTAACCATGTGGTTTGTGTATCAACATTCACTAACCACAATTTAAGAGGTTGTGATAGTTTCCTTTTCTTTTACTCTATCCATGATAAAAGTTATGTTTTTTGCTAATGAAAAATTCAAAAAATACTATTTAAATGAAACTTTAAACAAATATTTTAATTTATACTTTGGTTATGCCCTAATGAGTTTTGAAAATATTTTTTTTACCATGAAAAAAAACTCAATTTTTGATATTCATTAAAATGAATTAAAGATAACATTACATATACCATATGTGTCGAATTATACAAAAAATTTAAAGATCTAAGTACAAAAGAACCCCAAATACTCAGGCTCAAATAGGCCACCACTTCAACAGTCCTCTCCAAAACTATAATAAGAAAAGAACAAAAGCAATAATTTAAATTAATGAAAAAAACAAAAGAAATAGTATAGGCTAAACCAATGAAAAGAACCAAAACAATAGTATTTCGTCTAACCAATATGATTAACCCTCTCTTAGTAGAGCTTTACAATGTAAATTTAGAAAAGAAAATCAACTTATGGCTAGAAAGTGAAGGTAAGCAGGCTAAATGTTAGGTGATCTTTTAGAAGACATCACTCTACCATGGATCACCTCGATATACTTAGGATCATTGTAGAGGAATGTTGTAATAGTAAATCCAGTCTCTTTTGTTACTTTGTGGAATTTACAAAAGCCTTCGATACCGAGCCTATAAATAATGTGTGGAATATATTAGAATAGATTAAGGTTCCTTTCGAGTTAGGAGTTGTTACGATAAGGTTGTATGATATTAGCATTGCAAAATTTAAGAGCACCGAGGGGTGATCAAAAGATATTAATTGTAATATTGGAGTTAAGGTTGCCCCCTTTCACCTACCTTTTTTGGCATATATATGTATAACCTATAAGGTTGTTTAGAAGAAGTAGGTTGTGTTAGCACAACATTAGCTAGAATAATTGTCATCCTCCTTCTCTATGTTGACGATATTGTTCTTATGGCAAGGTATCCCTTTGGTCTTGATAAGCAGTGAATAATTCTCAAGGATTTTTGCTCTAATATGGATATGACTATTAACACCGACGAAACAAAAGTAATGATTGCCAATTCCAAGAAGGTCACTTTCGCTAATTTTGTATATGACAATAGTGACTTGGAGGAATTGTCTTCTTAGAAATATCTCGAAATGAAATTCATCACAATCTCAACTGGAACTATATCATTGAGAAAATGATTAATGGAGGGTGGAAACGTTATTCAAGTCTTGAAAATAATTGTAAATTGATAAACCTTGTGATATGAGAAAAAAAGAAGTTTCTTTTTGAAACTCTTGTCATTCAAATTACCTTATACGGTTGTGAAGTCTAAGGTTGCAACATATCTAGAGAATCGTGGAGAAAGATTGAACAAATCCAGAAGCGTTTCATAACATATAACCTCAATATTAAAGGGAATACACCATACTACGTTGAGACCATCCCTATGACTAGGTTCCTAATGTACAAGTACATGATAAACAACATGGGAGACCAGAGACTTTCTAAAATCGCTTTAAAATCCAGTTATGACCACCTATGGATAAAGAGAGGTTGGTATAAAGATGCCATGGATTGGTTAAACCATTGAGGGATTGACAAAAATGTCACTTTGCAAGATAATAGTAACATTAAAAATATTATTACATCTAAGCTTAAAGAGAAAATGTTGGGTGAGAAAGAATTGGAAGCTAAAAGAAAATTAAGATACTATAAGGAAGTAATTAACCCTAATATGGGATATCATAATTATCTCTATGTTTTAATTAATTTGAAGAAGAAAATTAATATAGCCAAGATAAAAATGAATTTCCATGAGCTTCATAATATAGACAATTCCTAAAACATCGCCAATGGAAAGGATTCGTCATCTTTGTGAAACTATGAACATTGAGGATGAAAGTCACTTTCTATTGAAATGAATTGCATACATGTATATTAGATTGCAGTTTTATGATCTTTGCTATAATCACGGGGGATTCATCTTGTTGACCAATACCTTATCACGTTCATTCATAAATGTGGGTTTTTCAATTGTGAGTATTAACGTCTATATATTGTAGGTATTGGGGGGTTGGGAGTAGACTATGGGGGCTTTATAGTTATTAGGGGGTATAAGGGGCATCTAGAAAAAATAGGAAATATCTCATAAAATAGGGGTTTTTAAATTGGAAACATGTATTGGGAGGGGGGCTCAAAAAAATGATTTTGGTAGGTATTTATCAATATCTAATGAAATTAGGGGTATTATTTAATATCCCATGAATGAAGGTGTTATGGCATAGTTTTTCTGAGTGAAGACCCCGTAGCTACAATTCAAACCTCCCTAACCTTATGAGTTGTCAAAACTATGTTGGCTTAAAAAAACTTCTTTCTAAGCTTTATGAACATATAAATAAAGTTTATAACAATTCAAGTAATATTTTAATGATTTAATATTTTGAACATAATATATTTATATATGCATATAAATTTAATTTTTAAAACATTTAACAATTCAAGTAATATTTTAATGATTTAATATTTTGAACATAATATATTTCTATATGCATATAAATTTAATTTTTAAAACATTTAACAACAGGTACATGTATATTAGATGCAACTACCCTAAATATTCGTAAAATATATATCCAAGTGGATTAGGATTCGTAAAATATATATCCTAGACTGCAACAATCATGGACTGCAGTGCAAGCTTGTGTCAGTAAATTGAATTAAAAGTGTTTAAAGACAATAAGAGGATGCTATATAAAACTTAGAAAAAATATTTATATAAAATGAAAATCTATTGCATAAAAGACTGTGTCCCATTCTACACAAAAATCAAGACTGAGTCGATTAAAATAATCCCTGCTTGTAGGGAATAATAAAAAGAAGTCGAAACAATTCACATATTTGACATAAGTAGACCGTTCCTATAAGAAACTAAGGACCTTCCCAAAAAATTGTTCTTTAGTGATATGGTTTATAAGCATTTGGAGCCCTTTGTTCAAAGTTGATTTCATAATATATAGGAGCCCCCCCCCCCCCAAAAAAAAAATGTTCTTTAGTGATATGGTTTATAAGGATTTGGAGCCCTTTGTTCAAAGTTGATTTCGTAAGATATAGGAGGGCCATGCACTAATGTTGTTAGTGTCATTTTCCAAGTTTTCCTTAGTTGTACAAAAGTGTAAATATAAAGATAACAAACATATCCTAAGGCATAGATGTGACCAGGGCCTTGGTAGGCCTATTGAAGAAAATCCACGAAAATGATTTATCAGTGAAAATATTACTAATAATCTTTGGACTTTTAACACTATCCGAGGTCTATAAAATAAAGAACAAAGTTATAACCTGAGATGAGACTTAAAAGGTGGGGATTTGTTTGCCTTCAAAAATACAATCATTCTTGGCAAGCCATATTCCCCAAATAGCTAAATAAGAGAGAGCCTTGAAAGGTTTGAGATCCCTTCTAATAAACCTTTCCTTAAAACTGCCATCCACTAGCCTTTTCAAACACAGATTAAAGAGGCCCATGTGGCCTTCCACCTCTTTCCATACCTGTATGAAATTAACACACTCTGTAAAAAGGTGAGAAGTAGAATCATCCTAGGATTTGCATAATGAGCACTAGCCTAGTCTTGATTTGTTTCTTTTTTGGAGGAATTCCCATGTCAAAACTTTATTCATCAAGACCAACCACATGAACAGGGTACATTTTGAAGGCACTCACACCTTCCAAATATTAAACCACCACCCACTAGCCTCATTAGCAGTAGAATCATGTAAAGATGTACCACCTACGTTTTCTATGTAGAACCCCCTTCTTCATTTATATCCCAACATAGTTCATCTAGAGAATCCTTTAGTCAAATATGTGATTTTGTTAAAACTCATGCAAGTAGTGCTCCTACTACTACCTCAAATGAGCATCCAATCCTAAATCTTGGGATGAAAGCCACACTCGAGACCCAAAGGTAGTACTATGAGATTGATTGATCTTATTAAGATTAAATATACTCAACACCTTACTAGATAATTAACAAGTACATTTGGGAGGAAACTATCTACCCACAGCCTATAATGGCATCAATTACAATCTTGATCTAGGATCCATTTCCTACTCTCAAATCCAAATAACAAACAATCATAGGAAAAGCTAAAGACATAGTTTTCCATTGATTGGATACATTGTGCACACTCTTCCTTTCCAACCTAATCCAATCAAGAATGGAATATGGAGCAATACACTTATGTACTATGATCCTTCTCCACAAAATGTCTTAAGAAATTAGCTGCAACAGCACAACCAAAAAGGTGAATATCTTCCCCCCCCCCCCCAATCACCTTGTTTTTTAGAGGAAGCAATAAGTTTCCATCTTGCCAAGTTAGACCCCAAAAACTCATTGCTACCCTTCCAAAGGTAATTGAATCAACACTTTCTCATTTTCTCCAAATCCCCTTGGGGATGTAAGTATTCAAAAAAATGCGGGTTGCTTCTAGAAAAAATTTAACCAAAACTACCCAACCTCCTTTGGATAACCATCTATTACACCAAAAGACAATAATTTTCTCAATTCTAGATAGAAACCACCTCCGGTTTTCCTTACCACAATTATTGGGTTTTAAGGTAAAACCAACATATTTAAAACCTTCATCCAAAACATGACGTTGAAAGGGGAAAATCCCTCCCAACCTAGTAGCAAATCCATACAAGTCAAGGATTTGTTTTAGTTGTTAAGCTTCCACTAGATTATTGCAAAAAAAAAGTAAAACATCATTCAAAGGAGGTGAGTAAGAGATTTCCTTTTTCCCATATAAATCCATTAGATTAGTCAGAGTCTCTTCATTTTGTTGATATCCCTACCGAGGCCTTTGGCTACCAGTAAAAAGACGTCAAGAGACAAAGAGACTCCTTGATGAATCCCTTAGGATGACTTAAAATATGAGGACATAGACCCATTAATCATAGCATAATAAGAAGCAGAGGTCACATTGCCCATAATCCACTTCACCAATCGAAGAGAGAATCCTATGTGAACCAACAAACTTCTTAGGTACAACTAGGATATCCTATCAAAAGCCTTAGACAAATCGATATTGATAATAAGGGAAAGGTAGTGAGGGTTTATTATGGAGTATAGACCCTCTTGAGTGTAACATCACCAAAAAAAATCCCATACCAATTTTTTTTTTAACATATAAGGTCTTTAAAATACCAACAACAGTTTTATCTACTAAACACTTAAATCTTAGTATTTCAGTAAAGTTTATGGCAATGTAGATTTATATTGTTTTGATCTAAATTACTCTTTTCAAGTACTCTGTTTATATTACTTGCTTTTCAGTTTCCATAAGATGTGATTTCATTGACATGTATTTTTCTTTGTACTTGTTTGTGTTGCGCAACAAAAGGTTGTTGTCAAACTTAAAGTCTTTATACTTTGCTTACTGTTCTAGATTGGAGACATGGTGAAGAGGTGAAAAGGTCTTACTTAGCACTTCGGCTAATACATAACCTTTAACATTTCTATGCAGGGTTTTGGTGAAGAACTTGACATATGACTTTGAGATCAAAGAGCCCTAGGTATGGACACCAAGGGACCCTAACCAGTTCTAAGGGTTTGAATAAACATTGAACTAAACCAAGTTCCTATGTACTAGATCTAGCCTTTACAAATTTTATTTAAAACGTATAGTTTATGAGACCCAACCCTAAACCTTGCTATTGCTTATCCTATGAAGTGAAAATTAAAATTCACAGTAAAAACTATAGAGTAAAAGGCATGGTTGCAAAAATATCTACGTGGAAAACCATGGTACGCATGTCCATGTGCAAAGTGATCGTTAGCTGTGAAGCTGACAAGGGTTTAACCCTTAGAAGGGTCAAGGGTTTTTCAGTATTTTTGTCAAGGTTCACTGAGAGAGGAGCCGAAGGATCTCAATTCTTTGTTGCCCTGACCTCCAGCTTCTGCTCCAACCTTGACTATTGCTTATGAGACCCAACCCTAAACCTTGGTATTGCTTATCCTATGAAGTGAAAATTAAAATTCACAGTAAAAACTATAGAGTAAAAGGCATGGTTGCAAAAATATCTATGTGGAAAACCACGGTACACATGTCCATGTGCAAAGTGATCGTTAGCTGTGAAGCTGACAAGGGTTTAACCCTTAGAAGGGTCAAGGGTTTTTCAGTATTTTTGCCAAGGTTCACTGAGAGAGGAGCCGAAGGATCTCAATTTTTTGTTGCCCTGACCTCCAGCTTCTGCTTCAACCTTGACTTGGCACTTAAGACTATTTTGGTGGTTTCAACTATGGCCATTGTCTTTGCTGTAACAAATGTTTACCAGATTCAAGGCTTTAACTTCTGCATTGAGGTAAGATGCGTAGTGTAATTTCTTTTTTATTGCTTTAGTATTGTAATATATACAACATTCTTGATTTAAAACTTCATTTTTGTTTAACTAGCAAAGAGTTGTCAACAAGCAAGCATGGGTTGGATGCTGGGTTTTGAAGATGCGCTTGAGGGTCCTGGTAAGACCTTGAACCCTAAACCTTGATGGTCATAATAGTGGGGATAAGGCTGGAACAACAAACTTTGTCCGGGAAGTATCTTTTCTGGAAAACACAGCCCCTATCTCATCTTTGGTCAATGGCCGTTATGGTTTTAGGCTTAGTCCATATTTTTGGGGCAAATGACTATTGTTTAGCAGAGTTTTTGGTTTTGAAAGGTTTATGGATTTCTCATAGTATTTTAAAGTTTAAGACTTCTAAAAATTAATAGGGTATTAGCTTGCGTGGGAAAAATGTATCAAGTCATTTTCAGTTTATTTACAACGTTGCAATGTTGTCTGTTTCAAACTTGATATCTCTCGGTTTTATCCGGTGATGGATGTTCTTGGTTAAAATACGTGTTATTTAATCGGTTACTATGGTTTTGAAAACATTAGTATTACCCTGTAAATTGTAAAAGCGTTTATGTTGAGTATCGTCTCTAACTTTTGATTATCACTTTGGATCTGGAAAGTTTAGAGTTGGTTTCTGAATAAAATATTGTTGAGGGTTTTCTTACTGTAAGTTATAATTTATAAAATGTAGGGCCGTGAGGCCACTGCAAATCCAAAATCGTTGTTCGGTAGTGTGGCGCTGTCAAGTTTAAAATGTATCTGGTTTATAAATTTTTATACAACGCTTAACATTTTGTAACTACTCCATAAATTGTTATACATTGGTTAAAAATAAGTTTTACAACCGATCTATAAAAGACTTACAGCCTGCAACAAGGGTTGCGGGAGGTCAATGGCATTTCGAGGTTTAAAGTTGATTTTGTTTGAATGGTTGATTAAGTGAATTGGATTATGCGAATCCTGTGTAAAAATGGTTGTTATCTTGTTTACTGTTTTTCTCTTACATTAAAAGGTTTACTACTTGGTTATTAAAAGAATAATGGAGCTTTTGAGCCTTATCGGTTTCGATTTTCAACCCTGGGATAATGATTTCTAGATAGTAATTAAATAATGTTAATTTATCAAATATTATAAAACCTTACTAAGATTGCAATATAGCATTTGATATTTAGATTTGGGTTGAAATTGTATTATGTGTAAATTTTTGAATAAGTTTTAACCCTAGTTTATCTTCCTGTAAAAGCTTAAGCCTCTCGACTAATTAGTTTACTAGTTGTTTTACTTTTTAAATAAACAGGCCTTTAAGCCATATTGGATAATACTTATGGAATTATGAATATATAATTGTTTAAAAATTATGGTCCTAAGACTATTGTTTGACAGAGAATATGTATGATAATTATTTAGACCAAAAGCTTATGAATCTACGAATTCTTAAAAAGAATGGTTTCGACTGTAAATGTAAAAGATTCATGGATTTAATTTAAAACAAAGAGATTGTCTGATTTGACCCTTGAATTTTAACTGTAAGTTTTTCTTTAAAAAGAAGCAAAACTAAGAAATACTGATTGCTATTTAGCTAGGTACACCATGAAAAGAAGGAAAACCTTATCTACAGAGCTAGGATACTAATTTAAACACAATAACTACTTATTTTCACTAGGAAATTCTATATATACAGTAATATTGACAATTCTATGGGAAAATAAATTAATATCCTATTCATTTGCAATGAACTGATTATAGCTTTGGAAAAATTTAACATTCATAAATTTATGCAGACAAAAACATAAAATGAACTCAAGATTCATAAACAAAACAAATTAGAACCCATTAACTGTCGAAGGGGATAAACACCCAAAGAAGACCATTCCTCCCAACTGTCTCCTAAAAGCAGCCAAGATTACTTGCCTTAGGACCCCTAAGCCTATTCACTAAACCACCAGGATGAAGATGTTATGTAGAATCCTACACAGTATTCTCTACAACTTAGCAAACTCACTTGCAGACATAACTCTTAGTAATTCACTTTAGCTATCCCCTCATCAAATTCTTCTTGTGTGCTTACCTTTTCAGTTTGCAGGAAAGTACAAGACTCTAATCACTTGGAATAGAATGCAGTGGGCCTCGTGCTCAATTCGATGGTATATATAAGCTTGCCTAGGTCTTTGGGTTGGTTTTGCAATTAAATGAGCCACCTTCTCAGTTCCTCTCCTCAAGGAACATGACAACAATTTTAGGGATGTTACCTCCAGCAACAACTAGAAAGTGAATGTTATTTCCACCACTTGTCATTTGGCCTTCTACAACAAATCATTTCTCCTAGTGGGTCAGTGAACACTCTTCAACAGTCTTATTTGGATAGGTGTCTCCTCTTTTAATTATTTAAATAAATAAAATATTCAATTACAGTCATCCTTGACCATCCTTGGTCAATAACATAAAACTTTACAATAACTTTTAAAATAATGTTTTTCTCAAAAAAATTTGTTTTCAGTTCTAGGTGGGTTACAAACACCCCCTCTTAAGTTCAACATCGTCCTTGATGTTTCTTAAGTGTCTTTCGAGTCTTCCTGGAACAAAATTGGATAATCCTCCTGCATATTAGTCTCCAATTCCCAGGTTGCTTCATCTGGACTAAGGTGCCTCCATTTGACCTTTACCTGTCCAATGGTGTGATTTCGGAGAAAAATTTCCTTCTTGTCGAGGATACATACTTGTTGAAGCCTTGTTTGGGTATGTGGTTGAAAAGGTTTTCAAGGCTTGCAATAGAGGGAAAAAAAATAGACTGAAAGGCTTCGAAAGGTCCTACGTAAGGACAGTCCTATCCCCAGCCTATTTGGTGTAGTTATCTCCCACCGA
Source organism: Pseudotsuga menziesii (assembly GCA_001517045.1). Taxonomy (NCBI): domain Eukaryota; kingdom Viridiplantae; phylum Streptophyta; class Pinopsida; order Pinales; family Pinaceae; genus Pseudotsuga; species Pseudotsuga menziesii. The sequence goes on from LPNX010279744.1 coordinate 321,368, forward strand.
TATTTCTAGCCTTCGCTGGAAATAGTGGATTTGATCCTTAAGGGATCTATTTTCCAATGCACGAAAACTGGATTAATGAGGAAATAAAAGAAAAAGTGAAAGCTAACTGAGAAAAGAAAACTAATCTAGATCTATACTAGTCTAAAAGAGGCATTTGATTCGATTTACAAGTCAACCTGATATGCAAAGCATTTAACCCAATTAACAGAAACGTAAATAAGATCATTTACTTGTCATTGATTTTACAATTAATTATAAAAAAATAACTGACAATAATTCATAATCAACTTCATTCAAGGTTAACATGTACATATGTATGTTAATTGAAAAATCAACACATTTTCTTATCTAATTTTACTACATAATCATTTGCAGAAATAGATAAATACTTTAACAGAATAAACTCTTTAAAACTTTATCAGTACATGAAACACTAGCAGAGAGAAATCAAAGCTGTGAATAAATGCACTCATCAATTGCAAAGGACAAAGATGAAGTTGCAGTTGCATCAATTGCACTCATCAATTACATACTTTTTATTGACAAAAGTCTAAGAAATTCTAAGAAATTCTAGAAAATAAAGACATTTATAACCATTTTCAATGGATTTTCATAGAATTTTTGTATAAAAAATGATTCTATTTCGTACTATATTCTAAAATGTTATGATTCACATAAATTGATGAAAAACTATACCATATATTTGTAAATAACATATTAAAAACAATATATATAGAAATTTTATTTCAAAAATAAATTCTAAAAGTCAAAACAGTACTAATATATCTTATCAAAAAGTTGTCAAATTTAACATTTTCTTCAAGACATTAAACTAATCAACAATATCATGTAGGCCAAATTCTTCATCGAAATTGGAATTTTCTGGAGCTTGGCTTTCCTCAAGGACATCAATGTCCTCTTTTGGGTCTTCTATGTCTGCAAGATTCCGAAAGTGCTCATTTCCAAACATCCCTCATAATGGGGGTTGAGGCTCTTTTGACATCTTCGCCACAAGTGTTTCACTAAACTCTTCCTTCTTCAAACCAACTTCTTGCAATTCATGTGGAAGAACTTGAATACCATTAATTATTTGCTTATGTAATTTCACTGTAGTGGATCATTATAAATGGATATGCAATTTCTTCCTTCTTGTAAGGAGCATGCTATTGTTGTACTTAATCACCAAAAAGAATCTTACTTTAAAAAAAATTAATAAATAATAAAAAACAATAAAACTTGAAACATGTTTCCATATGTAATATCTAAAATTTGACATGAACTTGAGAACAAATATAAGACCCAGTCTCCTTCTCTTGAAAATGTATCTATGAGTTAATTAATCAACACTTGTAGGTTTATGTCAATTTTTTAACGAGTGCATTATAAGTCAACATTTGACTATATTTTTCTTCACTCTTTTCATTGATTAAAAGAGATTCATAAATGTCATATTTTGTCCAAGTTGCAAGATGTATGTTTTCAATATCATTCAGAATGGATCACTACTAGAGCTACGGATATTAAGTTTTTACATTATGTTGAAGAGTCATATAAAACATCGTTTTCCATAACAATTTATAGAAATAAATTAAGTTATAATAATGAAATAAATTATTAACAATTTTTTATAATCTTTATTTTTTTAATACTTCAAAACTTCAAATTAAGAAAAACCTATATTCATAATAAGATAAATCCTTAAATTTTAATTATATAGAAAGATTTATTATTTTATTATGAGATTTCAATTTCTAATTAATACATGGCAACACAAACTTATAATTCACATGTTTAAACCCAATATTTTTGTGCGTGATCATAAATTATTTGTTTTTAAAATATGAATAATTGGATAAAACAACATTTATTTTAATATTTTAATTTATTTTTCCACAACGCTTTTATATATCTTTAATTTTAATATAAAACTTTGATATAAAAATACTATAAACTAATTTTTGAGATTTTAATTTCCATTCACTAATATTAACTTTTCACCTCACAAATTTGTAATCTACTTTTTAAAATATACACACCAACAAATCTGTGTATCTATAATATGAATAATTTTAATAATTTTAATTATTTTTAATTTTTCAAAATTAATATGATTAATTTTAATATATACTTAATTATTTTTTAAATTTTAAAATTAAAAACGTTATATTACCAGAAATGTTTTGGAAAGCATAAATAAATAAATAAAATTCATTCTAACATTCATCACATAAAAATAAGTCTTTATTAGTTTTAAATCAAATTTTAATAAATTATTTAGTTAAAGGTTTTTAATTTCTACTAATACTTTTTTATCTTTTTAAAATTTTCAGGTCTATTCAAAGACATTATTTTCAAGGTTTTAAATGGAAGAATTTATCATAACGATAATTTATAATAAAAATGTTAAATTATTTATTTCATTTTGATAACACATTAGCATGTTTTTATTTTTGTTGTTTTAACATTTATTATAAAAATACAACAATTTTTTTTATATAAGATGGGAATTCAATTCATAGTATCTTTTCAAAATTTTCAATTTTATTTACCAACTTAATTTTTTAACATTTCAAATTAAAAAAATTTAACATTTCAAATTAAAAAACTTATCAAAACTTATTGTTTATAATAAAAATATTATATTATTCCTTAAAACATTATATTAAAACAATTAAAAAAAATCACGTTATAATAAAAAAACATTATATTAAAACAATTTAAAAAAAAAAATATATATAAACGTATGGCGCTCTCCATCCCTCCACCTCATATATATATAAACATATGGCACTCTCCATCCCTCCACCTCATACTCCCTTTCTTCCCCCACCTCCACCTCCTGCCTCCACCTCCGGTCGTCCCTTCTCCCCCCTCCCACCCAGCATGAGCCTCCCTGGGCGGCCCTCCTCCATCGCTGCCTCCCTTTCCCTCCATACTCCTCCCCCGCTGCCTCCTTCCACCTCCTTCGGGGTGGCATTAAGGGGAGCGTGGCTCCCTTGGGTGCCAAAAGGACGCCCTTCACTAAGAATCATTACCTTGGCACTAGTAACCTGGGTGCAATTTTTCTGCATCCATATGGATTCAAATTGACCCAAGCATCCCTTGCTCCTGCGCCACCCTTCACCATCTCCACCTCCCTTCCCCTCCAGACTCCTCCCCCGCCGCCTCCTCCTTCCACCTCCTCCGCAGTGGCATTAAGGGGAGCACTGCTCCCTTGGGCGCCAAAAGCCGCCCTTCACTGGTGGTTCCCTGTCGCCTCCTCCTTCCACCTCCTCCGCGGTGGCATTAAGGGGAGCGCGGCTCCCTTGGGTGCCAAAAGGCCACCCTTCATTGGCAGCGCAATTCTCCACCTCAGACTCCCTTTCTTCCCCCACCTCCACCTCCCACCTCCACCTCCGTCCGTCCCTTCTCCCCCCTCCCACCCAGCCCGAGCCTCCCTGGGTAGCCCTCCTCCATCTTCACCTCCCTTTCCCTCCATACTCCTCCCCCACCGCCTCCTTCCACCTCCTCCGGGGTGGCATTAAGTGGAGCGTGGCTCCCTTGGGCGCCAAAAGGATGCCCTTCACTGAGAATCATTACCTTGGCACTAGTAACCTGGGTGCAATTTTTTTGCATCCATATGGATTCAAATTGACCCAAGCATTCCTTGCTCCCATGCCACCCTTCATTATCTACACCTCCCTTCCCCTCCAGACTCCTCCCCCACCACCTCTTCCTTCCACCTCCTCCGCTGTGGCATTAAGGGGAGCGCTGCTCCCTTGGGCGCCAAAAGAACGCCCTTCACTGGCGGTCCCCTGCCGCCTCCTCCTTCCACCTCTTCCGTGGTGGCATTAAGGGGAGCGCGGCTCCCTTAGGCACCAAAAGGCCGCCAGTGAATGACAGCCTTTTGGCGCCCAAGGGAGCCACGCTCCCATTAATGCCACTGCAGAGCGCAAAGGAGGTGGAAGGAGGAGGCGGCCGGGGAGGAGTCTGGAGGGGAAGGGAGGTAGAGATGGTGAAGGGTGGTGCGAGAGCAAGGGATGCTTGGGTCAATTTGAATCCATATGGACACAGAAAAATTGCACCCAGGTTACCAGTGCCAAGGTAATGATATTTCCAGTATTCAGTCCAGTTATTCTCCAAGTGAGGTTGGCTTCAATCGTCACGATAATTCGTTTCATTTTACAAGCATAGAAGAAGCAGTTACACCTACAATCAGTGCATGTTACGAACCTAGTGATGCTTCTGTAGATTGGAGCATCACCACAGAGGATACAATGGAAAAAACAAGTTTGGGCAATTTCCCATGACATGTTGAAGACATGAAGAAGATGGAAAAACATTCTATATCAGGGAACTTCAAAGAAAAAACTTACAAGGAAGGCAATTCCAATTCCAAGAGAAGTTCTGGCATGCTAGGATGTGGATGTAAAACGGCTGTAAATGTAGCAGAAACTAATCCATATTCAGGGCGAGAGCAGGGTGGAGATCTAAATGCTTATGCAGCTTTCAAAGACCAAATGCACAACATCTGAAGAATATCCATTTCTCAGACACTTGCTGGCCTCATTAAATCATATGATACCCAGTAATTCCAATTTCATATCCCTAAAAACATCCACGGTCAAATAAGTTGTGTGCTTTTCCAATTTATTGCTTTAGCAGTAGCAATAGTAGATAATTGTGAACAGCTTGATTTCTGTAGGCACTACATCTAAATCTATTGGACCTAATATCGTGGACTACTATTCTAAATGCATTTCTGTGTGAGTGATTAGTATTACGGTGAACACTCTGTAATCTAAACATATTTTTTCTTCCTCGTGGATATTCAGAAATGTATATTATTCGATCCCCTCACAATTAGGGTTGTGCTTCTCTAAAAACTCTGGATACATTTAATGTCAGATAATATCATGGTAAAAAAGTTTAAAGTGAAAAATGTTTTATAAAATCAAGAAAAAAATATTGTTTTTCATTTTAATCACTTTTACCGTTTTTTAATTTAATGCTTTTACAATTTAGGGCTGTGCTTCTCTAAAAACTTTGGATACATTTCATAATGTCAGATAATATCATGGTAAAAAAGTTTAAAGTGGAAAATGTTTTATAAAATCAAGAAAAAAATATTGTTTTTCATTTTAATCACTTTTACCGTTTTTTAATTTAATGTTTTACAATTTATATATATAGATTTTAACTTATATGTATATGTTTTAATTATTTTAATTTTAGAAAAAATGAATATTTTAATATTTTAATAATTTAAATCTTTATGATAATTTAAGTTTTTATTTTAAATAGAAAGTAATCTTTCATTATATGTATTTCAACTTTCATTTCTATTAACATTTTAGGATTTTGAATTGACAAAGTAAATTTGTTTTTATACATAGAGATAGCGATTGTGTAAATAACTAATGTTATAATAAACCTTTTAGATATTTTAATTTGAAGAGGCTTTTTGGGATATGGGGTATAGTGATCAGATCAGGATCCTTTGTTTATGGATGTTTTTGTTGGGATAACAGTTTTATGTTTTCCTTTGAATTATCATGGGTGGATGATGATGCATAGTTATCAGTTTTGAGACTGATGAGCAGTTTTTTGTGATGTTGAATGATGTTGGTGGGCACATATAACAGTTTATGATTTTGATGAACAGTTGTGAAACTGTGTGTTTTTTTTTGATATGGCTGTAAATGCCATTGGACATAATTATGGGTTTTTTTGAACTCAATATGGAGCATTATATTGACAGTAATTGCCAGCTATAAGGTTGGGTTTTTTGTGTTAATGGACTTTAGAGCCATGTGTTGAATGTAAATAAAGATATTTACGACTTTTTTCCATAAAAAAAACTAATGTTATAATAATAATAGTAATAGTAAATCATAAAAAAATTATTATAATTTTTAATTTTTTTTCCAAAATAAGTTTTTAAAATCAATAAGTAGTTAATTTTTTTTCTTTCTAATTTCTCATTTTTAATCAATTTGTTTCTAACCAAAATACCTACTTACCAACCATTATTCTGAGATGCAATCATTACTTTATTTCTATTCATATGTTTTTTTTCATAATATATTTTAAAGTAACATACTCAAGTTTTGACAAAACTTCATAGAATATTAAAAGATTTGTATTTTAATTTTTCACTCTTAAATTAAAAAAAAATAAACTCTTTTAACTTTTTTAACTTATAGTAAAGTGAACTTAACAATGATACAATATAACTTAACGATTAAAAAAATCATTATTTATATTAATTTTTGTTAAAAAAATATTGTACCCATTATTAAATTTTGGAGGCAAGGAGTTATTGTAGGAGAGGTCTGCATCTCGAGAAATTTAATCCCTGTGAACACTTAATAAAGCCTAGGATGACTCTTTTAGAACTCTCCCACCATATGTTACTTATCCAATTGTGCTATAGTTAATGTTTTAGTTGTTTTAATATAACTTGTAGAATTTAAATTTTATATATTTTTTATAACCTAATCACTATATGTTAGTTACTAAGTTTTAGTTAGGATGATTTATATGTTTTTGATTGTATTTGTTTATTTAAAGGATGAAACAAATTAAAAGTATTTTTTTTTACTAATTTTATGTTAAATTATTGTCTTTGTAACGTTAAAAAATGTTACAAGATGGGAGTTTGCTAAACCAGGCCGTAGATCCAGAGCTAAAATAATGGGCATAGATGTAGACTTAGATGGTTCACCCATTATAATAGAGAAGAATATGGGTCATCTACAACTTCGTCGAGTCCTTCATCTGCAGAAAATGTAGATTCTGATGGGATGTCAAAATCCATGGATGAATTTGAATAACTTCAAATGAAACATTTTAGATGTTTTTTTTTAGTGTAATGTTTGTACTTAAAAATATGAAGTAGAATTTGAATATTTATATGAATAATTTGTTTGTATGGTCAAATATATGATTTCATTATGAATCACATCATAATTTCTTTGATTTTATATGGTTAGAGTGGTGAAATGATTTATGAAACATTTTTTTTTGTTTCATATGCAAGTTTCAAAAAAGCCGTAATTTATCTTTTGGAGAAAAAAAACTTTTTACAATTTAGGGGTTGATTTTAAAGTTTTTGTAAACAACAGTATGTGACGTTTAGGCCATGGCTCTATTTTTAATCCCCCCCAAAAAACATGTATATTGGTATCAACACTTTTCTATTTTGGGGTGTTTTTGGTGTTTTTTTTTGGAAAAATCATCTTTTTTATGCCTCAGAGTTCTCGTTCTTAGTATAAAGTTCTCGTTTCATAGTATAAGTGGTTTCCCAAAGTAGCAGCAGTATTAGCAACATCCACCTATGGATCACCAAACTGCTGAGTCCAAATTGTCTCGTTGGTGATAGATGTATCAATATCACTTTGATCTCTACCCCTCTTTTTGCCCTCCTTAACTACTGACTTATCAGATTTGCTGTAATAGTAATCTCCAAGAGAAATTACTATATCTTCATTAAACCTTTCTGTTGACTCTGTAGCTAAAGAAGTCCCAACTACTGTGGAAACCAAAGTAGATGTCTAAGTTAAAGTAGGGGGAGGCATAGGCATAGTAATATGGGAAGTAGATGAAGGAAAATAAATGTTTGGGGCAACAATCTCTTCAGATGTTGAAGAGATAAGTGGAGCAGTAGAAGACTCAAAGGAAGAAACAAAAATACCAATATCAGGGAGTGATGATGAATGGGCCAAAACCTTGTCAGAAACAGAGGCTGATAATAAAGAGAATGAAGGTATATGCAGGGGAATCTTAAACAATTGTGAATCTTCAGTATTAGATTTAGTCATGGGGTTTTGAAATGGAAGAGAGGATATAGGAACAGTTGTGGTATTTACAGTGTGATAAAGCCGAGACAAGGATGGTGGTGGAGGTACTCCTGCAGGAAGAGTGGATAGTGTCTGGATAGATGACAGGCGTAACGCCGCAGTTGAAGGTTCAGATACAGAAGAGGGTTGTTGGATTTTAGGAACTGGGATGGAATTGTTATTAGCTTTACCATTGAATAGATCTAGAAAAGCTTGTAAATGATCACCTCCTTCTTCAGTGACAGGCACAGGAGAAACTTCTTCTTCAATGACGGGCATAGCAGAAACTTCTTCTTCTTGACCAGAATTAGTCAAGTATATGGTATGAGTTGAGGAAGAAGGTACCTGAACCTATAATATTTTTAGTGCATTAATGACAGCCATTACCTGATCACCAGCTGTTTGAGTGATTGCAATAGTTACCTGAACCTCATCAATAGGCTGATGAGTGGTAATTTCCTGAGTGTCTAACACATAAGTCATCTTTGTCAGCTTTTGTTTAAACTGCTGGGAAGTATGCATCAAGGCTTTGACTTACTAAGCCACAATTTTCTGTGGAAGAATTTCCATAGGACCTTTACCTTTATCCCTATCTGAAGTAGATGCTACTGATGACTCTTTGATTGCTAGAGCCTCTTTTTCTTCCCTGTCTTTTCTAAGCTTTTCCTGAATGTCCAATTCCATTGTCCTATAGTTTCAAATCCTGTCTCTGATTTCTTTCTGATACAATAGGATTTGACTATGTTCCTCTTTGATTTTGGCCCTGTCCAAAAATTCAGAAAAGGTATCTCCTCCTAGGTAGATGGAATCATCCAGGTTTTCCTCATCACTGTATCCAACTTTGAAATGGTTCTGCTTGAGATGAGCATCAATAAAACCTTCGAGATCATGTTGTCTCTTACTGGAAAAACCAAGTTTGAGAGAAACTATATGATCACTTACCTCTGGCGCCCAGGTTGAAGTTGTTATAAATATCCAAGGGTCTGAGGGAACTTAGGACAAACTCTTCTTTTGGGTCCAACAAGCTTCTTATAAACTCGTTCAGTCATAGTTCGAAAAGTTATTCCTTCAATGACCAACCTATCAGGGACAATCCTCAGCAACATGTGGATAGTATTTCCATCCCAGACCCTGAAATATGCAAAGGACTCGTCGACATACCAGTCTCTCATCGTAGCAATGAGGGTTTTGGCTTCGGTTGAGAAGGCGGGAGCCTCTTTTTTAAAGATTAGAAAATGAATGTGGCCGAGGAAATTTTCACAAATTTCATAGAACCTAGTTACATAATTGGTATCCCACAACTCTCAGTAGTAAATAGGTACTGGTGGGGACAGTAAATGCCAACACCATCCCAAATTGGGATACTGAAAATGAGTGCAGAATACATCTATGACGAAGGATGACAAAAAGAAATTAGGTTTCTTCTAGGAAGTGGCCTTTTGATAACTCTGGATCGTTGTTTTAAGATCAAGGGATGAAATAGAGGCCCATGGGAAGGATTCGCTAGTGGTTAGGACATGGTGAGCCACTGGAGCCCATTCGGCTTTGAAGATGGAGCAATTTGGAAGACCATATAACCTGCATAACATAGCTGCTAGTAATGAATAGGGTTCCCTAAACCAGGCGATAGGGTAAAGGTTATATTTCCTCTGCGAACACTTACCAGGTTCACTTGTCCATGATTTTAACATTTCGGTGAGATTGAAACTGGTTTTAGAGGCTCAAATAAAGTCTGCATCAAGGGTTTTCCTAACTAGATTAAAACCATATGCTCTAATAAAGAGATCAGGGCGAAAGGTACCAAGTTGTGACCCCAAAATGTCATTGAAGGAACAGTTAGTGGGGGTTACATGTTATACAATCCACTTAATCGAGTCATTGTATGGCAGAATTGTAGGTCTAGTAGCAGTGGCATGGAGTCCAGAATCCCTATTTCTTTGATAAGATTGCCGGTCATTTGGGATTTCGGAGAGGTCATCGTTATAAAAAATGGAGTACACTCGGGACTAGTCAATCTGATAAGTTTCATAGATCCTTCCACTGTTGTTGGAGAAAATACTGAAGTTCGGGTCCTTGGTCAACAAATCTCTTTGAAGGTTCTTACAGCTAGTAGTTCATGCCATTACGAAAACTCAAAAACTCTGTTTAAATGCATAAACCAAGAATTAAAACTAGTTCAGACAATGCTACAATAAGCAAACTTAAACAAAGAAATGAATAGGAGGACCAACCCGAAATCAACTGCGACAGTGAAAAAAAATTCTAGTAAAAAATCACAGTGAAAACTCTCGCGACATAGTAAATCGAAATAGTAAAATAGTAAAGAAAATGTACAAGGCATTTCTATATATAGATTTTCCATGGGTCAAATTAAGACCATAGGATTAGAATGGATGAATGGTCAGGATTAAAGCCCATGCGATATGGGATCACCACATGAGTTTCGAGTTTTATTTACAATCCCGCTACCCACATTCCACAAATGCGGGATGCAGGATGCGTTATAACCAAATGCTCGAAAATTTATTCAATCCTTTCCACAATCCGCATCCCACATAATGTGGGTTGCGGAAACATACAACCAAATATTGAAAACAAATTATTTCCCACAATCTGCATTCTGCAAATGGCGGGTCGCGGGTTGCAAATGACCAACTTGCACACACAAAAACCTTTCCTCATCCCGTATTCTACAAAATGCAGGTTGCGGGATAAAAATCTCGAAAATGTTAAACATTCAGAATCTTGCAGTCCGCAAAATGTGGGTTGCGGGATGGAATAATTTATTTAAAAGATAGTCTTCTGCAACTCACCAAAATCACATAAATCATGCATAAATTCCAAAAAATTTTACGAAGTTAAAATAGAGAAACCATGATAAATTTTACAGGGGCCTTGAAATGATTTAAAGGATTGAAACAGTTACCTTTGTATGTGTAATTGGGGGCTCCCGTGTTTAGATAACATGGGATATGTTGTACCTACAACAAATGGCGACTAGCTGGGGAGAACCAGTTATCTCTGTACAACAACAACTCTTTTCATAGCTAAAAATGTCAGTAAATAAATTATTAACCTAAGATTACATAAAATATCCATATAAGAATGCAACCAACAAAAGCATTATCAAAGGGTGATTCATACATTCCCATCGAAGGTCAAATTAGAGGTAATGCATTTTTGATTCAGAAGACATGAAGGATGAGGATTTCTTGTACTAAGGCAGGAATCTATGCACATAGTTTGAGTTGAACTGAATTCAAACTCTAAAAACTCTATATTTCCATGCATAAGTCATCGATATTATTTTATTCCCTTTATGTTTTGAAGAATAAAGACCTTTTTTACATAAGACCACTGCCCCAAATTTCGATGATTAGTGCCATTCACAAACTTGATCTGGAAACTGAACAAGTCGGCTCGGTAAGGAGACCTCTTGTCTTTCAGTTGTGAGATTGAGAGAAACTATCATGGCATGGGAACTGTTATGTCAGGAATTTGTTTCTTACCTTTTCATGTTCGATTACCTTTTTGATCAAGTTTTCTTATTTCTTTGACTTTATCTTTTCAATTACTATAGGAGCTTTTGGGTATTTACTTTAATTTTTAAGGTTTTTGCCTTTAGAGTTATTTTGTTTTTTCCTCCCTTAGGTCTTAAAGGGTTTTAAAATGTCATATTATTGAATGATGTAGTCACAAATAGCATTTTGAGTATAGCTCATAGTTCAAACAGCTTTTAAACTGCATGCAAAATGACAAAAAGCTGAAAAACAACGAGAAAATAGCACTAAAATGATTCTTGTAGCACTAGAGCTCGAAATTTACAAAGGCGCGCTGCAAGAATATCGCGACCTTCATTTCTTCCGATTTTTTAGCAAAAGTTTGGCATTTTCTTAAAGGTTGAGTGACTAATCACGTATTGTGGAGTGTTTACTATGTGTGGGCTAAAGAATTATCATAAGAACAGGTGGTTCCACGTTGTGAGGGAATCGTGGTCATCGTGAGCCCAAATACAATTCATTTGACAGGTAGCAGCGTGGTTTGAGTTTAATGTGAGATGAGTTGTCATTTTCATGCACATTCAAAGATGAAGGACTTAGTGGAGTAATCATAATCACTAAAAAACCGGATATGCTCGCTGGGAAACAGAGCGAGGTTTTATGGAGTCACGAGAAGTTAGGGCTTCATGATTTTGCTGTCTACAGTCAAATTGCATCCTGAAGGACACCTGTACATTTAAGGTGAACAACTTAACCATTCAGGTCATGATTTTAAACCACTGCAGTCGATCAATTAAAAGGTATTTCACGATAAGCCACTATAACTGATAATTTGGGGCTTTTTCGCTGGGAACTATTCAATCAAAATTGATTAAGGGAAATGATAAATTATGCACTCAAATGAAGTTTCGACCATAAAAATAACTTCCTGATCCATTCTGAGAGTTTCTGTTGAGTGGAGGACTGAAAAATAGCTTTATGTTGGAACTGTTCATTTGTTGAAGTTCGAAAGAGGCTGGGTTGAAATACAATGTATGTTATGATGGTTCAAATTTAATACTGCTGCTGGTACAACATGAGATGAAGGAAATGTATATTTGACACAGTTTAAAAACCTAGATAGCCTAAAGACCTAATTTTTCTAGGTTTTAAAGCTTGTTGTTTTTGAAAGCCAAAATAAGCAGTGAAGAGCTAAAGGCTTGAGACCAGAGGAAGATCTACTGTCAATCTGATACCTGAGATTACCTGCGCTGAAATGGACTAAGTTTAAGATTGTTCTACTCTATAAATCTTCTCATCTAACCTATAAACAGGCTGCGTTTAGTCTAAAGGTTGACAGTTGTGATTCTTCATGTAATACTCTTTTTATGCAAAGATGGTTTATACATGATTCTGGCAAGTTATGAGTACTAATACATAGGTATATTCTACATGCTGGAGATGGACAGCCAATAGAACAATTAAATTGCATGACAGTCACCAGTTGCAGTGAAGAGTTTGGAAGATTTCAAATGACTTAAGTCTCTTATGCCTATGATAAACCTAATCTTTATTAGGAAAACAAAAAGAACAGTCAGAGAGGATTAAGAAAAGTTGTCAGTAAAATCTAAGAAGATTTGTATAAAAAAGGGCAGCTACAAAGTCACCTGCTGAACCCTAAAATCATACAATTTCCATCCTTTGCAAAAAATGGGTAAGAGTGGTAAAATTAACAGAGCTGAACCAATTGATGTAGGGTGGATTGAAAAGCTCCCTGGATGTGTTGAATTATTTCAACAAGCTGGTTGGATGGACTTTTTCAAGAAGATAGATGGGTATAATGCTGAAGTGTCTTGTAGGTTTGCACAGTGCTTGAAAAATGACATGGTGACCTTTGATACTCTTAAATTCAGACTGAGAGTGGAGTTGATTTCAGAAGGTGAATTATGGTTTAAGAAATTGCCTTTTACCTTTGATCCTCATAGATACCTATTACCAAATTTCACTCCTGACTGGAACAAAGGCATTCTTATTCAAAATTTTAGAAAGGAATGGATTGAACCAATTAGAATTTTGCAGAGTTATATTACTTGTGAGGGCAGGTATGCTTATGTGTTTAAGTATCACTTCATGTTTTTGCAACATATGGTGGGACAATCCAAGATGAACCTTCCATTTTTCCTACTCAAAAGCTTGCAGAAAATGGCTAGCAGGGTTAAAGGGCATATGGACCATTCCTCTTAGTCCATCTTTCATCATGGGCTATTTAAGCTGATTATTAGCACTGTATTGCAACATGAAGGTAAAAGTTGGGACTTCTTTCTTTTCTGGTTAGGTTTTCATGTCAAACAAGAAGATCAGCAGTCTAAGAGGCAAGCAGATAAAGGGAAGGTAATGATGAGAAAATTAGGTCAAAAAGTTAAACTTAAAGACAAAGAGGATGTTGAAGTTGAGAAGGTAGCAGAGCATGTGGAGATTGACAGTAAATCCAAGGTGTTTTCAGTTAGTACTGCAGGTATATATTCATTGTTTTCAGAAGAGGAATTGCAACCTAGGAAGCAGTTGATATCAGCAGCAGTTTCCAAGGAAGCTAGAGCTGCTGTTATAGAAAAGGTGGCTATGCCTGAAGATGATTTTCAAAATCAACAGAGAAGTCCACTCACCATTCTCTCATATGATGAGGGATATTTACTGGAAGAAGATCAGCCCATTGATAAAGCAGAAGGCAAGCATGAAGCCTGTGGAGAATTCTTCACTTCAGAGATCAAAGCAGCCAAACCTAATAAGAAGAAGAAAAGGACTGTAACCTCATATTGGAGGCCTAAAACCAGGCCAAAAAATAAACTAAGATGGAATATGAAGAGGTTACTCAATCCAAAATTGAATTCCCAACAAGAGACTATCTTGACTGATACTTCCTCAAATGAAGAGACAGAAATTGGTAAAATGGACAGTAAAAGCAAAGGAAAATCAGTTGCTAAACCTTCCTCTTCTCATCCTGCAAAGGTGAAAGGATTATCACAGTCTGAAAAAGAGTTAAGGCAGCCCAAGTTTGAATTGTCTGCAATAATTTTTGAAATAAAAAATAAAATTTTAGAGCAGCAGGAGGAAGAGAAAGCTAAAGTAGCTCCTGTTGAAAATCAAGAATGGGAAGAAGAAGACGAGCTTATACTTAGAGAAGCAGGTATTCTAAAAGACCCTAGTATTCCTGCTGATTTCACAGACTTGTTAATAAGGGATGTAAACATACTTGAGATCCCTAGTTTTGAACAAAAAAGCATGACAGGAAGGTCAATTGACATAGATAAAGAAATCTTGCAGAAAATTATTCAGCAGTATGAACAGCAGATGAAATACTTGCAAGATGTCAATGATGGGTTGATGAAGGTTAACAAAGGGCTTATAGAAGAACTACAGGATGTCAATAATCATTTCCAGGAGCTCACAGAAGTATCCAAAGAGGTTCTCAAGAGAAAAAGAACTATTGACATGCACTGTACAGAGTTGGAAAACACAGTAAAGAACTTGCAGCAGGAAAACAAGAAGCTCACCAAAAGGATAACTAACCTGGAGCAGGAGAAGAAGAAAGCTAAGAGGAAAACTCAAGTATTAGATGGTATTGCTCTGCTAGCTGAGGCAGTAAAAGAGCTATGAGTCACTTGTTCATTTCAGTTATTTGTTATCTTTTTCAGAAACATATTAGTTAGACATTACTATTTTTAGAAAAGTCATGTTTTGTAATATTTTACTTTTTACTTTACCTCATCGAGTGGATGGAAGACAGTTAGGGTTTTTGACACCTAACTGATTTTGTAAAAACACTATTTAGAGAGGTTAGAAAGTCATTAGTAGGGTTCTGATTTTTGGGAAGCTACAGGAGGTCTTCAGACTGCTTTTGTCTTCAGACTTGTTCAGGAGTTAAGTACCAAGACTCTTATATGCATTTGATGATGAAATTATGAGATATATGACATTTTTCCCCTTCAGTTTTCTATGTTGGCTTCATTATTGAACTTGTTTAGTTTCTTAATTGATATATTCATTACTGGTTTATGTGTATTTGCTAGTGATGCTTGTCTTTTATGAATGAACCTCAACATAGTGTTTCTGTTGGATCTTGTGTGATATATTATGCATCTTTATCATCTTCTGTTTATGATTTAGTTATTACTTTGCTCATGAATGCATTCCCTGTCTTTCTCCAAAGTTTACAACCACTAAAACATTGCAAAAACCCTAAACCTAATACGTTTTATTGAATTTTATCTTGAGTGTGTGTTGGCTTGTTTCTCTGGCCTTAGAAACAATTTCTGGCACAAACATCTTTGGTGCCGTTGCCGGGGACGAAGCTAAAGCATATCTTCCCCGGGATACTCATTTATTTTACTAGTTTAAGAGGTGGACTTAAACTAGCACTTTTTGAAGGCTAATTTTTCACCAAAGTTGTCACAGTGGCTTCTAGAGGAGTGGGAACCAAGAGCAGACCTATTTCACCGTTACATTCAGGGGTTTCAGACCCTGAACAAATATTGAAAACAACAAGAAAAATCCGAAGGTCTCAATCTTTATCAGCCCTCTGTGACCCTGACCAGTTGGGTGCTTCATTACATTCAGCTGAAACCTCACCTTGGATCAAGCCTACTATACCTGATAGCTCTTTTCAAATCTTTACAAATCCTCAATCCTTTAGGAAAGCCAAAGTTGCCTCTCCTGGTAAAATACCTCTTTTTCAACTGAAATTAGGTAAAAGTTCGTGGCAGTTAGGTTCTAGTCAAGCTTCTTCATCTGCAAAGACAGTCAGTCCCAATATGGCAGCCCAAAACCCTCCCATGGATATGATGGACCGGATGGTTGCATCCAGGTATGCACCATTAGTCTTACCTCACCCTTTACATGCATTGCCTGGAGGTGATTACCAAAAGTATATGCCTAGGTTCAATGGGCAGGGGGAAACCACTGCTAAGGAACATTGGGAGGCTTTCCTAAGTTATGCTGACAATCAAAACATTGAGATCAAAGATGTATGGATGAGGGTATTTGTTCAGAGCCTTGATGGGGATGTAAGGAAGTGGTTCAGAGAGTTGCTTGCCAACTCAATCACTATAATTGAAGAGCTGCGTGATCTTTTCATGAGGCAATGGGGAGACACAAAGGACCACACCTATTATATAACTGAGTTTGGAGCTCTCAGAAGGAAAAAAGAGGAGACTGTTGCATATTTTTCCAAAAGGTTTAACAAAATGTATAGTAGGATTCCAGCAGAAATTAAGCCTATTGAAACATCAGCTAAACTCACCTATGCCAATGCCTTTGACCATGAATTTTCTCTATTATTGAGAGAAAGAAGACCTATCACCTTGCTAAACATGCAAGATGCAGCAATGGAGGTAGAGTCCAACTTGCTGGCTTCAAACAGACTTAAGAAAGAAACAACCCAGCAGCTTTATGAAAGAAAAGGAAAGAAGGAAGTTGTTTCAGGAAGTGCTGCTCCTCAGTCTGCTGAAGCCAAGATAGATGAGATGGATAAGCTAGTGAATATTCTCACTGCCAAACTGAATAAACTAGAGCTTGAAAAGAATTCTGGCAAACCTGCTCCAGAAGCTGAAAGGAATCCAAATAACTAGAATCAGTTCAGAAGGAAATTTGCTCCCAGATTTATACCAAGAGAGCGCAGGAACAATGATATCCAGTGAGAAAGGAGGGAGAATGAGGATCAAAGAGTGCCCCCACCTCTTCAAAATAATGTAGCTGATGAAGAAGAAGTTGATGAACAACTGCTCTTTGAAGAGACTGAGACTGATCAGGATATGAACCACTTTGGAGATGGATTGTCTACAGGTTTTGTTACTGAAGAATATTTTCTGAATTCAGAATACTACGATGCTGACATGTTTGAAACTGAAGATGATTTAGGCTTGGAAAATACTGCTGTAACTGCTACTGTTCATCATAGTGGACCTAAGAAGACTATAAATCTTAGATCAGGCCCAAAACAAGTGGTCCAAGCCCCGAAGAAGAAAGCAAATGTTCCTGCTGCAGATGTTCCTGCTAAACAAGTACTTGATCCTGTCATAGAGAAGAAGCAATCTGCAGAAAAATCAAAGAAGAATGCTGAAATTGAAGAGGTAAACAAATATGTCCAGAATTTTAGTTTGGAGAATGAACTAGGGAAGTTAAAGATCCCTGTACCTTGGACTGAGTTAATAAAGAATCCTTCATATAAAGAAACATTCCTGAAAGTGATGAATGTACCCAGTAATCAGCCTGTTTTAGATACAGTTAATTTGCAAGAAGAAAACCCTAGAATCTTCACTGGATCAGCCCTAGATGAAAAAACTAAAAACGAGGCTGGTGCTTCACCCCCTTTTTATGTCACCTTGACTATACATGATCAATGATCCACAATTGTCTTTTAGATTCAGGAGCCTCCCATAATTTGATGCCAAAAGCTGTGATGGAAGCCCTGGGTCTCAGTATCACCAAACCTTACCATGATCTATATGCCTTTGACTCCCGAGCTGTGAAGTGTTTAGGAGTAATTAAAGATATGGTTGTCAGCCTAGCTCAGTTGCCTATGAAAAGTGTGATAATGGATGTTGTAGTAGCTGACATTACACCAAAGTTTGGCTTACTTCTTTCTAGGTCATGGGCTAAGAAGGTTGGGGGAACCTTACAGATGGACCTCTCTTATGCCACCATTCCTATGTTTGGTGGAGAAAATAGAAGATTGTACAGAGAGCTGCAGTTTGCTTACATAGTCACAGATGATAAAAAAACCCCACTAATCATCCCCTATATGCTGTTGACAAAGACCTGGGAACTTGCATGTTAAATTTCAGTGATGAGGATAATTCTGCTAGTCTGTTACAAGTGGAAAAAGATCAGCCAATAAAACACAGCAGAGAGGAAGAAGATGCACTGTGGCAGTTGTACTTTGATGGATCCTCATGCAAAGAGGGTGCTGGAGCTGGAGTCCTACTCATTTCTCTTGGATGTGAGACAGTGAAGCTCATGTATAAGTTGGAATTTGTTACTACTAACAACACTGCTGAGTATGAAGCTCTTCTACTGGGATTGAAAGCTGCTAAAGACTTAGGCATTCAGCAAATTGTTGCATTTGGCGACTCCGAGTTGGTTGTTCAATAGGTGAAGAACAACTATCAAGTAAAGCAGGGTTTGCTGAAAATATACCAGAATGAGGTATGGGATATGCTTGAAAATTATTTTGTAGCATTTAATATCAATCATATTCCAAGGAATCATAATGAGACTGCAGACTCATTAGCTTTGGCTACCACATACTTCAGAATTCCTAAAACCACTCAGCTGAGGTATCCCATAGAGGTGAGGTATAGACCATGTGTACCTGATAATGTGAAGCACTGGAGGGTATTCGAAGATGACATTGAAATCAAAAGATTTCTTGAACTTGCAGATGATTTTTCAAATGCCCAAATTGATCAGGAGGAGGATGAAGGGGATGAACAGTTAGATGAGTTTGCTGAAAATGAGTTTGCTGAAGATGAGATAGCAGGTCATAAAATTATTGAGTTGAAGAGCAACTTCATCCCAAAAGGTTTAGTACCTTTAGAAAGAATATTTACCAAGGATGATACACCTTCAAAGCCAGTGGTTCAATCTTCAGAAGACAATGTAGTGGACTGCAACATTGGTTCTGCAACACATCCAAAAATGGTAAAAATTTCTAAATCTCTGACAGCTGAACAAAGAAATAGGTATATCAGCCTTTTGAAAGAACATGTAGATGTGTTATCCTTGTCTTATGAAGAACTATGAACCTATGATACATCAATCATTCAGCATAAGGTTCCTTTGAAGCCTAATGTTAAACCTTTCCAACAGAAATTAAGAAGGATCAATCCAACTTTATTTCCTGTGATTGAAAAGGAAGTAAAGAAGTTGTTGGATGCAAAGATAATAGTGCCTCTCAGGTACTCTTCCTGGGTTGCTAATCTGGTTCCTGTCAGAAAAAAAAATGGGGAAATCAGATTATGTGTTGACTTCAGAAATCTGAATAGATCATCATTAAAAGACAACTATCCTCTTCCTAAGATTGAACAGGTATTGCAGCAAGTAGTTGGAGCTCAGAGGATCTCTATGGTGGATGGTTTCTCAGGGTACAATCAAATTGCTATGCACCCTGATGACAAGGAAAAGACAGCCTTTACAACCCCCTGGGGGACATTCATGTATGACAAGATGCCTTTTGGCTTGATGAATGCTGGAGCAACATTTCAGAGAGCAATGGACATTGCCTTTGTTGGAGAAAAAGATAAGTTTGTGGTCATTTATTTGGATGATATTATTGTTTTTTCATAGTCAGATGATGAGCATCTGAAGCATTTAAGGTAGACCTTCCAAAAATGCAGAAAATTTGGCCTGTCTCTAAATCCCAAAAAAGTCACATTTTGCTATGCAAGAAGGTAAACTACTTGGTCACCTTGTGTCTGCTGATGGCATCAGAATAGATCCTGAAAGAGTGAAAGCTATACTGAAGATTAGTTTACCCAGGAGCAAAAAGGATGTTCAATCATTCATTGGCAAAATTAATTTTCTGCAGTGGTTCATTCCCAATTTTGCTGAGACTATTAAACAGATCACAGCCATGCTGAAGAAGGACCAGGAAGTCAGGTGGACTATTGAGGCAAAGGATACATTTGAGAAAATCAAGGTATCTCTTACTGAAGCACCTGTATTGGTAAGTCCTGATTTTACCAAAGAGTTTCTTACTTTTTCATTTGCATTAGAAGACACAATTGCAGCAGTCTTACTTCAGAAAAATAAAGATGGATTGGAACAGCCTATTGCCTTTTTCAGTAAAACTCTTAGGGATTCTGAGCTGAAGTACAGTATATTGGAAAAGTAGGCTTATGCTCTGGTGAAGGCTTTAAAATTTTTCAGAATTTATGTCCTGCACTCAAAAGTTATTTCATTTGTTCCAAATGCTGCAGTAAAAGATGTCTTAACACAACCTGATAGTAAGGGTAAAAGAGGCAGGTGGATTGCAAAGATTATGAAGTATGATGTGGAAATCAGACCCACCAAACTTGTCAAGGGACAAGGTTTAGCCAAGCCGATGGCTGAATCAAATTGTCAGGCTCTGGGACTGCATGTCATGGCTGAAGAATTAGTGCCTGAAGAAGCTCAAGTACTTATGGAAAAAGAAAAGATCATGGACTTTTATTCATCATCAGCTTGGTATGCAGACATTGTTCATTTTCTGTTATTTCTGCAATGTCCTGAGAATTTGGACAGGAAGGCTACTAGATCTTTGAAACTCAAAGATACTAAGTATTGTTTGGTAGAAGATCAACTGTTCTGGAAGGATCCAGGGGGTATCTTGCTCAGATGTTTGGACCAATCTGAAATAGGAGAAGTGATCTCAGAATCCCATGAAGGTGCCTGTGGAGGGCATAAGTATTGGAAAGCAACAGCTTACAAAATTTTATGAGCTGGATATTATTGGCCATCCTTGTTCACATATGTTTACCAGTAGGTAAGAGCCTGCATTCCTTGTCAGAAATTTGCTGGTAAGCAGAAATTATTGTCTTTGCCTTTGAAACCTATTGCAGTCAATGCCCCTTTTCAGCAATGGGGTCTGGACTTTATTGCAGAAATAAATCCAGCATCTTCAGGACAGCATCACTGGATTCTCACTGCAACATATTTTTTCACAAAATGGGTGGAAGCCATTCCTACAAGGAATGCTACAGATAATGTAATCATGGATTTCATTAAAGAAAATATCCTGAGCCGGTTTGGCTGTCCACAGAGATTAATAACAGACAATCAAAGGCTTTTAAATCTTGAGCAATGGTGACCTTTTGTGAAAGAAATGGCATCATATTGAAGCATTCACCCCCCTATTATCCGCAGGGAAATGGTCAGGCTGAATCCTCTAACAAAAACATCATTCAGAGCATCAAGAAACTGCTCAAGCATAACAAAAGGTCTTGGGATTCAATGCTGAAATATGCATTATGGGCAGACAGGATCATAGTGAAGCAGGCCATTGGGACTTCTCCTTTTCAGTTGGTTTATGGTACAGAAGCAGTTTTCCCTGTTCAATTGGGGATCCCAATGATGAATTTTCTCCAGAATTCTCAAGAGGAGCCAAATGATATGCAGAGGAGAATCTTTGAAATGATAGAGTTATAGCAAAGTAGAGAGAAGGTGGATGAAAAAGCACAGCTGTACAGAGCCAAGATTAAAAACAGGTTTGACAGGAACATTAAAGAAAATACTTTCTCAATGGGTGAGTTGGTTCTAAGGTGGGATGCAAGAAAAGAACAAAAGGGTAAGCATGGTAAGTTTAACAATATTTGGTTTGGCCCTTTTCTGGTATCAAAAGTTTTAGGGAACAATACTTTTATCTTGCAGTCCTTGGAAGGTGAGGAGTTGTCCATCCCTGTTAATGGGCGATTCCTCTAGCATTTCTACAGTTTATAAGAGAATTTTCACTTGTCATTGTACATACCGGTGTGAGTGAAGTATAATAAATAATCCATAGCCCAATGGAAGTTTTGCATACAGGTAGATAGAAGACAGAAGGCACTGGTCTACAGGTTCTTGAAGCCTCACAGGGAGGACTTCATCCCGTAGCTGGAGCCAGATGTTATGTCAGGAATTTGTTTCTTACCTTTTCATGTTCAATTACCTTTTTGATCAAGTTTTCTTATTTCTTTGACTTTATCTTTTCAATTACTATAGGAGCTTTTGGGTATTTACTTTAATTTGTAAGTTTTTTTCCTTTAGAGTTATTTTGTTTTTTCCTCCCTTAGGTCTTAAAGGGTTTTAAAATGTCATATTATTGAATGATGTGGTCACAAATAGCATTTTGAGTATAGCTCATAGTTCAAACAGCTTTTAAACTGCATGCAAAATGACAAAAAGCTGAAAACCAGCGAGAAAATAACACTAAAATTATTCTTGTAGCGCTGGAGCTCGAAATTTACAAAGGCGCGCTATAAGAATATTGCGACCTTCATTTCTTCCGATTTTTTAGCAAAATTTTGGCATTTTCTTAAAGTTTGAGTGACTAATCACGTATTGTGGAGTGTTTACTACGTGTGGGCTAAAGAATTATCATAAGAACAGGTGGTTCCATGTTGTGAGGGAATCGTGGTCATCGTGAGCCCAAATGCAATTCATTTGACAGGTAGCAGCATGGTTTGAGTTTAATGTGAGATGAGTTGTCATTTGCATGCACATTCAAAGACGAAGGACTTAGTGGAGTAATCATAATCACTAAAAAACCGGATATGCTCACTGGGAAACAGAGTGAGGTTTTATGGAGTCACGAGAAGTTAGGGCTTCATGATTTTGCTATCTGCAGTCAAATTGCATCCTGAAGGACACCTATACATTCAAGGTGAACAACTTAACCATTCAGCTCATGATTTTAAACCACTGTAGTCGATCAATTAAAAGGTATTTCACGATAAGCCACTATAACTGATAATTTGGGGCTTTTTCGCTGGCAACTATTCAATCAAAATTGATTAAGGGAAATGATAAATTATGCATTCAAATGAAGTTTCGACCAGAAAAATAACTGCCTGAGCCATTCTGAGAGTTTCTGTTGAGTGGAGGACTGAAAAATAGCTTTATGTTGGAACTGTTCATTTGTTGAAGTTCGAAAGAGGCTGGGTTGAAATACAATGTATGTTATGATGGTTCAAATTTAATACTGCTGCTGGTACAACATGAGATGAAGGAAATGTACATTTGACACAGTTTAAAAACCTAGATAGCCTAAAGACCTAATTTTTCTAGGTTTTAAAGCTTCTTGTTTTTGAAAGCCAAAAGAAGCAGCGAAGAGCTAAAGGCTTGAGACCAGAGGAAGATCTACTATCAATCTGATACCTGAGATTACCTGAGCTGAAATGGACTAAGTTTAAGATTGTTCTACTCTATAAATCTTCTCATCTAACCTATAAACAGGCTGCGTTTAGTCTAAAGGTTGACAGTTGTGATTCTTCATGTAATACTCTTTTTGTGCAAAGATGGTTTATACATGATTCTGGCAGGTTATGAGTACTAATACATAGGTATATTCTACATGCTGGAGATGGACAGCCAATATAACAATTAAATTGCATGACAGTCACCAGTTGCAGTGAAGAGTTTGGAAGATTTCAAATGACCTAAGTCTCTTATGCCTATGATAAACCTAATCTTTATTAGGAAAACAAAAAGAACAGTCAGAGAGGATTAAGAAAAGCTGTCAGTAAAATCTAAGAAGATTTGTATAAAAAAGGGCAGCTACGAAGTCACCTGCTGAACCCTAAAATCATACAGTTTCCATCCTTTGCAAAAAATGGGTAAGAGTGGTAAAATTAACAGAGCTGAACCAAATGATGTAGGGTGGATTGAAAAGCTCCCTGGATGTGTTGAATTATTTCAACAAGCTGGTTGGATGGACTTTTTCAAGAAGATAGATGGGTATAATGCTGAAGTGTCTTGTAGGTTTGCACAGTGCTTGAAAAATGACATCGTGACCTTTGATACTCTTAAATTCAGACTGAGAGTGGAGTTGATTTCAGAAGCCACAGGGGTTAAGAATGAAGGTGAATTATGGTTTAAGAAATTGCCTTTTACCTTTGATCCTCATAGATACCTATTACCAAATGTCACTCCTGACTAGAACAAAGGCATTCTTATTCAAAATTTCAGAAAGGAATGGATTGAACCAATTAGAATTTTGCAGAGTTATATTACTTGTGAGGGTAGGTATGCTTATGTGTTTAAGTATCACTTCATGTTTTTGCAACATATGGTGGGACAGTCCAAGATGAACCCTCCATTTTTCCTACTCAAAAGCTTGCAGAAAATGGCTAGCAAGGTTAAAGGGCATATGGACCATTCCTCTCAGTCCATCTTTCAGCATGGGCTAATTAAGCTGATTATTAGCATTGTATTACAGCATGAAGGTAAAAGTTGGGACTTGTTTCTTTTCTGGTCAGGTTTTCATGTCAAACAAGAAGATCAGCAGTCTAAGAGGCAAGCAGATAAAGGGAAGGTAATGATGAGAAAATTAGGTCAGAAAGTTAAACTTAAAGACAAAGAGGATGTTGAAGTTGAGAAGGCAGCAGAGCATGTGGAGATTGACAGTAAATCCAAGGTGTTTTTAGTTGGTACTGCAGGTAGATATTCACTGTTTTCAGAAGAGGAATTGCAGCCTAGGCAGCAGTTGATATCAGCAGCAGTTTCCAAGGAAGCTAGAGCTGTTGTTATAGAAAAGGTGGCTATGCCTGAAGATGATTTTCAAAATCAACAGAGAAGTGCACTCACCATTCTCTCAGATGATGAGGGATATTTACTGGAAGAAGATCAGCCCATTGATAAAGCAGAAGGCAAGCATGAAGCCTGTGGAGAATTCTTCACTTCAGAGATCAAAGCAACCAAACCTAATAAGAAGAAGAAAATGACTGTAACCTCATATTGGAGGCCTAAAACCAGGCCAACAAATAAACTAAGATGGAATATGAAGAGGTTACTCAATCCAAAAATGAATTCCCAACAAGAGACTATCTTGACTGATACTTCCTCAAATGAAGAGACAGAAATTGGTAAAATGGACAGTAAAAGCAAAGGAAAATCAGTTGCTAAACCTTCCTCCTCTCAGCCTGCAAAGGTGAAAGGATTATCAAAGTCTGAAAAAGAGTTAAGGAAGCCCAAGTCTGAGTTGTCTGCAATAATTTTTGAAATAAAAAATAAACTTTTAGAGCAGCAGCAGGAAGAGAAAGCTAAAGTAGCTCCTGTTGAAAATCAGGAATGGGAAGAAGAAGATGAGCTTATACTTAGAGAAGCAGGTATTCTAAAATACCCTAGTATTCCTGCTGATTTCACAGACTTGTTAATAAGGGATGCAAACATACCTGAGATCCCTAGTTTTGAACAAAAAAGCATGACAAGAAGGTCAGTTGACATAGACAAAGAAAGCTTGCAGAAAATTATTCAGCAGTATGAACAATAGATGAAATACTTGCAAGATGTCAATGATGGGTTGATGAAGGTTAACAAAGGGCTTATAGAAGAACTACAGGATGTCAATAATCATTTCCAGGAGCTGACAGAAGTATCCAAAGAGGTTCTTAAGAGAAAAAGAACTACTGACATGCATTGTACAGAGTTGGAAAACACAGTAAAGAACTTGCAGCAGGAAAACAAGAAGCTCACCAAAAGGATAACTAACCTGGAGCAGGAGAAGAAGAAAGCTAAGAGGAAAACTCAAGTATTAGATGGTATTGCTCTGCTAGCTAAGGCAGCAAAAGAGCTATGAGTCACTTGTTCATTTCAGTTATTTGTTATCTTTTTCAGAAACATATTAGTTAGACATTACTATTTTTAGAAAAGTCATGTTTTGTAATATTTTACTTTTTACTTTACCTCATCGAGTGGATGGAAGACAGTTAGGGTTTTTGACATCTAACTGATTTTGTAAAAAAACTATTTAGAGAGGTTAGAAAGTCATTAGCAAGGTTCTGATTTTTGGGAAGCTACAGGAGGTCTTCAGACTGCTTTCGTCTTCAGACTTGTTCAGTAGTTAAGTACCAAGACTCTTATATGCATTTGATGATGAAATTATGAGATATGTGACATTTTCCCCTTCAGTTTTCTGTGTTGGATTCATTATTGAACTTGTTTAGTTTCTTAATTGATATATTCATTACTGGTTTATGTGTATTTGCTAGTGATGCTTGTCTTTTATGAATGAACCTCAGCATAGTGTTTCTGTTGGATCTTGTGTGATATATTATGCATCTTTATCATCTTCTGTTTATGATTTAGTTATTACTTTGCTCATGAATGCATTCCCTGTCTTTCTCCAAAGTTTACAACCACTAAAACATTGTAGAAACCCTAAACCTAATCTGTTTTATTTAATTTTATCTTGAGTGTGTGTTGGCTTGTTTCTCTGGCCTTAGAAACAATTTCTGGCACAAACAGGAACCATCTAACAATAATTTCAGTCCAAATCAAGTCCATGATCATAGTAAGGCTAGATTTTTATAATACCCCCTTTGTCTTTATGTACAATAATTTTCTTTATAGAAACAACAAGAATTTCATCTGCATATGGGTTGCAAGACACTACCATGGATTGGTATCTAGATAATGATAGAGTTACTCAATGATGTTTTGCGGATCATGAATGAACCGACATGTGATATGATCTTTCATCTTTCAGCAAAACTGAAAGCCATCCCCCATGTTACATGGTGAAGATGTCATTCCACTAAGCACCAATGAACCTAATGGACTGGCTCGTGATGAGACCCCTCGTCTTGCAGCCCATAATTACTTTTTGGGATGGCTATTATAGAATTTAGAGTAGATAAGGCTGACCAGGTTATAAAAGTATGATGTTGAACTAATGAGACCTGAGACAAGGAACACCACTTACCTTCCTGAACATCATCACCCAAATAAAGCATATGTAAGATATTGAACAGGATAAGGTGATGTAGTAATCAAGAATCTTGCAATTGATGGTTGCCATTGATATATAGAACACATCCTGACACAAGTTAGAAATGTTTAAAACTGAAAGTATATTTAGGGTTTAGAGCAATGAATATTGAGAGAAACTGATTACCCGCCATTACCAAATGTGCAAATATTATTAGAAAAGTTGCTGACATCAAGCAGGCATTAAAAACAAGAAAACAAACCAAATAACACACCATTCATATGTATACGACTCGTGAAAGTTTTCTGACAAAATACTTTTTAAGCAGAAAATCTTTCACTGGGTAGGGATCGATGACTCCCTCTATTTTCTGTAACCGAACAGTGCCAGGACCAATATTTTCTGTAATAATGAAAGGTCCCAGCCAAAGGTGTTGGAACTTGGTGTAATCCTTATTGACTTTGTGTTGTTTATCCCACCTTAACACTAAATCTCCTATTGAGAAATCTCTGTCAGAGGAGGACTTGTCATCGAACCATTTTTTTACCAACTGTTGATGTTGATAGGACTTGTCCTTGGCTCTTTCTCTATCTTACTCTATTTTAAGTAGAGCATCAATCCTTTGCTGCAGTGGAGATGAATCATCCTCTTAGATGGATAGGGCTAACTGTAATGAGGGGATGGTGAGATTAGCTGGCAAGACAACTTCCTTGCTGTATATCAGACAGTAAGGGGAGTTACCTATGGATGCCTTTGGGGTAATTTGGTCTGCCTAAAGAGAATTATAGAGCTCAGTATGCCAATTTTTGTGATGGGAGGCCATTGTATTTTTGAGGATGTTTATCAAGTTTTTGTTGGAGGATTCTACAAGTCCATTTCCCTGGGGGTAGTAGTTGGAAGATAATTTAAGCTTGATCCCTTTTTCAAGGGCATAGCTAGTGAGGTAAATGGATGTGAAGTATAAAGCATTGTAAAAAAAAAAGATACTCAAGGGTACCGAACCTAGTGACTATTTGATTCTCAAGAAAGGAAATCGCCTTGTTTGGATTACACAGTCTAAGGGCGACTGCTTCAACCAACCTAGTGAAGTAATCAGTGGCTATCAAGATGTACTTATGTTGTAGAGAAGACATAGGGTTGATGGGGTCGACAAAATCTAGTCCCCATTATAGAAATGGGAACTGGACTGCTACTGGATGCAAAGGAAAGGCAGGTTTTTTTAATTTGCCTGCACACTTCTGGCAGGGCTCACATTTTTTGAAATAGGTGTGATCATCTCTGAATAAGGTAGGCCAATAGCATCATGCCCGAATGATTTTGTGAGCTATCATATCTCTCGAGAAATTACCACTAGCAGGTCCTACATGAAATTGAAAAAGGATATCATCAGTTTGGTCCTTTTCCAAACACCCTAGAAAAAATCCATCATAGTTTTGTCTAAATAAAACATTGTCAATAAGTTGATAAGGGGCTGATTTTAGCCTTAACACTCTACATTTTTTAGGGTCAAGGGTTTCAGGTGCAAACCCGTGATTTAAAAAAAACTTGATGTGGTCATACCATTCAGATGTTGTTGTTTCAATTGCATTGACATAACCTGTGGGTAAAGCTTCCTCCTGCTCCCAATTGGTTTGCTGATCTTTAGGGTTGTTTGATTGGGCAGAGAGTAGACACAAACCTTGTCCTTTAACTATCTTCACTGGCTTGATCTCCAAATCGTATTCCTATAGTGCTGTCATCCAGTGAGCCCTTTTCTCACCTAACTCTTTATAGACGAGGATGTTTCGGACGAATGCATATGGGACAATCACCTTGGTCCTTGACTTCAACAGGTAAGGCCTATAATGTTTTATTGATTTATAAACTGTGTAGGCTTGTTTGTCGACTTGTGAATAATTAAGTTCGGCTCCTTTGAATGTTGAGATCATGAAAGAAACGGGGATTTCAGCGTCCTCATGGTTTTTTCGTGTTAGGACTTATGCACAAGAAAAATCAGTAGCAAAGGTATAAAGTATAAAATCTTTGCTGAAATCTGGAGCCATCAAAGCGGGTGCTTCTGCTATGGATCTTATGATTTCAACAAAGGTATTCTTCTTTTCTTTAGACCATTTGAATTGTAAAACATTTTTCACTAAATGTTGCAAGGGTTTAACGACTTGGGAAAAATTAGGTACAAATCTGTGGACAAAATTAATCTTACCCAAGAAAGATTGCATTGCTTTTCGAGAACTAGGGAGGCCAATCTTTAAAATTGCTTCAGTATGTTTTGGATCGATGATCATTCCTTCCTTGGAGACAATGAAACCTAACAGCTTACCTTTCATCACCGCAAAGATAGACTTCTTGGGATTGAGTGAAATCCCAAACCTCCTGCATCTTTCGAATACCTGTCTCAAAGCAGTCAGATGTTCGTGCCGTTGTTTAGAATAAATTGTTACATCTTCCAAATATACAATGATAGAATTATGAATTAAGCCCATGAAAGCTATATACATGGCCCTCTGGAATGTGGCTCCTGCATTTATCATCCCAAATGACATCCGTCTGTAGGAAAGTGTTCCCCAAGGGGTTCGGAAGGCTATTTTAAGCTAGTCATCAAGGGAAAGCAGGACTTGGTTGTACATTGAAAAACCATCGAGGAGTGAGAACATTTTGGATCCACCCAAATTCTGTAGAATCTGTTCCATGGGAGGAAAAGGGTAATTGTCTTTCTCAGAAGCTCTGTTCATATTTCTAAAGTCAACATAGAGCATGATTTTCCCATTATTTCTCCAAACGAGTACTAATTTAGTGATTCACTGTTTGTGTCTAACAGGAAATATGATCCTTGCCACCAGTAGCTTATTGAGTTCTTTCTTGATAGAAGGTTCCAAACTTGGATGCATTCTCCTCAACCTCTGTTGATACGGCTTCACTTTAGGTTTCATCGGAATGTTATGGTGCATGATGCTCATGTCAAAATTCCTAAGCTCGTCATACGTCTAGGTGAAGACGTCTTTGAATTCCTTGTATAACTTAATGAAGCTTCTCTTTTCTTGATGGGAACAATGAATTCTGAGGTTGATAAAGCGAGGATATTGTTGAGTTCCCAAATTGACAGCTTCATAATTTAATGATGAGCTCTGGGTTTTGCAATCAATCGTCTTCCTAAACTTGTCTTGTAGATTATAGAACTTTTCCAGGTTGATGACTGACTTCGGAATGATATTGGAAGGGTATATATTTTTTTTCATGATCATCTTCGTTGATAGCCACACCTTCAAAGGTGTCTTGGGATAAAAGGAAATCAATTATTTGTTGGTCATTGTTGAACACCTTCCAACTCGTGACATTGTCAAGGATAGAAGGTCTGTACATCAAATCTATCGAGAAAGTTTGCGGAGACAAACCTTCAGGCGGGATTAGTCTAGATGTAGTATTAGCCAATAGATCAATGTCGAAATTCTGTGATCTAGGGATAGATTTAATATTAAATGCTAGAAAAGAGCTAGTCAGATCTCTTATCAACCTCTGGTAATTGACTAAGTGAGGAGACAGGCAATGTATTTTGTTTCTTACCTACTTCACTATAATATCATAGTCTCCTATGCACTCAATAGCCTTTGTGCCCATGTCAATGGCCTTTCTGAGTACTTGGACCAGTGCCTCATACTCAGCTACGTTGTTAGTGCATTCAAACTCCAGTATGCATGCGATCATGGTCTTGGTCCCGTATGGATCGATAAGGACACATCTCGTACCCTCTCCATCTTTTGAACTAGATCCATCAAAAAACAAAGTCCAAATGAAAGGATCGATTCTAAAATTAGTATTTACATTATAAACATTATGTACAATAGTACTGGAGAATGGTATAGACGTAAAATGAGTAACTTGGTATTGTTTCTGTACATTCTGCGCTGGTGAAACATCAGCAGTCAGATCTCCAAATAATGTGTCAAATGTAAAATGTTCAATTTGATAACTAAAATAAGAGATTCATTGGAGCCATCTAGATCAATTACCATTTGTTTCATAAATAATTCCCTGTTAACCTTGAGTTTGTTGGGCTAACCATTTAGGGGTAACCACAAGTGATACCAATTGGTGGAAAAATAACCCTTCGGTTTTTTCGACCAATCTCTGCTTAACCACATAACGTAAGTATATGGAATGTCTGCAATGATGATTTCAATGTTCTGATGATTTTTGGGATCTGCAGACAATCTGAGGAGAACATTCCTTAATCTTCCTACAACTCTAACCTTAGATCTATTCAATTGGACAATTTGGATTGGGCAAGATTCCCAAGTAGCATTCAACCTTTTACAAACAAATAGAGGCATCACATTAGATGAAGTGCCCGAGTCTACCATGTAGTTTTGTACATTTCTGTTAAAGATTTCAACAGTAAGTAAGAATGGGGGGGTCCCTTTGCTTCCAGCCCTCTCATTATCAGGTCTAAGAGAAGAGTCAAGATTGTTATTCTAGGTTTCTCTAGGTTGTTTGATAATCATGCTTTTGGGGAGGGAATCCCTTATAGAAGGGATTTTAAGAAGGTAAAACAACAAGATGCTGGCTTTAACTCTCTTCATATCCTCAACCAAGTTGTATCCGGGATCTAGAATGACAATATCTTTTTGTGTTGGGGATTTTCCTTTGTTAGGGCCAGTGTCACAGGTGGTGGTTCCTGCAAAGGAGGCCCTTTAGATCTAGTGTTGTGAGTATGCTGTATGTTAAAAACTGTGTCAGGTTCTTCTTCTTCCTCTTTTGAAAAGAAACTTACAGTGGTAACTTGTTGGTCCTCTTCTTCTTCTTCTTCTTCTTCTTCTTCTTGGGGAGGTTTCAAATCCTGATTTGATCGATCGTCAAAGGATTCAGGAGTGTCTGGTGTTCCTGCAGCTAAGGATTTCAAGACAGAAAAAATTTCTTCTGAAGTGAAGCCATCATTGGGATTGGGAGGTGGTGGATTTTGAGGAGGTTGATTTGGCCATCTGAAAGGTGGGATGTTAAACCCCCTATTATTAACTTGATTTTTGTTATTAGTTTTCTTGAGATCCACCATTTCATTAGACATATTCTGGAGGAGCTTCTTCACGTCACTCATATTGAAAGGGTATTGACTGGTAGCAGTGGGTTTCAAGGGGTTCTCAACTTTCTTTTGGGTGTAGATGCTTGTTCAGATGATGTGTCAGGGTTATCCTTGAGGCAAAACACGTCCTTTTCTACCTAAATGGATTCACATAAAGCATCTTGCAAGGTTTCCTTACGATCCATTTTGACCCACATGGCTATTTGTGTTGGGAGACCCTTAATATAATAAGCTACTAACAATTGCTCAACAGGGAGGAGAGTAGTAGGAATTCTATTATTCAGGTATGAAAACCGTTGGTTATAATATTTGACTCTCTCCTTGCCTTTGGCCTTCACGGAAGAAAGCTCTATGACTAAATCCTATGGGGTCTTGTCATCCCCAAATTTCTAAGTGAAGAGTTCTGAAAGCACATCCCATGACAGGATAGAGCTGGCTTCTAAGGAAAAATACCAAGTAGAAGCTTTTCCATCAAAGGTATAAGGGAACAATTTGTAGACCATGTCTTCATGTATTACATTTCTAAGTCTGATAGCCCGCATAAAAGATTTGATGTGGTCTTCCACAGGGATTTTTTCATCTGGATTATATTTCGGAAGCCACTTCTCGGGGTTCTTAGGAAACCTATGCTGATCACCTAAGACAAACACAGCATCCCCATCTAACCAGAGCTTGTTAAGTCATTCATCATCCATTGGAGAAAATTCTTCTGATGAAGTGGAAGGTTCAGGGTCTAACAATTCATCTGAGGAAGACAAGAACGAAGGAGGTGAAGGTGGTGGTCCTCTTGGTCGGATGTTGTGTCGAGGAGTATTTGATTCTTGGAAAAGCGAGTCAATATTTAACCTAGGAGTGGATGGCTGACTGGAAGAATTGTTAGGTTCTTTAGTGTTTTGGTCACCTGAGTTAAGGTTATATTGACTATCGGCCCATGGATTGTTGTACTAGAGACGTGCTTCAGGGAATCATCTTGGAATCTTAGCAACGTTATCGAAATTACCTTTCAGTAGTTGTTCGACCGTAATGGGCCCTAAAGTGGGTGATACGAGAACATATCTGTTTATTGGGATTCTCTGTTCATTGACAGGGGCAGCTGGGATGGTGTCTGAACCTTGTGCAGTTTGTTCCCCTGACGTAGATGCATGAGTGCGACTACGTGTTTCAATCGGGTCTCTTTCTTGAGGAGGTGTTTTAGTAGTTTGTTTAGGCATAATTTTTCGTCCCTCCTTCTAGCACCATTTGTTCAAGCCTCGTTTGGGTATGTGGCTGAAAAGGTTTTCAAGGATTGAAACAGAGGGGGAAAACCCAAACTGAAAGGATTCAAAAGGTCCTATGCAAGAACAGTACTATATCTGACCTGTTTGGTGTAGTGATCTCCCATAGATATTTCTAGCCTCCGCTGGAAATAGTGGATTTGATCCTTAAGGAATCTGTTTTGCAATGCAGGAAAACTGTTTTAATGAGGAAATAAAAGAAATATGTTTTGCAATGCAGGAAAACTGTTTTAGTGAGGAAATAAAAGAAAAAGTGAAATCTAGCTGAGAAAAAAAAACTAATCTAGATCTATACTAGTCTAAAAGAGGCATTTGATTCGATTTACAAGTCAACCTGAGATGCAAGATAGGAAAGCATTTAACCCAATTAACAAAAAGTAAATAAGATCATTTACTTGTCCTTTATTTTACAGTTAATTAAAAAAAATTAACGGACAATAATTCATAATCAACTTCATTCAAGGTTAACATGTACAGATGTATGTTAATTGAAAAATCAACACATTTTCTTATCTGGTCTTACTGCATAATCATTTGCAAAAATAGATAAAGACTTTAACAGAATAAACTCTTTAAAACTTTATCAGTACATGAAACATTAGCAGAGAGAAATCAAAGCTGTGAATAAATTCACTCACCAATTGCAAAGGACAAGCAACACTATTGATTTATTTGAAACTTAAAAAATCATGATTCATTAAAGAAACTTAATGAACAAAGAACTAGAGATATGAAGAATATTATTTACTGTATTAAATAAAGTTTTGCAAAAAAAAATTACATAAACCTCAAGTAAACAAAGGTATCTCCTGTCTCTTAGCCCGATTTTCCCTTTTTCAAAAATTCCATTACACATCCAAAGTTTACCCCTTAAATAATTATTACAAAGAATAGATCCCCATCAAAATGGGATCAAATAGACCCAAATAAAGCTAATAACCAAGAAATCTCTCCATATTTTCCAAATCTCCAATAATTCTTCTATGTTGGGATAATTAGCAGATTTGAGCCCAAGTTGAGAATCACATTTGTAATTCTCCAATTCATTTTTAGATAACTTGTGCCATATACAAATGTAAATATGGATTTTTCCTTCAATAGCAAGAGGTTGTTTGATTAACTGGTCCACGTCCTCAATACCAATGTGATTAAGTTCCTGGATCTTCTCCTTTGCTTCATATTGCCTTTGCTTAACCTCTTCAATCATTAGTCTAGCACTAGTGGAAAACGAGAGATTAGTGAGAAAAAAAATGACCAAAATCCGCATATCAATGACCACTTTTGGTTTGGCGATCGCTGGTGGCTAATTTACGGTGTTTTACTACACGATCAAAATTGGTCATTTTTATTTTGGTCATTTATAGCTTGTCAATTGGTCATTAATTTGGTCATATATCTGGTCATTAATTTGGTCATATATTTGAATCAATGACCAAATATATGACAAAATTAATGACTCCATGAAAAACTAGAATATGACCAAATTTGGTTGTGTAATAAAAGATCGTAAATTAGCCATCGAAACTGTTTTTTGGTCATTGATATGCAAATTTTTGTCATTTATATCTCATTGTTTGGTCACATATCTCTCAGTTTTTGTCATTTTATATATGAATTTTGGTAATTAATCTCATTTATTGGTCACTAATTTAGTCAGTTTTAGTCGTTTTATATGTGGTTATTATATTTTAGTAGTTTTAATGGTGTCCATTATTAATCAATATAATTTTTTAATATAATATTATGTTTAAATTAAAAAAGAATCATACATTATTTATCATCATCTAATACACGTGTGAATTATGCAATGTCACATTAATTAGTTAATTACAACACTTACAAATAATATAAAGTAGAACCATATAAGTTTTCAACCGCACAAATTATATTATAAGAAATGTCAAGTATTACAATAAATATGAGTTTTCTAAAAAACTATCTCCATATAACTTTACATGAAAATCATCTAGTACATCGAGGACTTTTCAAAATATTACAATGGCTAAACCATCCCACTTGTACTTGGCTTCTAAGCCATACTTAGATCCCACAACAACTTCAATTAACCCATACTTAGCAGCTTGAAAGCCTCAACAACAGGCTCTTCATACTTAATGGCAAAGCCTCAGCAACAGGCTCTTCATACTCAATGGCCTGCTTAGTTAAGTTCACTCCTACAAAAGCCAATAAAAAAAATCTCACTTGTAAAGTAGAAAAACAATGAACTAGATTAGACAGCGATGCCTTTGAATATCTAGGGATGAAGAAAATACCTGAGGCACTGAAATGCTTTATTGTGCTTTCCCCTAGGTATGGTAGTCGTAAAATGCACCTGAAACACACACAGGTAATTAGTACCATACAAAATTGTCTGCTAAGAAGTTTGATATTCTATTATGGAAACAATTGGTGGAATTCTGTAAAAAAATTTTAATAAGATGAGGGTCAATACGTTGTGCAATTCTCACGTGAACCTATAGGAGCCTTGGAAATTTTTTCTCCATGTTTTTCTTTGTTAGATTTTTATCATTCAAGCTAGCATTATATTAGGATCTTTAACTGAGAGAATAACAAGAACAACAATCAAACACAAGAGACAATGAACACAATTTTTTCCTTGAGGAAACCATAAATGGAGAAAACCCCGCAACTTCCTCAGAGATAGAATTAGCACCAAAAAGTAAAACCCGAAAACATAAAGATGATCTCCCGACAGCAGTAGTCTCTCTCTTGTCCTAACAACTTCTCCTCTCACTCATGTGCCCCAATGAGTGAGTGTATGTATGATAAATAGAGAGGCTCACTCTCTATTTATATTCTTTCGTTCACTTGAAGACCACTCCAACATTTTAGCCTCACTTAACAATTACTTACTAGAGCCGACATCTCTAGGAGTGTCTAATAACCCTAGTGCCCCACAACTTGTGGGGACTTTGCCTCCTCTGACCAACAAGGAGGGTTATCCTTAACACAATGGTGGGGAATATTGCCCTGACTTATAATAACTCACCTAGAATCGACTTCTCTAGGATATTCTAATAACCCTAGGGCCCCACAATTGTGGGGAATTTAACCCTTGAACAATAGGAGGGTTACCCACAATGACTTGACATGACTTGTTTACATTATTGAATCTCCCGATAGAAACATAGGGGTGTGAAATGACTCAAATACATTACAGACACATCCCGGAATAAACATCGGGGTACAATACATAATATTTATGGATGAATACATTCTGAAGTTACAAATACATCAATACTACCTCTTAACTAGGAAGGTGTTCTCTCGACACAATTTATCAGCACAAGTCTTCTTCTCTATATCATTTGGATCATCATTGAGTTCTTGTCATCTTCATCTTCAAGTCATCTTCATTTGGATCTAAACGATCACTCGATTTGGATCATCATCACTGGATCTAGATCATCACTCGATCTGGATCATCATCACTGGATCTGGATCATCATCACTGGACCTGGATCATCACTCGATCTGGATCATCACTGTTGGATCATCATCACGGGTGCTATCTCATGATTCTTCCCATCATAGGAAGTTCTACAGAGCCAACTCTTTTTCATACTGGTTGTAGGCTAGCCTCCATGTAGGTCTTCTTCAGCGCTTATATATGAACCTAAGTCAGAATGGCCCGCCCAGCACTTACATTTGACCATGAGAGGAACACATCCAACACCATGTCAAAAAGGCATGTCCAACACTCACATCTGACCATGCAGGAACACATCCCACAACCCTGTCAGAAAGGCCCAACACTTACATTCACCAGCATGATAGGACACACCTACTATCATCTGTGAAAAGGAACAACACTCACATCCACTAGCATGATAGGACACACCTACTATCATCTGTGGAAATGCTCAACACTTACATCCACCAGCATGGTATGACACACCTAATACCATCTGTGGAAAGGAACAACATTTACAATCACCAGCATGGTAGGACACACCTACTACCATCCCTGAAAAGGCACAACACTTACATCTAACCATGGAAGGAACTTAATTCTCTCACCATGTTAGAAGGGCACTCAGTCCTAGACTGAGGGTTCCTGGTAATTGACCAGGTGCCTCCATTCTCCTAGAGAATGGAAACAAACCTTATATCTGATCAAGTGGGAATACATCCCTCAATCACATTAGAATGACCATGCACTCATATCTGATCATGTGAGAACACATCCCATAGTCATATCAGAATGGCCTTCAGTCCCAGACTGATCTTTCCTGTTAACTGACCAGGTACCTCCATTCAAAGAATGGCAATAGCCCTTATATCTGATCATGTAGGAAACAATCCTACAGTCATATCAGAATGGCTCAACACTAATATATGACATGGAAGGAACAAATCCTCTCACCATGACAGAATGGATCAGCCATTACATCTGACCATGGAAGGAACCAATCCTCTCACCATGTCAGAATGGTTCATGGACTCATCACTTCCCCTTGGAAGGAACCTCGATACGGAGAACACCAAGCTTCTCCCTGAAGTACTCAAACTTCACTTTGGCTAATGGCTTCATCAACACATTAGCTATCTATTCGTCCGTCGCAACATACTAGAGCTTCGTTGCTCCTCTCTGCACCATATCCCTGATATAGTGATACTTGATCTCGATATGATTTGACTTGTCATGGAACACCGGGTTCTCCGAAAACTTCACACAACTTTGGTTGTCACAATATATACAAGTAGCATCCAACTAGAGATCAAATAAATCAGACAGTAGCTTCCTCATCCATACTACCTCACAACTAGCTGAAAAATTTGCGACATACTCTGCTTCAGCTGTACTCAGTGCCACACAGGATTGCTTCCTACTAAACCAAGAGATCACACCTGATCCCATACTGAAGAAACACCCTAAAGTGCTCTTCCTATCGATGGCACTACCTGCCCAATCTGAATCAACATAAACTTCCAGGTTAATCTTTTGATTCACCTCATACTTGAGACCATAATCAACTATACCCCTCAGGTACCTCAGAATATGCTTTGCAGCAATCAAGTGAACATGTCTCAGATCTGTCAGGTTCTAGCTCAAGGTGTTCACAACAAAGCAAATATTTGGTCTCGTGTTCGTCAAGTACATCAAGGACCCAATCATCTGATGATACATCATAGCATCAACTACTTTAATAGCTTTAGGTTCGATGCCATGGGTGTGGTCATGGCCTTGCAGTCCATCATCCCGAACCTCTTCAGGATCTCTACTGCATACTTCCCTTGTTCCAGGGATATTCCATCCACATTTTGCCACACCTCCATGCCTAGAAAATAGTGCATCGACACATCACAGGAGCATCACCGGTCTTCCGCCTTCAACCTTGAAGTAAAGGTTGGAATCCACTTTACTCTAAGTAAATCCTAGAGTCATCGGTAATCTATCCATCTTGTCGAACCTCGGGATCTTTTGTAGTCACTCCCTCTGAAGCAGATCATCATACTCCCTCTGTCTTTCATACTCTATGCACTAAAACATTCCGTACCGAAGTGACAAGTAGCTTCCTCTGCTACTAATATTCTATGTATCCATCTAGGATCACTGGATACCAAGATCCTCTATCTTGAACTTTTTCAAAAGTTCTTCTTGCACCCATATGTGAGCTTGTCATCCTGTATAGGATTTCATCTTCAACCTTGTATCAAAGGTTAAGATCTTCATCAAGCTCATCATGTATGTGTTATCCCATGGGTGTCTTTTGAGCTCGTACAAGGCCTTGTTTTATTTGCACACATGATTCTAGGCTGTCATGTGTCTTCACTTCCAATGGTTGCAAATTTCTCTTCATAGTCTATGCCTTCTTTCCATGAGAAGCCTCATGCTACGAATCTTTCCTTGTATCCCACGATGGAACTACGAACTTCCCTTCATGTATCAATACTGCATCCTAGACATCATTCTTCTTGAACTAGTCTTTCCTTTCTTCTTGGTTACTTCTTCATAGCTAGAAGGTTCTACATCAATGATGTCGCTGCACTCACCATATTATTCTTCATCTTGAACTGTCATCACTTGTTCTTCGGAACAAGTCTCGTCCTTCTTTGCTTGTAGGCGATTTTACGCGATCTTTCCTACAAGTTAAATGCATTAGTTGTATGGTTAGAAACATTAGGGAACTATTTTAGCCAATACAACATTCATCCATATCTCACTGAATCTTTCTAGATGCCTTCCATCTCTACCAGGACAACATCGAGATTGTGCACTAATCCAATATGTCAGGAAAGAAGTTTCATTATAGATAAGTAGAAATGGAGACTTGTATAGCACCATGAGCTACTTACCCATCACATGCATATTAGCAGTATACTGTCATTAATACAAACATTCTATCATGTATAATACATTAACTGAATATAAACAAATGCATAACAAAACAATATCATGAAATGACAATTGAATAGTTATCTTTATTTGTTTCGTGGGTAGTCTCCTTCTTGAGCCTTCAACTTCATCGTCTTCTTCATTCATAATAACATAGTTTCTTATCCAAATGTTAATATGAATAAGAGGTTCTTCAAGAGTTGAGATATTCATATTCCTCATTGCTTGAGGGATCTTCTTCCCAGAGCCTGCTGAAAGTAATCACTTCCGTCTAGCACACATTCCTCGTATGAATGAATCCCATGATCCTGGGAGGCCATTCAAGGTGGATATCACCACTTCTGTATTTTCCACTTCTTCTTTTACTGCTTCAATTTGTTCTTTGATTTGAGAGACCCTTGTAAAGTATGACTATATGGTCTCTGCATTCTGGATCTTCTCATTCTTCAACTGTATTCTCAAACTCATATTCTGATTTATGTTCTTCCCTTCAAATAGATTGGTCAAGGAATCAAACATCTCTTTCAATGCCTTTAGGGGAGACACTTGTGGTACAAGGTGATCCATGATTGAATCAGCAACGATCTTCTTGGCCTTGACCAAGTTCTTCTTATGTAAGGATTTGAGC
This sequence comes from Pseudotsuga menziesii, assembly GCA_001517045.1. Classification (NCBI taxonomy): domain Eukaryota; kingdom Viridiplantae; phylum Streptophyta; class Pinopsida; order Pinales; family Pinaceae; genus Pseudotsuga; species Pseudotsuga menziesii. The sequence continues at coordinate 361,437 of LPNX010279744.1, forward strand.
CTCATCTCCCTTTGGAACTGGAACCTCTCTACTTGTGTCGATGTCCAATTCATTTTATTTAGAGAGATAGTATACTTCCATGCTTGGAAATTTTCATATTCACTAATATTATCATCAAGCTGACGTGATAGATCACTTTGAAATGAGAACCTCAAATGAAAAATAGTGAAATATTAGATCTTACCGATTTGAGGTGTCCGTCCTGGTTCTAGAGCAACCTGATCTAGGGTTTGTCAGAGAAACCCTAATTTTCAAAACTTGGAATATTTTAGATATGATTTGATAGAAAGATAGATATCTTCAAGGAAATCTATCCAATGTACTCATTTTTTGAAAATAGTGGAGGGAAGCTCCCGGAATAGGAAACCCTAGTTACCAATTTCTTCTGCAGAAATTCATGATACTGTTTTTGCGATATCTCTGAAATTACTGCTCCTCTGTGTCAAAAAATTTGTACTAAGGTATCCTCGCTTGTACCTATTTCAAAACCATAGGTTTCATCAGAATTGGTTTCACCAACCTATACTTATGATCATTTTCCCAAGGTGACCTGTTACAGGACTATTCAGAACAACGAAGTTGTACGGACTTCCACATGTCACTGTTTCATCTTCTGGGTCTGAAACCCAGACCACAAAAGGTACAGTCCATTCCCTTTCTAGAAAATATTCAGAAATTTCATTTGGACCTTTGTATCCCAATATATAGCAATTCTCCCCAGGTGTCCTATTTAGGGATGAATCCTGGAAGAGGCTGGAACCCTAACTTGGAGGGATCATATCTCCCAGAATAAAGAGAATATGAGACTAAATTTTGGATACAATGTAAATACGGATTTTATCTTCGTCCTGTTAACGTTTCAGCTCCTGATATTTATCCAATCCCGAGATATAGCGAATCTACCAAAACTTATTAGTTCTAGTATTTTAGGGTTTTTCCAGCTTGGGGTCAAACTAGGGTTTGACTTTCCCGAAGTTATACCCAACCAAAAATATTGACCCAGGTCTCTAAACTTTTATTTTGATAAGGAGAGAAATCCGATTCCAGGATCACTAAAAAATTCCTCTTCTTGAAGAAGCCCTAATTTCCTGCACCAAAAACTGAAAATGCTCGGGGTCGAATTTCGATTCGACAGAAAGATGCGCCCTTCAATGGAGAGTCAACCTAGCATAATTTTTCTGATGGATTGTGGAGAGAGACCCAAAAGTAAGAATCCCTAGCTTCTGCAGCTACACAATGTCTTCTTCTCAGGTTAGCTCTGATACCATGTTAGATTTTTATCATTAAAACTAGCATTATATTAGGATCTTTAACTGAGAGAATAACAAGAATAGCAATCAAACACAAGAGACAATGAACACAATGTTTTTCCTCGGGGAAACCATAAATGGAGAAAACCCCACAACTTCCTTAGAGATAGAATCAACACCAAAAATTAAAACCCAAAAACATAAAGATGATCTCTTGACAGTAGTAGTCTCTCTCTTGTCCCAGCAACTTCTCCTCTCATTCATGTGCCCCAATGAGTGAGTGTATGTATGATAAATAGAGAGGATCACTCTCTATTATATTCTTTCATTCACTTGAATCCCACTCCAACATTTCGGCCTCACTTAACAATTACTTACTGGAGCCGACATCTCTAGGAGTGTCTAATAACCCTAGTGCCCCACAACTTGTGGGGGCTTTGCCTCCTCCGACCAACAAGGAGGGTTATCCTTGTTAGTTTTTCAACATTAAGCTAGCATTATGTTAGGATCTTTACTGAGAGAATAAAAAGTACAGCAATATAACATAAGCACATCACAAGAGACAGGAGACACAAAGAGTTTTCCTCGGGGAAACCATAAAGGAGAAAACCCCACAACTTCCTCAAAGATAGAATCAGCACCAAAATAGTAAAAGCCCCAAAGCAGTAGTCTTCTTCTTCTGTCTAGTCCCATTGTATTTCCTTCCTCACTAATGCGCCACACTTGAGTGAGTGAATGATGTGTGTGATAAATAGAGAGACTCACTCTCTATTTATATTCTTTCGTTCACTTGAAGTGCACTCAATCATGTTGGCCTCACTTAACAATTACTTACTAGAGCTGACATCTCTATGAGTGTCTAATAACCCTAGTGCCCCGAAATTGTGGGGACTTTAACAATGACTTGACATGACTTATTTACATTATTGATCCTCCCGATCGGAACATCGGGGTATGACAACATGACTCAAATACATAATAGATACATCCCAGAATAAACATCGGGTTACAATACATAAGATACATAGATGAATACATTCCAAAGTTACAAATACATCAACACTCCCTCTTAACTAGGAAGGTATTCTTTCGACACAATTTTCAGCACTGGTCTTCTTCTCTGTATCAGCTGGATCATCTCGTCTTCAAGTCATCTTCGTTTTCAAGTCATCTTCATCTTCAAGTCATCTTCGTCTTTAAGTCATCTTCATCTTCAAGTCATCTTCATCTTCAAGTCATCTTCATCATCGGATCTGGATCATCTCTCGATCTAGATCATCATGGGACATCATCACTATATCTAGATCATCACTGGCTATCATCACTAGATCTGGATCATCACTCGATCTGGATCATCACTCGATCTGGATCATCATTGGCTATCATCACTGGTGCTATCTCATGATTCTTCTCGTCACAGGAATTTCTACAGATCCAACCCTTTTTCATGCTGGTTGTAGGCCTAGCCATCATGTAGGTCTTCGCCCAGCACTTACATCTGACCTACTCGTCAGAAAGGCACGCCCAACACTCACATCTGATCATGTAGGCATTAGAGGAATTTTCAACTCAAAATGGGCCTTTTAACTTTTATTCAAATTCCATGTCATCATGTGTTAGCCAATGAAATTTCTTTAAATTTGAAATACCGTATAGGTCTTAAACACTTTCTTAATATAAATTTGGGCATAGGTATCATTAAAAAAACTACTTTTTTTGTTTGTATTTTTGACATATCTCCCCGTGTTTTTACTCAAATTTTGATTGGGAGAGCTTGTTGGATGCGGAATTAAATTCTGCATCCAACGGGTACCCACTCGGCATACTTTTGATGGACCCCGCTACCCCAAAAACAAGAAATACCTGAAAAAATGGAATGATGACATCATCATTCCATTTTTTCAGGTATTTCTTGTTTTTGGGGTAGCAGGGTCTGTCAAAAGTATGCCGAATGGGTACTCGTTGGATGTGGAATTTAATTTCGCATCCAACAAGCTCTCCCAAACGAAATTTGAGTAAAAACACAGGGAGATATGTCAAAAATACAAACAAAATAGTAGTTTTTTTCTTTTCTTCCTCCAAAATTAATAAATATTATTTTATTATTTTAACTATTATTTTGTTAGTTCATTTTAGGAGGCCCATTTTGAGTTGAAATTTCCTCTAATGAACCAATCCTATAATCATATCAGAAAGGCCCAGCACTCACATTCACCAGCATGATAGGACACACCTACTATCATCTGTGGAAAGGCACAACACTCACATCCACCAGCATGGTAGGACACACCTACTACCATCTATGGAAAGGCTCAGCACTTACAATCACCAGCATGGTAGGACAAACCTACTACCATCTGTGAAAAGCCACTACACTTATAGTCACCAGCATGATAGGACACACCTACTATCATCTGTGAAAAGGCACAGCACTCACATCCACCAGCATGGTAGGACACACCTGCTACCATCTGTGGAAAGGTTCTACACTTACATCCATCCAGGCAGGAACACATCCCGCTCACAATGATGGAAGGGCATGCACTCATATCTGATCATGAGGGAACACATCCTAGCAATCATATCAGAATGCCCCCCAGTCCTCCTCGACTGAGCTACCTGGTAACTGACCAGGCTCCTCCATTCTCCTAGAGAATGGTAGTTGCCCTTACATCCGTCCTGCTTGTCGGAATGGACAACACTCACATCTGATATGGAAGGAACTTAATCCTTTAGCCATGACAGAATGGCTCAACCCTTACATCTGATCAAGTGGGAACACATCCCTCTATCACATCAGAATGGCTACTCAGTTTTTACAATGAGTGTTCCTGGTAACTGACCAGGTGCCTCCATTCCTAGAATGGCAATTTCCCTTACATCTTTCCTACTCGATAGAATGGCCAGCACTCATATCTGACATGGAAGGGAGCAACCCTACCACCATGACAGAATGGCTCAACCGTTACATCTGACCATGGAAGGAACCAATCCTCTCACCATGTTAGAATGGCTATGGGTCTCACCACTTTCTCTTGGAGGGAACCTCGATCTGGAGAACACCAAGTCTCTCCTTGAAGTAATCAAACTTTAGCCTAGCCAATGGCTTCGTCAATACATCAGCTATCTATTCCTCTGTCGCAACATACTGGAGCTTCACTGCTCCTCTCTGCACCATATCCCTGATATAGTGATACTTGATCTCGATATGCTTCGAATTGTCATGGAACATTGGATTCTTTGACAACTTCATGCAACTCTAGTTGTCACAATGTATACAAGTAGCATCCAACTGGAGATCAAATATATCAGACAGTAGCTTCCGCAGCCATATTGCCTCACAACTAGCTGAACAAGCTACGACATACTCTGCTTCAGCTGTGCTCACTGCCACACAAGATTGCTTCCTGCTAAACCAAGAGATCACACCTGATCCCATACTGAAGCAACATCCTGAAGTACTCTTCTTGTCGATGGCACTACTTGCCCAATCTGAATCAACATAACCTTCCAGGTTAATCTTTTGATTCGCATCATACTTGAGCCCATAATCAACTGTACCCTTCAGGTACCTCAGAATATGCTTTGTAGCAGTCAAGTGAACACTTCTCGGATCTGTCAAGTACTGGCTCAAGGTGTTCACAGCAAAGCAAATATCTGGTCTCGTGTTTGTCAAGTACATCAATGACCCAATCATCTGATGATACATCATAGCATCAGCCGACTCTGATGAAGCATCACTCAATAGCTTCAGGTTCTATGCCATAGGTGTGGCCATAGCCTTGCAGTCCATCATCCCAAACCTCTTCAGGATCTCTACTGCATACTTCCCTTGTCCAAGGAAGATTCCATCTGTACTCTGCCACACCTCCATACCTAGAAAGTAATGCATCATCCCCAAGTCCTTCATTTCGAACTCAGCAGCAAGCTTTCTCTTCGTATCGGCAATAAACCCATCTGTATCTGTCACAAATAGATCATCTACATATAGTAGGAGCATCACTGGGTTGCCATATTCAACCTTGTAGTAGAGGTTGGAATTTTCTTTACTCTTGGTAAATCCCAAACTGGATAGAAAGCTATCAATTCTGTCGTACCAAGTCCTGGGTGCATATTTCAAACCATACAGGGATTTCTTCAATCTGCATACAAGAGACTGTCTGTCATGTGTCTCAAATCCGAGTGGTTGTTCTACATACACTTCCTCTTCTACTACACCATTCAAGAAGGCAGTCTTGACATCCATCTGGTGTATCTTCCATTTCATCACTGCAGCCAGAGCAAGTACTGATCTGATGGAAGTGTATCCGGCTACAGGTGCAAAGGTTTCTTCATAGTCTACTCCCTCTTTCTGAGAGAATCCTCGAGCTACAAATCTTGCCTTATACTTTTCAATGCTACCGTCTGCAGCATGCTTTGATCTTATAGATCCATTTGGAAGTTACAACTGACTTCCCTTCTGGTCTTGGGACAACATCCCAAACATCATTCTTCATGATCGATTGATATTCTTCGATCATAGCATCCTTCCATTTTTTCTGTTCTACTGCTTCTACATAACTAGAAGGTTCTTTATCAATGAAATCACATAGTAAAGCTACATACCCGGAATTGGATCTGGTCCTCTTTCTTTCTCTGTGATTCTCTTCTGGAGCCCCATATATTTCCGCACCTTGGATAAGTTCACGTACCCAAGCAAGTTTCCTCTTATGAGGATTCTTCTCCAGAGGTGGATCTACAGGTCTTTGTGGTTCCTCGAATTCTCGATCTTCTTCTTGAGTTTCTTTGTTCATGATTGTATCATGAATTCTGGGTACTTCTGCTTCTGCTTCTTTAGGTTCTTCAGCAGGTCTCTTTCTGGATTTGTTGTAAGCTGTACCTTCATCAAATGTCACATCCCTGCTGATGTAAATATTCTTGTATCCTGGGAAGTAGATTGTGTAAGCTTTAGAGCTTTCAGAGTATCCCACAAATATGCCCTTCCTTCCTGAAGGATCTAATTTTGTTCTCTTCTCTTTTGGAATGTGTATGTACACGAGACAGCCGAATATTATGAGAAGACTTCTGGTTTCTTGCTGGAGAAGACTTCTTCAGGAGTCTTATTCTCGAGTACTCTATGTGGAGTACGGTTCTATACATATACCGCTGTTTTGGCAGCTTCAGCCCAAAGATGCATAGGTAGATCTTGATCATGAAGCATTGCTCTTGCAACTTCCATGATGGGTTTATTCTTCTGTTCCACAATTCCATTCTGTTGTGGATTATAAGGAGTGGACAACGCCCTCTTAATCCCTGATTCTTTGCATAGCTCTTTGAATTCATTCGAAGTGAATTCTCTGCCATTATCTGATCGAATGGTCTTCATCTTCTTTTCAGTATGGTTTTTTATCAAGGCTTTGAATTCTTTGAACTTGCTGAATACTTCATCTTTGTTCTTCATAAAGTAAATCCATGTCTTTCTTGAAAAATCATCAATAAAAGAAACATAGTATGCATACCCGCTTAGTGAGTTTGATGACATAGGACCGCATACATCGGAGTGGATTATTTCTAGAATACCTTTGGCTTTGCTTTTGCTACTGGGAAATGTCTTCTTTGTATTCTTCCCTTTCACACATCCTTTGCAAATTCCATCATGTTTTGCTTGGAATTCTGGAAGACCTTCAACAACTTTGCTTGCAACAGGTAGTGCTTTGTAATGCACATGTGCAAGCCTTCTATGCCAAAGTTCATTTGGATCTACCATGTCATGGATCAAGGCTTGTTCTGGATGGCCCTTCAATTTGTACAAGCCTCCTTCTTGTTCTCCAATCACTACCGCATCATCGATGGTATTTCCTTTTGGACACATGATGACTTGACCATCTATGAATGCAACCCGCATTCCTTTTGCATCCAATGCTGAAATGGATAGAAGGTTCTTCTTAAGTCCTGGAACAAACAATACTTCTTTCATTGTTAGATACTTACCAGAGTCTAGCTTGTATGAAGATTCCCCACTACCTTTTATTGGATATTGGTAGTCATCTCCTAGTTTCACCTTGTGAGGTGATTCATGTTCTGACAGTCTTACAAAATATTCCTTGAATCCCATCATATCTTTGGAAGCCCCACTGTCTATAAGCCAATCATCACTACCATGAGTAATGTTAGCTATGAGAGCTGATATCAGAACATATTCATCCTCGCTTGAAGAATCTTCACTTTCATATCTGGATCTCTTCTTGGATGGTTCATCATCCTCTGTAGCATGAGCATGATGTCTTCTTTTGTTCCCTTTCTTCTTATGAGAGTGGCCCTTGTTATTAGGGTAGTCTTTTGCAAAGTGTCCTCTTTCATCACATGTATAGCATCTTATTTTAGATAGATCTCTTCTAATGTTATCTTTATGATGAGGATCCTTACCTTTGGAGTAATGAGGTTTTCTTCTTCCCTTCTTGGAGTGAACTGTAAGATTGGTCTTCACTTCCCATCTTCTCTTCTCGAGCTGCTATCCGTGCTTCTTCTTGAGAACATTCTTCCCATAGTCTGCTGAATTTGACTAACTTCTTTCTAGCACAGATTCCTTGGATAAAAGCATCCCATGACCTAGGAAGGCCATTCAAAGTAGTCTTCACAATCTCTGCATTTTCCACTTCTTCATCAACAGCTTCTAATTGTTCCTTGATTTGAGAAACCCTTGTGAAATAAGACTGGATATTCTATGCATTTTGAATCTTCACATTCTTCAGTTGATTCCTCAGAGTCATCTTCCGATTTATGTTCTTTCCTTCAAACAATTTGGTTAGGGCATCAAACATAGCTTTAGGTGTCTTGAGAGAGGACACCTGTGGGATAAGGTGATCCTTAATAGAATCAACAATGATCCTCTTTGCCATAACCATCTTCTTCTTATGTAAGGCCTTTGCCTCATCTCCTTCTGGAACTGGAACCTCCTCATGAATGTAGGAGTCTAATTCATTCTCTTCCAGGACCAGGGAGATCCTATACTTCCAGGCTCGGAAGTTATCAACTCCCTCAAGATTTTCATCAAGCTTGGTATGATGACACATCTTAAATGAGAACCTCAAATGGAAATACATAAGATTTTAGATCTTACCAGGTTCAAGATGTTGGATCTGAAACTTGAGCTGAAATCCTATAGAGCTGGTTCAGGAGCAAATTAGGGTTTTGCTTTTCCGGAGTTCTGTCCACCCAAATGCCTTGAAATTTGTTCCTAACTTCAATTTTGGGGAGGAGATCAATCTAGACATGGGCTCACTGAAAAATTCCTTTTCTGTAGAAAGCCCTAATTTCTGACCCTAGTGACAGGTCCAAAACTGAAAAACCTCAGAATTGGATTCTGTTTCGACAGAAAGATGCACCCTAGGGAGGAGAGTTGTTCCACCTTACTTTTGCTGAAAATCTATGGAGGAAGGTCCACAAACTAGGAAGCCCTAGTTCCCGCAGCTGCACAATGTCTTCTTCTCAGGTTAGCTCTGATACCATGTTAGTTTTTCAACATTAAGCTAGCATTATGTTAGGATATTTACTGAGAGAATAACAAGTACAACAATATAACATAAGCACATCACAAGAGACAAGAGACACAAAGAGTTTTCCTTGGGGAAACCATTAAGGAGAAAACCCTGCAACTTCGTCAGAGATAGAATCAACACCAAAACAGTAAAAGCCCCAAAGCAGTAGTCTTCTTCTTCTGTCTAGTCCCAGTGTTTTTTCTTCCTCACTAATGCGCCACACTTGAGTGAGTGAATGATGTGTGTGATAAATAGAGAGACTCACTCTCTATTTATATTCTTTTGTTCACTTGAAGTGCACTCAATCATGTCGGCCTCACTTAACAATTACTTACTAGAGCCGACATCTCTATGAGTGTCTAATAACCCTAGTGCCCCGAAACTATGGGGACTTTAACAATGACTTGACATGACTTATTTATATTATTGATCCTCCTGATCAGAACATCGGGGTATGACAACATGACTCAAATACATAATAGATACATCCCAGAATAAACATTGGGTTACAATACATAAGATACATAGATGAATACATTCCGAAGTTACAAATACATCAACAATCCTTAACAAAATGGTGGGGACTATTGCCCCAACTTACAATAACTCATATAGGGTCGACTTCTCTAGGATAGTCTAATAACCCTAGGGCCCCACAACTGTGGGGACTTTAACCCTTGAACAATAAAAGGGTTACCCACAATGACTTGACATGACTCAAATACATTACAAACACATCCCAGAATAAACATCGGGGTACAATACATAAGATTTACGGATGAATACATTCTGAAGTTACAAATACATCAACATTCTTGACCATAGAACTTTCCGAAAGCTTCTGAAAACTGCAGGCACAAACCAAATAATGAAAAAAATATATCTTTGAAACACTACCTTAGATAGATTTATTTTTCAATACAATTATAAGTAAAATTCATTGGTTAATGTCACCAAACCTTTTTGTAAACTGACCACCAAAATGAATACCAAACAAACAGTTCATGGATTGACATTACTATCAAACGGATCATGACAAGCATCTTTAGGAGGATATAATATAGAATTAAGCTAATAGCTCAATAAGAAGCTAATTAAACTGGTTCAGGGACTTCATAAAAATTAAGAACTAAAGAGCCTAAGAAGTTTTATAATGTGATGATAGATCTTTGATGTATAAAAACAAATGTGATGGATCAGGAACATTTCTTACACCAAGATTTAAAATTTAAAAATCAAATGAATTGCTAGGAACTAAAGAACTAGAAAATCTAATGGAATACTTCGTTCCAAAGTCCAAAAATAACAAAGGAGACATTGTAATAAAGCAGATGGTACTAGAATAATTTTTCCCAAACCTATATTGTTTGTCTTTAAAATCACAACTAGGTCTACACAAACTATTTCATGAGACTGTTTGTCTTCAAAATCTACATATACATTTAATTAATCAATGAAAGATGATCATACCTGTGACCCATATTTAGGGCTGGTTGGAGAGGATTTTCTTTCATCCAGAAATTTTACAAAACTCCTGAGATAGTTAAACATTATAAGAAATAAGTATTTGAGATACACATAAGATGGTAACTGATTTATCTCATCTCCTAGATTTAGTTTTATGTAGCAGAGAAAATAAACCAAAAATTACAAGTCCACCAATTAAAACTATGTTCTACCATGTGCTCCTTGTTGGAGACATTTACCACCATACACACTCATTTTGGTCAATTTGGCCTAGTTAAACCACTATCCTAAGTTTTATTGACTTAATTGACATCAAAGGAGCACTAGATAACATCATCTAGATCACACCCATGCCTACCTTCAGTCAAGGAGGCTAACTTAGCCTTCTCCTACATTCGGGGAGGCTAACTGAAGCACTCCAGGGGTGATTTGAGTGTCATTAATGCCCCATATTACTAAATGATGGTTACAAGCAGTTAAACAGAGTAGTGAAGGCACCTTCCTTCATTAAATTGATTATTTATTGATTATTTAATGAACTGGAGTCAATAGGGGCACCTCCAACCACTTCTGATTGTCAGTTACACTTCAGTTAACATCATCGGGGTTCATTGGAGTCATTGATGCGCTACCACTTATTGGTTGGCTTGTAGTGACATGTGTATGAGCTACTTTTAGTTAGACTCAGTCATTTATTGCACTCCGACTTCAGTTAGGGCTCAGTTGAGTTTTGATCAATGGTTAACTTGAGTGTTGACTATGGCTTACATTCAGTTAAGCTAGACTCACTCATTCAATTTGAATGACCTCCTTGGGAATTCAAATTGCTTTGTCATTCATGCTTGCAACATGATCATTGTATTGTATTACTCATTCTTTGTGTGAATATACAGAGCGGATACTCATTTTGTAGCACAATTACACCATTTTTCATGTCTTATTGTTATTAATATTTGATGAGACTGTGTTTAGTCTTTATATTACTATGACAGATTAATATGGTATTAGAGCTCACGACGAGACGAGTCTCATATCTCTCAAAAACAAGGTTTTTGATAGATATTGCATGAAAATTGAGGAATAGCTCAAAAATCCAGCACTGCACCAGAAGCCAAGGCTTACCACTTAATGCCCCAAGTAAGGAACTTGTTGATCAAGATTGCTTGATTGACTATGCTGGGTGTGATGAAAGCCTAAAATGTGTAAGCTGTATGACCTTAAATTTCCCTTTTTGTTGTGATTTTCAAGTTTTTAATAGGTTAAAGCATTCGCTTCAGTAGATTCAGATGGCTTCTTCCATAGATCTTTTGACTCCGTTCAATTTCCACTCACAGAAAGGAGATATGGAGATCTAGATATGTGTCAGAGGACTCTATAGGGTCACTATGGACATTGAATAAGAGCCTGCTTCTTTGACAGACAAAGCTAGATTCTTGAACAACAAGGATGAAGCATTCAGATTCTTGTGCCTCTCTGTTTCTCGGGATCTTCTTTTCCATCTTTCGGAATTGAAGAATCCAAAGGATATTTGGGCCAAATTTGAAACCTTGTATGGAAAGAAGGATGATTTGAGAGTTTAGCAGCTCGAAAATGGATTGATGTCTCTCCAACCTTCCAATTTCGAGACCTTGAATGACCTTTTCACAAAGTTCAAGCACATTGTCTTACTGTTGAAGCAATGCAAAGTGGAGAAGGAGGATGATCAGCTCATCCTCTCCATACTCTCCAAAATTGGAGTTGATTATTTAGTTTTTGACTCTACATTTCATGTGGGGAAGCTCACAACCCCTGGATGGAAGATGCCTAGACTCAATGCCTTCATTGAGTCCCTAACAAGTGAACATGATAAGCTTGTCTAGATGGGAATCATCAGATCCTTCCAGGATCAAGCCCTCCATTTATTGGGGCCCAAATATTTGAAGGGTAAAAGAAAGAAATAGAAGAACCCAAAAACTAAATTTGAAGCTCCTAAGCCTAAAGTTGAAAACCAACAGCATGATGAGTCTTCCGGCTTAAAGAAGTACAAAGGAAAAGGGCATCATGGAAAAGAAAAAGTCAAGTGTTCATACTGCGGGAAGGGCTTCCACCTTGAACATGCCTGCATGAAGAAGTAGCTTGATGAATCTACCTCTCTCCTTGATAGAAAGCACATCAATCTTCCAGAAAGCTTTCGGAGGAGAGATCAGCAAGATCGGGAACCACAGCATGAAAGAGGTCATGCCCTCATGGCAAGCACTTCAAAGTACAAAGCACTCTTGATTGATTCTGAAGCTTCGAACCACATGATGGATGAAAGAGACTCCTTCTCATCCTTCAAGACTGGTAAATCCATCCCCATCCATATGGGAGATGACTCCACCATCATTTCAGAAGGACAAGGTACGGTTGGTCTTGAGAATGGCTATTTTTCAAATGTTTTGTATGTATTGTCTCTGGCATCAAATATCCTTAGTGTCTATTAGATGACACATACAGGAGTGCCTAAGAGAGTATCTTTTAGCTTGAATGATGTTTAGATAATGGATCTTGCGTCCGGGAAACTTATTGCTAAAGACCTTGCAAACCATCATGCAAAAGCCTATGAGTTTTCCCACTTTGTGGCGGATGCAAAGCCCACCGCACTGCTAACTCATGGAAATGAAGTTAGTAGGATGTGGCATGAGAGGTTTGGCCATCTCAATTTCAAATATTTGCAGAAATTACAAAAAAAATCCATGGTTGAAGGCCTCCCAGTCATCAAGGAAACCACTGGAATTTGCAAGGGCTATGTGGTTGGAAAACACCCTGAGCACAAGTTCAATCGGGGGAAGGCAAACCGAGCTACATGCATCTTGGGGATGATACATTCTGATATCAGTGGTCCAATTCCTATCACATCCATGAATGGATCAAGGTATGTTTTTACTTTTATTGATGATTTTCAAGGTACACATGGGTCTTTTTTCTCAAAAAGAAGTTCGAAGTATGTGAAAAATTTACTGAACTAAAGGCCCTGATCGAGAATGCCTATGGGCTTAAGATGAAGATATTGAGATCTGATAATGGTGAGGAGTATGTCAGTAATTAGTTTCTACACATATTATCCCAAATTGGTATTCAGGTCCAACATTCAATTCCCTACACTCCCCAGCAGAACGGTGTAGCAAAAAGGAAGAATCGGTCTCTCAAGGAGATGACCATCTGTATGTTGGAATCAAAGAAGTTGGCTGAAAATTTGTGGGATAAAGCCATGCATGCTGCAGCATACATTAAGAACATATTTCCACACTCATACATGAAAGGGAATACCCCTTTCGAAGCATACTTTAGACACAAGCTGGATGTGTCGAACCTGCGGGTGTTTGGGTCCATTGCATGGGCCCGAATTCCACTTGATAAAAGGAGGGATTTGCAACCGCAAATCATAAAATGTGTGTTTATTGGGTATCCTGATGAATCAATAGGTTTCAATCTGCTAGATATCAAAACAAAATATATCATCATCGAAAGGAGTGTCAAGTTCGATGAGCCTCTTCAGGAGGTGGAACTAGTGAAGGAGAAAACTGTTGAATTTCCTTCCTATTCTACTGAATATTTGGATGATGAAATTGGGGGTGATGACCCTGATTTGGATCCTTTGATTTCTGATATCAATGTATAGCAAACATCAGATGCTGAATTAGAACTTGAAGTACAAAATCATCTTCCCACATGGGCTCGACAGGCACTCTCCTCCTCAGGAGATGACATTGGGAATCCGAATGATCCAAGGAGAACCCGGTCTGATTTCCAAAGAGCAAGTATTGCACTCTCTTATCATGATAATTTGCTTTCAAAATTTTTTTATTTGATTATTAGTTCATACCCAAAATCCTACTACCATGCTCTAAAGGATTCGAGATGGCAAGTTGCCATGGATGAAGAGATGAATTCTCTTCAGAAAAATACTACTTAGGAGCTAGTTTCTCTTCCTCTGGGAAGGAAATTGGTTCAATGCAAGTGGGTGTTTCAGACCAAGGTTTCTACTGATGGAAGAACTTGCAAATATAAGGAAATTCTGGTGGAAAAATGTTTCTCTTAGGTCCAAGGTGTGGACTACCATGAGACTTTTGCACCGGTTGCAAAAATGGACTCCATTCGCCTAGTTTTGGAAATTTCAGCATCTAAGCACTGGGAAGTGCATCATATGGATGTTAAGTTAGCCTTCTGCGTGGATATATTCATGAGGAGATATACATGAAGTAGCCTGAGTTATACATCTCTGATCCATATTTGGTTTTCAAGCTAAAGAAGTCACTATACGGGTTAAAACAGGTCCCAAGAGAGTGGTATTCCAAGATGGATGCCTTCCTTCTCTCATAAAACTTCCAAAGGTATATATCAGATCCAAATGTGTATATACAGTAGTTTTATGTTCATTTGATTATTATTTTTTTATATTTTTATGACTTACTGATCATAGGAAGCACAGTTGCTTCTATTTCAGCCATCAAAACTGCTCTCCACAATGCTTTTGAAATGAGCGATTTGGGGCTCTTAAAACAATTTTTGGGGTTCGAAATTGAGAAAAATTCTGATGGGATAATGGTTACTTGGTACAAATACATATAATACCTATTATTCAAGTTTAACATGGATGAATTTAGGCCTGCACCATTCCATTTCCTTTCAGGGATCAACCTTGAAGAAGGAAAAAGCACACCTCCCATGGACTACACTATCTATCGACAGCTGATTGGTAGCTTGTTGTACTTGAAACATTCTCAGCCTGATATATGTTATGCCATGAATGTTGTATCAAGATACATGCAGCATCCCCATGATCTTCATTGGAAGGAAGCCAAGAGGATCCTCTAGTATATTCAGGGAACCAGGACCTATGGCATTCACTATGCTGCAGACTCTGAGCTAGAGCTGGTTAGATACATAGATTTTGATTGGGAAGGTGATTCTATTGATCAGAAGTCTACTTCCAGATATGTATTCATGTTTGGTGGTGGCCCCATTTGTTGCTCTAGCAAAAATTAGGATGCCATAGCATTATCTTCAATAGAGGCCGAGTATCGAGGAGCGGTGAATGCTTGCATCCAAGCAGTTTGGTTGCAAGGCATTATTTCAGAGTTTGATCTTGGTAGTACTTTGTCCACTGTCCTCTTTTGTGACAATCAAATTTCTATTAAGATATCCACAAATCTAGTTACCAGGAAGAGGACCAAGCATGTAGAGATCCACATGCACTATATCAGGGAGCTAGTGCATGACAGGACCATCATTCTGCAATACTGCCCGACTGATGAGCAGATTGCATACATCTTCACCAAGAGATTTTCAGAAAATAAGTTCACTTACCTCTGTTCACTGTTGGGGGTGATTCCATCAGGGTGATCAGACTACTTTCAGTGTTCAGCTTGATGTGGGGTTTTTCCCACTGGGTTTTCCCTCTTTTTCTCACTTAGTTTGTTTTTTGAGAATTGTTTCAGTTTCAGTATTGTATAGGGTGACCTATGGTCTTATTTACCATGGCCCTAGCATTTTTATGTTTTCTACTCCTGAGTATAGCTTAATTGGGGGTGTTAGAGACATTTACCACCATACACACTCATTTTGGTCAATTTGTCCTAGTTAAACCACTATCCTAAGTTTTATTGACTTAATTGACATCAGAGGAGCACTAGATGACATCAGCTAGATCACACCCATGCCTACCTTCAGTCAAGGAGGCTAACTTAGCCTTCTTCTACATTCGGGGAGGCTAACTGGAGCACTCCAGGGGTGATCTGAGTGTCATTAATGCCCCATATTTCTAACTGATGGTTACAATCAGTTAAACAGAGCAGTGAAGGCACCTGCCTTCATTAAATTTATTATTTAATGAACTGGAGTCAATAGGGGCGCCTCCAACCACTTCTGATGGTTAGTTACACTTCAATTAACCTCATCGATGTTCATTGGAGTCATTGATGTGCTACCACTTGTTGGTTGTCTTGCACAGACATGTGTCTGAGCTACTTTCAGTTAGACTCAGTCATTTATTGCACTCTGACTTTAGTTAGGGCTTAGTTGAGTCAATTAGGGTTTTGATCAATGGTTAACTTGAGTGTTGACTGTGGCTTACATTCAGTTAAGCTAGACTCACTCATTCAATTTGAATGACCTCTTTGGTAATTCGAATTGCTTTGCCATTCATGCTTGCAGCATGATCATTGTATTGTATTACTCATTCTTTGTGTGAATATACAGAGCGACTACTCATTTTGTAGCACAATTACACCATTTTTCATGTCTTATTGTTATTAATCTTTGATGAGACTGTGTTTAGTCCCCAGATTACTGTGACAGATTAATACCCCTGTTGTCTGCCATAAATAGCATATGGTTGAAATCAAAGCCAACACCCACCACCACTCTCTCAGAAAGAACAATGCCTTAAAAAATGCAAAACTCATAATTTTGGTTGGTTATGCCTACTTTACTGATATATATGTGCAACCAAAAAATACCATTTACCTTTCTAAACTTTAAAACTCAAAATCTTCTAAACTGTAATTTTGTGAATGATTGTTCAAAAAAAATGATTTACTTAGTCATTCCTAGTTAACCATACCTCTTAGGTGCTCAAAGGAAAATCACCTAAGGATACAATTAATGTAACTTGACAGTATGACACCTTGACTATGGCGTGATTACTAATCTACAAATTTCCACAATACTCATCTTTAATATCTTAGATTGCAATGAGAGTAATTTTATTTTTATGGGCCAACATATTCTTATATATCTTCAACATTCACCTCTTTCTTACCCAAATTCTATGTGTAATTTCTAATATAAGAAAATGAAAGAATATGAAATGCACAAAATCACTTTTCTCTTTTCTTTGTAGAGATTTGGAAGTTCCCTTGCGACTGATAAGGAGAGGGAAAAGTTCACTTTTAGAGTGAATGCATCTTCCTAACCCATCCAAACTTACTTCTCTCACTGCCCTGCCTAACTATAGATCTCGTTACTCTCTCTCTGGCCTATACAAACAGTGCAAATTCCGATGTCAACCGGACCCTTGGACAAGTTACTTGGCTGGATGGGAAGAGCTTAACGAGACGAAACGATGTTATTACCTATCTATTGATTCTCAAAATCGTTCATGTTTTTTAAAAATAGGATAACCCATCCAAGAGAAGTGTGGAAAAGTGTGAGAAAGGTATATGATTATGCCAACATAAGTTTACAAGTAGGCTAAAAGTAGCTAAAAGTTCACCATCAAGAATAACAATGCTAGAAAATATGGTTTAATTGTTAACAAATGAACCACCACGATATGGTTAAATTTCTAAAATCACACTCGGCCAAATATCAGAAATGAATTAAAATTACATTCCTTTGTGATTGGAAAGCTGGAATCCACCATTTAAACAAATTCATTCAAAAATCCAATCTTCTGTTATATAAGTCTTCTATATGCATGAAGATATCACCATACTTACCATTACATTGACAGATTCATAGGTTTCTAGAGTACTTGTCCATTTGATATGGTGTTATCTCCCAATCACTAGTGCATCATCTTTGTTGCTTGCATAAAATGTAATGGTTCTCATCTAGTTCGGTACATGTTATCAAAATAACTTTCAAACCGTGTCAATCATGATATTGCTTATGATATATTTACCATGAAACTGAAATTTGTTCCACCAAAAATCAGTAGGAAGTAGCCTTGGGAAACTAGATCGTGTCTCTTTTATTATTGTTTGAGATAAAAAGCATTGATCATTATCCTATGCCATTGGGATTCTACTCATAAAGCATTGCAACTATTGTGCTCCGCTTTAGATGACCGTTTCCTTGATGTCGGGGCCAATCTCATGTGCCAAGGAAACTTCGATCATGTTACTGTACCAGTCTAGGGAGGAAGAACATAACTAAGGTACTGAAATACTTTATTGTGCTTTCCCCTGGGTATGGTAGTGGTAAAATGCAGCTGAAATACATTCAGGTAATTATTACCATGCAAAATTGTTTACTAAGAAGTTTGATCTTCTATTATGGAAACAATTGTTGGAATTCTGTAAAAACTTTTTAATAAAGGTGAGGGTCAATACGTTATGCAATTCTCATGTGAACCTCGAAGAGCCTTGGATGAAAATAATATATCCTTAACTAATATATGCCACCACTAGTTAGGGTTGCCTCATATTTTTTAAGAATACTGGTTACAAGGTTTATGCCATTGGCATAAAGCTGCTCTTATCCGAAGTTTCCAATATTAGGTATGAATGTCATGGTAGGGCATACTAAAATGAGACCTAAATGAGGAAATTGCATGCTGTTCAAGAGATGCTAAAAAATATGCTAAGGTCTATTCATACAGAGATTACACAAGGCTTCCACAGACGTTCCCCTTGGGATATGGTTTCATCTTTGTCACCATAAAATTCAAGGCTGATTTGAGTCAGTCTTGTTGTCTCGCCTCTTAGAGTGTTTATGCAAATGTCCCCTCGCTTATATCCAAATGTGCTTCAAATATAAAAATAGCTAACCCTGAAAGTGATGCTCAGGATTGATCAAAATGATGCTATAGAGAATAATTCTAGATGCTTCAAAATACTAGCCTAATAGTAAAGAAGATGTTCTACGGTCTGAGTGAATTCTTAATAACCTTTCAATCTAATACATTCCTTTTGGATAAACTAGAGGAAGGCTGTCATGAATACTATTACTAAATCATATGTTTTTCCCCACGTGAGACCTTAGAGCTTTTGCCTTCATAAGTAGGTATAGATTACTGGATGGCATCCTAAACCCTTATCTCATATCTGTTGAGAAGGGCTGCTACAGAAATTTCAAATGTGGATTTATGGGAGTGTTGAGGTTATCTTCAGATTTGGTTTCCTCCAAGTTTGCTATACAATCCTACAAACTCGCCAATCTGTCACAAAAATATGCCCAGAAAAGGGTCATCGTTGCTAGTTGCAATCCATTCCAAGTGCCAATGACAACAAGTCCTTTATGTTATGAAAATATGTTCTAAGTATGATATGCCTGAGTGTGATGTCTCATGCTCCAATGCATGCTATATGACTGTTATTAGTTTCTAGAATTGGCTAGTTGAGTACAGAGTTTATCTAGGGCTGAGTTTACTGCTGAAATTGACTTGAAATAAGACTCCAATAGTGTCTCAACAAGTGTCCAAATGATTATGTGGGAGAAGTCTTGTATTGTTAAACCTCTTTGAAATTCAAACCATATGTTAGCTGAAAATTTGTATATGCATGAATCTAATGGGGAATATTATCCCAATAGCATGAGTAAATTTGAATTCAAATCGAATTTTATTGTCGGAGAACTTGAATTGGAACCCAAAACCATGTGACTTAGTGTGACATTAGTAAAATATGATACTCACTTTTGTAGGTTGGTTACTACCACCTCCGTCTGGCACAAACAAGGATAGAATTGGATCTATTGGAGACCAAATGAAATCCATTACATTTTCAACTTTGAGGGACTTCTTATCTAGGAGATTCATAGTATCTATTTCATAAACATTGATAGCATTTTTCCCAATGCGGGAAAAGTATTTGTCCTCTTTGCCACTAGCCCACTTGCTCACAAATATGATAAATTACAAGTCAAACATAGTATTATTTGAGTACTAGTCCTTAGACTACAATCAATATGAAAAAAATACTTGAATATAGGCCAAGACACACCAGGAACACCACCTGTCCCACCAGTTTCAAAATCATCAACACTTCCTTAAACTCTCTCAATACTTTACTAGTCCTCATGTCAAAAATGTTAAGGGTAACCCTCTGAACAAAATGCATCAATATGTTAGAAAAAATTTGCAAGATATTTGAAAGCTAAAAAAACAAAAATCAAGTGATATATAATATTTTCATAGAATACTTCAATGTATTTTTCTTGTTGTATAGAAAAAATAATGGTTTTTTTCTTTTGGACAATTGTTTAATCAACAAATATATTGGCTTTCAAATGGGGGAAGCAAGAGGAGGGAATACAAGATTTTTCCTCCCCTGTGATTATGCATTTCCTACCAAAAATTATCTTAGAGGTTTTTTCCAGCATGTGAATGTCAGTCATGTGGAAAAGAAGAGAAAGGAGGCTGTGGTTTTACAAGTAAGACAATGCCATTAAGGTGGCATGGGAGAGAAAGGAGGTTGCAGTTGGATATAAGACAATTCCGAACTCCAGGCACCTCTACCATATCACTTAGTTTCCTTGTGTGAGTTTTGGCACATGGAAGCATTCCAAACTCTGAACTGTAGATCTATTTGGTGCCTCATAAGACATCCAAGATGGACAGTGTTTGTGCTGGTAGCTTGCAGATTACTGCTCATTATGTGTAATGATTACTGAAACATGGTGGCTGGATGAAATGGAGGCCTCTCAAAGTGTTTATGCAAATGGCCCCTCACTTATATCCAAATTCGATTCAAATATAAAACCAGCTAGCCCTGAAAGTGATGCTCAATATTGATCAAAATGATACCATAGAGAATAATTCTAGATGCTTCAAAATACCATCCTAATAGGAAAGAAGATGTTATATGGCCTGAGAGAATTCTTAGCAGCCTTGCAATCTAATACTTTCCTTTTGGATAAACTAGAGGAAGGTTGTCATTAATACTTTTACTAAATCATATGTTTTTCCCCACGTGAGACCTCAGAACTTGTGCATTAATAAGAAGGTATAGATTACTGGATCGCATCCTAAACCCTTATCTTAGATCTATCGAGAATGGCTGCTACAGAAATTTCAAATGTGGATTTATGGGAGTGCTGAGGTTATCTTCATATTTGGTTTCCTCCAGATTTGCTATACAGTCCTACAAACTCACCAATCTGTCACAAAAATATGCCCAAGAAAGGGTCATTGTTGCTGGTTGCAATCCATTCCAAGTGCCAATGACAACAAGTCCTTTATGTTATGAAAATGTGTTCCAAGTATGATATGTTATGTTATGAAAATATGCTCCAAGTATGATATGCCTGAGTGTGATGTCTCATGCTCCAATGCATGCTATATGACTATTATGAGTTTCCAGAATTGTCTAGTTGAGTACAGAGTTTATCTAGGGCTAAGTTTCCCAGCTGAAATTGACTTGAAATAAGACTCCAAAAGTGTCTCAACAAGTGTCCAAATGATTATGTGGGAGAAGTCTTGTATTGTTAAACCTCTTTGAAATTCAAACCATATGTTAGCTGAAAATTTGTATATGCATGAATCTAATGGAGAATCTTATCCCAATAGCATGAGTAAATTTGAATTCAAATCAAATTTTATCGTCGCGGAACTTGAATTGGAACCCAAAACCATGTGACTTAGTATGACGGTAGTAAAATATGATACTCACCTTTGTAGGCTGGTTACTACCACCTCCCTCTGGCACAAATAAGGATTGAATTGGATCTGTTGGAGACCAACTGAAAAATCCAGTACATTGTCAACTTTTAGGGACTTCTTATCGAAGAGATTCAAAGTATCTATTTCATAAACATTGATAGCATTTTTCCCAATGCGGCCAAAGTATTTGTCGTCTTTTGCCATTATCCTACCTACTCCAAAATATGATAGATAACAAGTCAAACATAGTATTATTTGAGTACAAGTCCTTAGAATACAATAAATATGAAGAAAATACCTAAATATAGGCCAAGACACACCAATAACACCACCAGTCCCACCAGTTGCAAAATCATCGGTACTTCCTTTAAACTCTCTCAATACTTTACCAGTCCTCACGTCAAAAATGTTAAGGGTAACCCTTTGAACAAAATGCATTAATATGTTAGAACAAATTTGCAAGACCTTTGAAAGCTAAAAAAACAAAAATTAAGTGATATATAATATTTTCATAGAATATTTCAATGTATTTTTCTTGTCGTATTTTTTTTTTGGGACAACTGTTTAATCAACAAATATAATGGCTTTCAAATGGGGGAAGCAGGAGGAGGGAAGACCGGATTTTTCCTCCCTAGTGCTTATGCATTTCCTATTGAAACTGATCTTATAGTTTTTTGCCAGCATGTGAATGTCATTCAGGTGGCAAAGAAGAGAAAGGAGGCTATGGTTTTACCAGTAAGACAATGCCTTTCATGTGGCATGGGAGAGCACGGAGGTTGCAGTTGGCTATAAGACAATTCCGGACTCTAGGCACCTCTAGCATATCACTTAGTTTCCTTGTGAGAGTTTCATCACATGGTGGCATTCCAGACTTTGAACTGTATGTCTATTTGGTGCCTCATAGGACAACCAAGATGGATAGGGTTTGTGCTGGCAGCTTGCAGATTACTGTTGATTGTGTGTAATAATTACTGAAACATGGTGGCTGGCTAAAATGGAGTCTAGAATAGTAGCAGACCGTCAGAGGTTCAACCTCATTCTCTGGTCTCTTTTCTATTCTACATGGAAATACAATAGAGTTGCATGCAACTTGGGATTTTAAAGGTGTTGTGTTCATTGCTTTGAGTTGTTCTTTTCCCAACACAACTCCTAAAATTTGTAGGATGTTGTATTTGGTATCTTGTTCAGGCCATGCTTGGCTACTCATTTATTTGCATTGGTGGTCCTTGAAATCAATTCAAATCTATTGAGGCCATGCATCTCCTTTGCATTGGTGGTGATTATAATGAACAGAGGGAAATGGTTAAACATATGTAAAAGAATATTTTACCCTTTAAATTTTGAATAACATAATTCAAAATGAATCATAGAATGTGTGCTTCCAAAGTTTTCGTTAAACCATAAGTTGAACATTAAAGAAGAAACTGAACATGTTTTTGTATGAAAGGAGGTGAAAAATTATGCAACAGAAATGAAGAGCATTCAATTAATGGCTCTTAATGGAGATACTGACAATAATTCCTTTATTTAGTTGAAACATTACATATCCAGTTCAAACTTCAGAATAAAACCATCTTGAATTGCAATTGTGGTTTGGACATGCAGGGAAAAAAAATTGTAACAAATAGTTCAATGCAAGGAGAACCGCCTGAACATGTTCACATATTTTCATTGTTGGATGATTTGGATCTTCGCCCACTAGTAGTTCTTGTGAATTCCACTATTTCTAGCTCCAGGTATTGTTCTTGAACAGAGGTTGATTCCTTTTATTACATATGTTAACTCTAATATCATTCTTCTAGGATGAAAAGAAGGGAGGGAATTAATTTTATTAAACTCTTCTCAGAATATCAACTAGATCTAAAGGGTCAAGTCAGGTTGACTTTATACAACTTGTTAATATACTCAAAACAATAAGCTAAAAATAATTGTCCTGCAATACATGAATGAATGGTCTAAGATTTGAATGTTGAACTTTTATTTGACAACGTAAGTCCATGGCAAACTCTCACCTAGAAGGCACTTTCATTTTAAAGTCAAGCTGAACAAATTTAGTTTGTTGGTTTTAACTTTTCTCTTATAAACATAAAGTATCATTTTTATTACAAATTTTAAACTCAAAAGTAGAGCTGCAATAATTGATAATTAGTCTAATCAAACTAAAAGAATATTTCTAAAACTTATGTTGAGACAAGTCGTACCAAGAAAATTATGTTGAGATGGGTCATACCAGAAAATTTATTTTGTTGGCAGAATGCAATATTCTTCATGAAAACTAATCAAGGACGAATTCTGGAATGATTCTATGTTTTATCCTAACCAAAGCACAAATGTTTATCTAAAATATTACACAAACATTTTTTTCATCAAACTTTTCTCTTTTCCATAATAAAATCAAATGACTATTTAGATGCTGGTAAACAGGTATTGATTTTGCACCCAAAATACCTAAACCTTGTTACATGGGATCCTCAAATGTCAAGATTCTATCTTCTTCTTTTTGTTTACATTGCAATGTAGGTTTCTTGTATTTATCTTTTTGCTACCAAATATTTCAGTTCCTATGCTGTGATTTTTCTGTTTGAGGCAGATTGCTAACTAAATAAGAAGATCTTAACATATAATGTCTACTTCACCTCTCCTTTTTTTCATTTTGATTTATAATTTTGTATCTTCCCCTTCTCTTCTTTTATTGGTTTGGTGTTACTGTGAATGCCATCCCTAGGTGTTGGAAATGTGTCAGTGTTATCAGAACTAGATCGGTCATTGAGCCCCAAAATTCTGAACCAAACCGGAATCAAAATCCAATAAAAACTGTTCAACCAAAAAATACATAGAGGTGTTGATTATCTTGATTAAATGTCAATCCAATACCCTCATACATGATGGAATCCAGTGGAAACATTGCAATCCTAAAATCCTGAAAATTGTTAAGTTTGTAAATTCTAAATGGGATCTAAAATTCTACTTTTTGTATATGAAGTCCAATAAGATTGGAACCACTTTTAAACATCCTAAAACGGTTAATGGCAATGTTAAAATTTTAATGTAATGGTAATTTTCTATCCTTTTACTTTAAAAAATTCATATTACTAGTATTAAGTTTAGACTTTTTGAGATGACGGAAGAACATAAATATTTGGGGTTCATAGTAAAACCCAAAGACTATGGGTAAAGAGATTGGGATTGGCTGTTGATACTAAAAACCCAATGAATAATAGAAACAAGATTAGGATTGGCTAAGAAGTAATATTGAGAATAGAATCCACTTCTGGTTCAACAGGTGGCTCTGAAGAGGGGGCATATTGATTGGCGTCAAATCTATTTTGGTCCCTTGAAGCAGTACCATATTATTGGAACTCTCTTTTCTCTATCCTAATTCCTGAAAGGTGTGCTTTAAAAAAATCAGAAAGAATTCGTTTAATTTTTTATGGAGTGAAAAGGAAGATGAGTCAGATTCGACTAGCCAAATGGCAGTCCATTGCTAAGACAAAAGTGGAGGGGGCTGGGGTAAAAATATATACATCTTTTTCAAAAGTCTTTTGCTGCTAATGGTTTATGGAATTTCATTACTAAGGAAAGTCTATGAAAGAGAATCATTGAGAATAAATAAATAGCTCCGGTCTCACTTTTTAATTGATTAGGAACTAGGCATTGACTTCAGAAGTGACGCAAAAGAGAAAACAACAAGGACGTAGCCTATGTGTTGTGCAAGAATGAAGCAGAAACCATACCACATTTAGTCATTCATTGTCCATATGCTTAGAATATTTGGAGAGATGTAGGTCATTGAATTGGTTCTCAACTTCTCCCAACACTTGGGTTGGAACCTCTGAAAGAATGTTTAAAGCAGTGGTTTCAAAAGAAGGAACTGAAAGAGTATCGAGCTATCCCCTGCCATATCTTATTGGGCATCTGGCTTGTTCGTAACGCCCAGCTATTTGAAAATATACGAGTGCCCACTTTTCATGTTTTTACTAAAGTATGTGCTATATTTGAGGGCAGTAGAATAGAAGCAAATTGACAGATCCATTCCCTAGGGATTCTTTGATGGGGCTTGTCAAGGACAAGAGTCTTTTAGCAGTTCTGGTGAGTTATTATTCACTTTATATTCTAATTACATTAAATCTAAAGCTAGTTTGGGAAGGGGTACCAATAACTATGGAGAGATGATGGCATTAAGGACCCTCTTAAAACTCGCTTCAAATAAAGTGATTTAGCAGCTTCATGTCATGGGTGATATACACATGTATTCTGGGAGCTGAATACCGAAGTAGATGCTTTGTCAAAGGAGGGGCTATAGAGGAGGGGATATAGACTGAGGCTGGGTTTTAACTCTTGGAAGAGATATACGATAGGATCAACTATGTCAAGACAATGCAGTTAGTGTTTCTATGAACATCATGCTTTGATACTGTTATCTTTGGTTTGATCTCTAACACAAACTTATAATTTCAGTACATAAAGATATGTTAGGGATAAAAGGTTTTGAGTTTCTGGATATTATAGACTTACTTTTTGAGTTTGATGGAAGAAGACAAAATGTTTATCAGCAGCTATAAGGCTGGTGTTAGGTAAAATAGGCAATGATGATATGTATTTTACACAAAGAGGCCTGATAGAACCCCTTTAAATATTGTATAGTAACTCGTGTGCATAAAGAATGTGATTTTCATTCTAGCTAGATAAAATTTGTGATTTTTTCATTAAAAAGAAATATGCACCCTAAATATTATTGATAATTAATAAAAATTTGATACATTAAAAAATGCAATATCTCTCAACGAGTACCTGTGTGTCTCGAGGATTACTTGGCTCATGGTTGTTGTAAGTAACCAAGAATTTTTTACCAGGAGAGAAATCTATCAATTTTACCTATATAAAATATTGTTGACAATTACTTTTCTAATTTTGTATTTACTAAAGCTCCTTTAATATAGGTCTTAAATATTTAATAGCAAAGAAGTAATTCACAAATACTATGTTAAATAGCCACAGGGTAGCTTTTGGAAAACACAAACCTGTGGATGTGCAAGATGCATCAGATGGTTAAAGGTTGTACCACCTCCCCAAATAGTTGCTCCTTGCCTGTGCACTGTTTCTAGTTATGTTCCAAGAGATGACCACAAATATTTCAGTCTAGTACTGCAAAAGGATAAATCTTTAACTTCAACACCTTTAGCGGTTGAAAGATTAAAAAAGGAATTGGTGGCATTATCAATGATCACACTCTCATGAAGACATGTATTTCATGGGACATATAATGCATCATTGTGCCATGGTAAAATTACTCCATGGTGTAGATGAGTTTAGGTTTGAGTTTTCTAGGATCATTCCAATAAACTTCAGTGTCATTGTTAGCACTGATAACAAATTGATCACATCTTTTCTCGTCTGTTAGCCAATGTTGTAAATTTTCCTGCCAAATAACAATACCGCGTTTAGAAAAAGCAAAAACAAATTGATAAAAATTCAACTTAGTAGGGATAGGTCTATTAAAGTAAAGCTGAGGCTCACTTATAACAGGCCAAAAATCAACAGTTATGTTTGAAGGTCATAAATTATATATTACTAAAATGTTCTGCCATCATGTATAGTTAGACATTTGATGTACAATTTTCAAGAACTTTGAACAATGAAAAGTTCTAGTATCATCGGAATAGATAATGACTCTTACCCAGGTGTATAGGGTTTTGTTTCTGGAGGAATCCACTCGTTTGATACTTTGATGTATTTATCAAAGTCATCAAACATGTTAACAACAAATATGTGGGATTTGTCTAGCTTATATCCATTTGTTTGATCTTTCACTATTTGTGCTTCTTGCATCACACAGTAAAAAAAAAGCGAGTTATTAAGAAGTGTGACAAAGAGAATAAGATTGAAAAAATTCCATTGAAACTTATCCGAATGTTCCTAATAAAGAGAGAAAAGAAGATATGTTTTCATTGTGCAATGCACCAATAGGAATCAAACTAGAATACAACAAACTTTGCTGGAAAGATGGTAAAATTCTAAAAGATTCCATAAGAAATTAATGTTCTTGATGTAAACTTTGCAGAGCCAATGAAAGCATCGGTTAATGCCCATACATTAGTTATTTTATAGGACAACATTTAATGATAGGCCTAAGGCCAGGTTGGCTAAACTACCAGAAATTTGAAAGAACGCTTCCCAAGGACTGGCCAATAAAAAATCTTTAAATTTCTACATTAACATTGGCTGCTAGAATATGCAATATTTTTTTTATAACGCAACATGACAAGGAAAATAAATTTGTATTGCCATCCTGAAAGACCCAATAACGATATATGGAACATCATAAAAAGACAAAGTACATAATATTTAAATTTGTATTTCCATCCTAAAAGACTCAATAATGATATATGGAACATCATAAAAAGACAAAGTACATAATATTTATGCAGCTCTATATAGGTGAATAAGATATGTGATTATAAAAGACATCTCTCAAATCACATTGTAAATGGAAAAAATGTAGGTTTTATGTTCCTGTGCATCTTCCATGAAGAAGCAATCTGATCTGGAACTTAACCAACAGGTAATAAAGTGCGTCCATACCCACCCAAAATCTTAAGAAAGAAGTTAGTATGAGCTTGGTTAAGATGGTAAGGAAGGGGTATTTCTATACCCCTGCTCAAGGTTCAAATCCTCCAGGCGGAAATGGCATGCTTTCCACACAGTGAACATGCACTAAGCATATTGTAGTATTTAAAATCAAATGAGTGACAAGGCAAGTTTGTACCTAAGGAGTATTGTAATCTATAAAAAAATATCCTTGAGTCTTCTGAGTATCGGAATGGATCGGCATCCAGAGCCCCTCCTCCCTCATTGTACTAATCTGCCAAAAGATCTTCTGAACAACACCTTCAACTTTCTCAAACTTTTCCGGAGGAACAACCGAGAGATTGTCTACAACTACAATGTTACCAAACCCAGTCTCGAACTCCAGTGAATCTTCTTCTTCCTTTTCATCCTCACTAGTACCAAATTAGACATTACATAGATTAATACAAGGACGGGAAAGGGTAAACTCTGAATTGAATTAATGTAGAACTGACAAGGAGAAACAAATCAAATATAATCTAATCAAATGAAACATTAACTTTAAAAATGACTTTAGAATATATATAAAACAAAATAACAGAGATAATGCACATGAAGTAGGCAGAACCGCAGGCCCAACGGTTATAAAGAGTTCAAGCTTTTCAGAGGAAAAAAATGCAGCTGGGGCGTTCTTATTTTTAATGAATGATTGGAGTATAGTGAGAACCTTTTGAATCCGAAATATTCGTTGGGAGGAAGCTGTATTGAATCTAAGTCGACATTGGAAAAAACAATATAAAGGGTTTAAGGTTTTCAGAGAAAAAAAAATGCAGCTTGGGCGTTCTTATTTTGAATGAATGATTGGAGTATGGTGAGAACCTTTTGAATCCAAAATATTCGCTGAAAGGAAGGTGTATTGAATCCAAGTCGACATTGGAAAAATCAATGTTGAGTTGCCATTAGAGGAAATTTCAACTCAAAATGGGCCTTTTAACTTTTATTCAAATTCCATGTCATCATGTGTTAGCCAATGAAATTGCTTTAAATTTGAAATACCGTATAGGTCTTAAACATTTTTTTAATATAAATTTGGGGATAGCTATCATAAAAAAAAACTACTTTTTTTGTTTGTATTTTTGACATATCTCCCTATGTTTTTACTCACATTTCGATCGGGAGAGCTCGTTGGATGCGGAATTAAATTCCGCATCCAACGAGTACCCACTTGGCATACTTTTGATAGACCTCGCTACCCCAAAAATAAGAAATACCTGAAAAAGATGGAATGATGACATCATCATTCCATTTTTTCAGGTATTTCTTGTTTTTGGGGTAGCGGGGTCCATCAAAAGTATGTCGAGTGGGTACTCGTTGGATGCGGAATTTAATTCCGCATCCAACGAGCTCTCCCGATCGAAATTTGAGTAAAAACACAGGGAGATATGTCAAAAATACAAACAAAAAAGTAGTTTTTTTCTTTTCTTCCTCCAAAATTAATAAATATTATTTTATTATTTTAACTATTATTTTATTAGTTCATTTTAGGAGGCCCATTTTGAGTTGAAATTTCCTCTAATGTAGATATCATTGCCCGGGCAATGGGCACGCACTGGCAGAAGAATCTCCATGGTCTCCATCATTCCTTCTCAACTCTTTAACTGCTGCTGTGCAGGACCCAATATCAAATTGTTGCTCTTTAAATACTACTGTGCATGACCCAATATCAAATTATCTTTGGAGCTAGGAAACACGCGCGTAGCTAGATGCATATGCATATGCAATTCTCTAGGACAGCCAAAAGGCCTTTGAGAAAGGAAATGAAACTCTTTTATGTTTGGTATGCTTTTAGCTTGTGATTAGTGAATATTAATATGTCATAATATATTATAAGTTTAGTGTTACAAATAAGCTATTATGATATCATCTATATCTATATATATCTATATATATAAATTGGATTGATGTATTAGTTGGGTTTATGGTATTAATTTTTTTTCCTCCATATATGTTTAACTATAATTGGATTTTATTATTATTATTAATTTTTAATCTGTATTTAATTGTCATTTTATTGGTAGCATATAGCTTCCACTCGACTTGGTTTTTCCACCTCAAGACTAGTCGACAAAGTTGTGTTGCATATTTCTTATCAATATGCAGTTGTTATTTCTACCATGTCGCTAACGCCCATTTGCATTTTTGTGTCCCAAAGCCCAACGGTGAGTTGGCGTAAGTGTTAGTACTGTGTTGTTGAGTTGGAATAAGTGTTGGGACACAAGTACGAGTTGTCGTAAATGTTGGTGTTCTGTTGAACTTGCAGAATGTTTTATGCGAATTTGGTTTTTAAATCCACATCTTTTTGTCTTTCGGAATGGGAGGATTTAGGTTGTCAAGGCTGAAAAACCATGTTGTGCAGTGGTGGGTAATTTATTTTGGTTTCTTAATTGTTGTATGTCTAAGGTTTTCAATGGCGTTCGATTGGTGATTCTTAGAGGCAGGGCCAAGGATTATTTTAATTTCGTTGTTATACAGTTATTGTTTTTTATTATAGTTGTTTGGAGATTTTTGTGGGGTTTACATGGTGCTGGAAAGGTTGGTGTGTGCTTGTTGCAACTAACCGATGGATAAGGCATGAATTACAGGTTATACCAATTCTTTATTTGGCAAGCAACTCCTGATGAAAATGAATATTTTTCTTTATTTTTTATTTTTTTAATATATGTTTTTGTTATTTGTTTTATGTTAATTATAATATAATTATAATATAGCTCTTTA
>LPNX010279744.1:392912-457780 GCA_001517045.1 Pseudotsuga menziesii
GCATATAAACATATATATTCTAATATTAATATATATAACGAAATATATATACATTGTGTCACTCGACGATAGGTGTTGTACTAGTCGAAGCTAGGGTGTGGCGTCCCTGATTAATATACATGCAGGCTACAAAATTATGGCACCTATGGGGTATTTTGATGGGAAGTATTATAATTATGCTACTGGAAACATCACAATCAAGTTGGTTTCTCACTAGGACATTGTAGAGGGGATAACATAAAACTCTAACATAGGCCACAAGTTAAGGAAAAAAATGGAGAGGCAGAACTATTGATGAGAATAACAAAGAATACATTGTGAAAACAATACTCTATCCAAATGATGAAACAATGAGGGAATAAACTATTGAATCCATGTTGGGGTCTACACTTTAATAAATTCTAAGGGATTCAGAGACTCCCTAGGGGGTCTCTGAATCCATCTGCAGTGTTAGAATTTAGTAAAAAATACAAATTCATTGTCAAATTTGTAATGTTTTCCATTGTCGAAGTGACACAACTAAAAATTACCAAATAAATGACCAATTGTAATCTGGTCATTTGTA
Source organism: Pseudotsuga menziesii (assembly GCA_001517045.1). Lineage (NCBI taxonomy): Eukaryota > Viridiplantae > Streptophyta > Pinopsida > Pinales > Pinaceae > Pseudotsuga > Pseudotsuga menziesii. The sequence continues at coordinate 393,478 of LPNX010279744.1, forward strand.
TTCTAGATATCCCGTGATCAAATTTGGTCATTTATCTTGGTCGTTTTTAGTTTGTTTTTATCCTGTGACCAAAAGTGGTCATTTATCTTGGTCGTTTTTAGTTAGCTCACTTAGAATTATCAATTTTGGTCATTTATCTCTTTAAAAAATATGTGGTGACCAAAATATTTGGTCTCGTGGTCACTAATCTCTCATTTTCCACTAGTGTAGGCAGGCATGCATTCTCAATAAGAGTCATCACAGGAAAACACAAAATCTCCTTTAAATTATTAGCAGCATACCACCTCCTTACATAGAGAGCATGTTCCTTTTTAATATCCTGACCAATTATGTCATTCAGATCTTCCCAAGCATGCAATATAGTCCTGATCTTTTTTAGTTGAAAACTGCTCAAGATGGTGATGTTTTCTGGCTTATCTTTCATGTATGTTTTCCAATCTACAACATCATCATAGGCCTTGGAAGTATGTTCTCTTTTTTCTACTTGATCCTCAAGGGAAACATACATCTTTCCAAAAGCAATATTACTTTCAAAAATATTATCAAGAGTATGAAACAATTCCCTGATTAGCTCATGATGCTCCCAGTTTGTCTTGATAGCAAATTCTTTAAATTCTTCCTGTGTAAACCTAGAGAATGAAGATGAAGCTGCACTTGCAGTTGCATCTTCACATTGCTTCTCAAGTAAGGATATCTTCTGTACAAAATTAGCATTTCTAGTCTTCTCTCCTTCTAATTCAAGCTGAAGAGAAGCACTTTTGACTTGCAACTCATCATACTTGTCTTTAGATGTTTTCATGATATTAGCCACATGATCTTCATGCTCTCTTCTGAGTTGCTCCAACTCTTCCTTTAGTTGGCTTATTTCTTCTTTTCTTCTATTAAATTCTCTATTTCCTGTGTTCACAGCATGAAAATTTGAACCTGTGAATGCTCCCAAAGCAGCATCCACCTGTGGATCACGATACTACCGAGTCCAAACTGTCTGGTTAGTGATAGATGTATCAATATCACTTTGATCTATGCCCCTCTGTTTTCCCTTCTTAACTATTGACTTATCATATTTGCTGTAATAGTAATCTCCAAGAGAAATTACTATATCTTCATTAAACTCTTCTATTGAATCTGTAGCTGAAGAAGTCCCAACTACTGTGGAAACCAAAGTAGATGTCTGAGTTACAGTAGGGGGAGGCATAGGCACAGTAATATGGGCAGTAGATGAAGGAAAATAAATATTTTGGGCAACAATCTCTGCAGAAGTTGAAGAGATAAGTGGATCAGTAGAAGTCTCAGAGGAAGAAACATAAATACCAATATCAAAGAGTGATGATGAATGGGCCAAAAATTTGTTAGAAACAGAGGTTGATAATAAAGAGAATGAAGGTATATGCAGGGGAATATTAAACAATTGCGACTCTTTAGTATTAGATTGAGTCATGGGGTTTTGAAATGGACTAGAGGAGATAGGAGTAGTTGTAGTAGTTATAGTGTGATAAAGCTGAGATAAGGATGGTGGTGGAGGTATTCCTGTAGGTAGAGTGGATAGTGTCTATATAGATGACAAGAGTAATGCCGCAATTGAAGGTTTAGATACAGAAGAGGTTTGTTGGATTTCAGGAACTAGGATGTAATTCTTCTTAGCTTTACCATTGAATAGATCTAGAAAAGCTTGTAAATGATCATCCACTTCTTCAGTGACATGAACAGGAGAAAATTCTTCTTCAATGACAGGAACAAGAGAAATGTAACACCCCAGTTTTGACCCCGTTGCGTTTAAATAAATAATGTAAATAATCATGGTGTGGAGCTCCCAGAAAAATCCCCAGCATCGATTTAGTATTTATGTTTCGGCAATTAAGGTTGGGCTGATGGTGTTTTTTTATTCTTGCCAAACATTAAAAAGCTGGACATCATGTTAAATTGGCAATTTTAATTAAAAACCCACAACTGGCTATGTCTACGCACCTAAATGAGATGGGGGCATGATTTTTCCTATGGATGAGGGAGTGGAGGTTGGGAATATGGGGAAGAAACTCGAAATGGGTAGAAAACCATTTCTAGAAAAATGTTTTTAATTTTTCTTGGGCAAGAAAACACCAAAAATGGCCACCTTTCCCTCATGCGGTAGCGTTTCACCTTCCCTCACGATTTTGGGAATGGAAAAATGTTTTGGGGAAAACCAATTCGGCATTCACGTAGTAGTAGGGAATAAAAAATGATTCTAAGTCTGAACCTTTCAGGAATTTCTCCTGTCCAGTGATCTGGATCCTTCACGTTTTGTGTTTTCCTTGTGTGGATTGGTTCTCTTCACATTTTCCCTTGTTTGATAGTCGTTTTCTTGAAAGACAATTGTCCTGAATCCAATTTTGTATCTTTGATTTGAAATACCAACAATGTTTTAGTTTCTGTATTTTGCAGTAGTCGGTCTGGCACCAACAATGTTCAAAAATTTGTAAATTTCTGTGCGTGTATGTAATCCCTGACGTATTCTATGTTTTTATAAATCTTAGGACTGAGATCAATGTGTGTGCATCCATGTTTGGAATTTGAATTGATTTAAGGAATGGAAAAGAGTCTAGACTTTATTGATAAACCTAGTGTGTGAAAGAACCTCACAAACCAATCTAGAAGGCTAGTTTTCTTCTTTGCATGCCCTGAATAGCACTGGAAGGGAAGGCATGGCATGAGGGACTGTATAGCAAAGAAGGGAATGCTTCCTTGTGTTGGGTGTGTAATTGTTTAGAAATCAGGCTAGATTCAGTGTGGTTCTTCATAGCTCTGGGTTTGAGCTCACTAGCTTAGCAGTTAGTCTTTCCACCTCCTTGGCGGCCTGATAAACCCAACTGGAAGAATGGCTTGGATGGTATCTTGATAAACCCATCTATTGGCTTGGATATGCCTCATGTGAATTTGGGTAAGTGTAAACCACTGCCTGTGTAAGTCTGATAAACCCAACTGTGTTGGCTTGACTGAGTTTTATTGTATCCTTGGCTATGGGGAAAGTCTACTAGTGTTCCTTATTCCTTAGGGAAAATCATGCCCAACTTGGGGTTGACAGTGTTGCTGAAAGATTAAAGAGAACGGTAGTATATGGTTGGGTGGAACCTTGTAGCGACATAGCTAGTTGTGGGACAAGCTTCTCCAAAGATAAGTATTCTTGTTTATTTAAGTTCTGCAACTGTATTTGCTTATCAATTATTATGAAATTATCATGAACATTTTGAATGCATGAATGTGTTGAATGAATTATTTTCTTCCGTTGTATATATCATGTACATTTTATTATGCATCTGTGTATTTATATGCTTTAATTTCAATGCATTTTTATTTTTGTATTATGTTCATGGGGGGCTAGATTCCCCAGGTTGATAGATGTTGTCATGTCCTCTTCGCCGAGTAAGGGTTGGGGACATGACAAGAAATTTGTTCTTCTTGATCAGAATTAGTCAAGTCTATGGTATGAGCTGAAGAAGAAGGTACCTGAACCTCTAATCTTTGTAGTGGCTTAATGTCAGTCATTACCTGACCACTAGCTATTTGAGTGATTGCAGTAGTTACCTGAACCTCATCAACATGATGATGAGTGGTAATTTCCTGAGTGTCTAACACATAATTCATGTTTGTTATTTTTTGTTTAAACTGTTGGGAAGTATGCATCAAGGATTTGACTTGTTGAGCCACAGTTTCATGTGGAAGACTTTCCATAGGACCTTTTCCTTTATCCGTATCTGAAGTAGATGCCACTGATGACTCTTTGATTGCTAGAGCCTCATTTTCTTCCCTATCTTTTCTGAGCTTTTCCTGAATGTCCAAATCCATTGTCCTGTAATTTTGAATTCTGTCTCTGATTTCTTTCTGATACAATAGGATTTGACTTTGTTCCTCTTTGATTTTGGCTCTATCCAAAACTTCAGTAAAGGTATCTATTCCTAAGTAGATGAAATCATCCTGGATTTCCTCATGAGTGTAGCCAGCTTTGAAATGGTTCTGCCTGAGATGAGCATCAAGAAAACATTTGGGATCATGTTGTCTCTTGTTGGTAAAAACAATTTTGAGAGAAACTATATGATCACTTAGCTTTGCCGCCCAGGTTGAATTTGTTATGGATAAAGATCCAAGGGTATGAGGGAACTTAGGCTAAACTCTTCTTTTGGGTCCAGCAAGCTTCTTATAAATTCCTTCAGTCACATGCTGGAAAGATATTTCTTCAATGACCAACCTATCAGGGAAAACCCTCGGCAACATGTGGACAATATTGCCGCCCCAGACGCTGAAATATGCAAAGGAATCGTCGATATACTGGTCTCCCATCGTATCAATGAGGGTTTTGGCTTCGGCTGAGAAGGCGGGAGCCTCTTTTTTGAAGATTAGAAAATGAATGCGATCAAGGAAATTTTCACAAATTTCATAGAACCTAGTTACATAATTGGTATCCCACAACTCTGAGTAGTAAATAGGTACTGGTGGGGACGGTAAATCCCAGCTCCATCCCAAATTGGGATACTGAAAATGAGTGTAGAATACATCTACGATGAAGGCTAACAAAAATAAATTAGGTTTTTTCTGGAAAGTGGCCTTTTGATAACTCTAGATTGTTGGTTTTAAGCTCAAGGGATAAGATAGAGGCCCATGGGAAGGATTCGCCAATGGTCAGGATGTGGTGAGCCACTGGAGCCCATTCGTCTTTGAAGATGGAGCAATTGGGAACCATATAACCTGCATAACATAGATTCTACTAATGAATAGGGTTCCATAAACCAGGAGACAGGGTAAAGGTCACCTTTCCTCTACGAAAAAATTACCGGGTTCACTTGTCCATGATTTTAACATTTTGACAAGATTGAACCTGGTTTTAGAGGCTCGAATAAAGTTTGCATAAAGGGGCTACCTAACTGGTTTAACACCATATTCCTAATAAAGGCATCAGGGTGAAAGGTAGAAAGTTGTGACCCCGAAATGTCATTGAAGGAACGAATGATGGGGTTTTCATGCTCTACAATCCACTTGACCGCGTCGTTGTAAGGCATAATTGTAGGTCTAACAGCAATGGCATGGAGTCCAAAATCCCTAATTCTTTGATAATATTGCTGGTCATTCGAGATGTAGGAGAGGTCATCGTTATAAAAAATGGAGTACACTCGGGACTAGTCAATCTGATAAGTTTCAGAGATCCTACCACTAGTGTTGGAGAAAATACCAAAGTTTTGGTCCTTGGTCAACAACTCTCTTTGAAGGTTCTTACAGTGAGTAGTTTGAGCCATTACGGAAACTGAAAAACTTTGTTTAAATGCATAAACCAAGAATTAAAACTAATTCAGACAATGCTATAGTAAGCCAACTAAAGAAAAGAAATGGATAGGAAGACCAACATGAAATCAAATGCGATAACGAAAAATAACTTTTGGTAAAAAATCACAATGAAAATGCTCATGGAACAGTAACTAAAAATAGTAAAACAGTAAAGAAAATGTACAAGGCGTTGTATATATAGATTTTTCTTCGATCAAATTAAGACCATAGGATTGGAATGGATAGATGGTCAGGATTGAATCCCGCGGGATGCGGTATCACCAAATGAGTTTCGAGTTTTATTTACCACCCTGCAACCTACATTCCGCAAATGTGGGATGTGGGATGCATTATAACCAAACGCTCAAAAATTTATTCAATCCTTTCCGCAATCCACATCCCGCATAATGCGGTTTGTGAATTGTGGAAACATACAACAAAATATTGAAAACAAATTATTTCCCGCAACCCACATTCCACAAATTACAAGTTGCGAATAACCAACTAGCACACACAAAAACCTTTCTGCATCCCGCAGTCCACAAAATGTGGGTTGCGGGATAAAAATATCAAAAATGTTAAACATTCAGAATCTCGCAGTCTGCAAAATGCGGTTGTGGGATGGAATAATTTATTTAAAAGATAGTCTCCCGCAACTCACCATAATCACATAAATCACGCATAAATTCCAAATTTTTTGAGTAAGTTAAAATAGAGAAGCCATGATAAATGTTACAGGGGTCTCGAACCGATTTTTGACCTTGACAAACACATGCTCACATACTTGGAATTATTTCTGAGTTCTTTTAACGTCTGCATGACTCTTCTATCTATCCTATGCAATTTTTAGATTTCTTTGTACTTATTTCATTGTTAGTTTGAGTTCTTTTAACGAGTCAAGTCCTAACATCAATATGTCAAATGTATTACTCCATGAAATGGGAGTAGTACATTTCCTACCATACAGTATTTCAAAAGGACGAAGTTTAGCTAAAGCCTGATAAATATTTTTATATGTAAACTTGACTAAGTGCAAATCATCTTCCCATTTCTTGGGATGATCTCTAACATACAATCGTAACATATCCTCTAGAACTAGATTTACTCTTTCTATTTGTCCATCCGTTTGTGAATGATAAGTAGTACTAAAATTCAATTTAGTATCTAGTCCTTTAAACAATGACTTCCAAAAGTAACTAGTAAACTTAGGATATCTATCAGAAATTATTACCTTTGGAATTCCATGCAACCGAAAAATTTCCTTCATAAAAATGTTAGCAATATTAGCAGACTTATAAGTAGTTTTAACAGGTATAAAAGGTGCTTCCTTGCTTAGTTTTTCTACTACTACCATTACAAAATCATTTTTCTTTTGATTCTTAGGTAGTCCTGTTATAAAATCAAGACTGATAATTTCCCATTTCCAATCTGGAATTCGAAATGGTTGCAAAGACCTGCTGAGTATCGATGCTCAACTTTAACTTGCTGGCATTCTATAAACCTAGCTATATACTGAACAACTCCATTCTTCATATTAGGCCAGAAACAATCTTTTCTTATCATTGTTATCATTTTTTGATAACCCAGATGTCTTGAATAAGGACTTTTATGTACCTCATTTAACATCAACAATTTAATTTCTGGTATATTAGGTACATATAGTCTGTTTTTATATAGCATTAAGTTTTTTTCGTTCAAACTGAAATCTGTTTTTCCATTTTTCAGATTCATTTTCTGTAACTTTTTTCTCATAGATTTTGATATTCTTTATCCAATTTTACTCCTTCCAATTTATTGTCCAATTCTATTTTGTAGCTGCTATTGATGACTATAAAATTCAATCTTGCATTTCTACTTAAGGCATCAACCACTTTATTTTCCTTTCCTTTGATATGTTTGATCTCGAAATCGTATTCGCTAATAAAAACTAACCATCTTGATTGCCTTGCATTCACATCTTGTTGATTAAACAAATATTTCAAGCTTATGCTATCAGACATTAATAAAAATCTTTTACCGATTAGATGATAGTGCCACATTTTCCGAGCATGTATTATGGCTTCCAACTCTAAATCATAAGTGGTACAATTCTTTTCATGTGTTTTTAACTTTCTTGACTCATATGTTATTATGTGACCTTCTTGTGTTAGTACTCCACCTGAACCCTCATTGCATGCATCAGTGCACACAACAAGTCCTTGTTTGGATCTGCTATTTTTAATCATAGGTGCAATAGTTAACAATTCCTTTAACTTATTAAAACTTTCTTCACACTTTAGATCCCTTCCATTTTTTTTCCTTTTTCTGCAAGGATGTTATGGGATTTGCGATCTTCGAGAATCCTTCTATGAATTTCTGGTAAAAACCCGTAATTCCCATGAACGATACATCCAATACATCTTTAGGAACATGCCATTCCATTATTGTTTTTTTCTTATCAAGATCTATTGATATCCCTTCCTTGGATATCACGTGACCTAGATATTGTATTTTATCTTTAAAGAATTCACATTTAATGAATTTAACATATAGTTTATGTTCACTTAGAACTTATAATATTATCTGCAAATGTTCACCATGTTCTTCTTTTGTTTTTGAATAAATTAATATGTCATCTATGAAGAGACTATGAATTTATCTAAGTACTTACTTAAGACACTTTTTACTAAGCACATAAAAGTTGTTGGAGCATTCATTAGCCCACATGCAATAACTACAAATTCATAATGTCTTTATCGGGTTCTGAATGCAGTTTTGAAATATCTTCCTCTTGAATTTTGACTTGATGATAACCATATCCCAAGTTTATTTTTGATAATATCGTTGCTCTGTGTATCTGATCGAACAAATCATCTATGCAGGGAAATGAATATACATAAACATAATGTAATCTATAATTGTCATCTGACAGTTTTTAATTTTCATCTTGTTTAACTAACGGTAATCTATACATAAACATAATGTACCATATTTCTTTTTAACAAATAAGATAGGTGCTCCCCAAGGAGATACACTTGGTCTTATAAAACTCTTATCTATTAAATCTTGTAGTTGTAGTTTTAATTCATTAAGTTCTAATATGTTCATTCGATAAGGAGCCTTTCAATTAGGTATGACTCATAGTACAAATTCAATAGTAAAATCCAACTCTCTTTTTGGAGGTAATCCTTGAATCTCTTCCTGGAAAACATCTAAAAATTCTTTTAAGATTGGAATATCATCAAATTTTAACTTATCTTATTTATTCATGTGTTTGTTATTCATTACATGTACAACAAAAAATTTACAACCTTTACGTACAACCTTTTTCATTTGTAATGCTGAAATTTGTCTAACATAAACTTTTCTTAGTATCCCTTTGATTGTAACTCTTTCTCGTTTATCATCTAAACATGTAAATATTTTCCCCCAAAAAATTAAAACTACTTTATGTTTTTCCAGCTAGTCCATACCTATTAAAACATCATAAGACCCTGGCAGAAGTTCATTTAATTTCACTTGAATTTTGAATTGACTCATAAACATTTCACAATTTTCAACATAGTTCACTACCTTTATTTTGGTTCTTGTAGCTGACTGAACTAACCAAAACTTTTCAAACTTTTTCAAATGTAAATTGCATCTTTATGCTCTGCTAGGTGACACATAGCTTAAAATAGCACCTGGGTATATCAAAATAGAAACATGCATGTCCTATATCATACCTTCTATTTCCACCATGGATGTTTGGTGATCATCCTGTCGATTCTCCAAGGATGCATTAATTCTGGGCATTTGATTTGCTACGTCACCAACCGTTTCTTCCTCCTAAATTGTTTGCACATTGCTGAAATTCCTCTTTCTGTTCGGACAATCCTTTACATAATGAGGTCCTCGACATTCCCAACATTTCACGGGTTCTCTTGGTTCATTATTTTTAACATAATTATTAAACATGTCTCTGCTTTTTGGTGCTGTAAAATTTTGTTGTGTTTTACCTTTAAAATTTGTTCCTTGATAATTATTTTTAGAAATATTTCTAGAATTATTTATGAAACTTTTGTTAGGCTTAAAACCTTTCCTTCTCTGCTCAAAATTACTTGTTCTTTTATTTTTCCAGTTAGGTATGCTTTATTTCTTATTTTTTCTTTATTCATAACATAATTTAGCTTTCCTCATTGCCTCTTCAAGGGTATTTGGATTATCAAATTCAATTATGTCCTTGAAACTAAGAGGAAACAACTCAAAAACCTTTATAGCTTAAGCTTTTCATCGATTATATAACGTACATATCGTAATAAACTTAAAAATTTACTAATTAGTTCCTTCATAGATATCGAACCTAGTCTAAGACCATAAAACTCTTTAGCTTTTTCTTCATAATACTATTTAGATAAGAATTTTCTTTTCAAAAGTAGTTCTTTAAATTTCTCCAGGTTACATACTTTTCTTTAAGGTTTTTAACTCTCTTTATATCCCGCCACCATATGTCATCATTTTTTGTTAAGTTAATAGATAGCCATCCGAGATTTCAGCCTATATGAGTAGTTATAGATTTGATATTGCTTTTTCATACCCAATAACCATGCCTCGACTTATTCACCCTTTTCTACTTCTCCATTAAACATAGGGAGTTTTATCTTTTTAAATTTTCCTGAGATTTCTTCATAGGGTTTATACTTCCTCTTTCTAGGACCACTGTCACTATCACTACTTTGAATATAATATTTATATTTTCCTTGTGCGACTTTACTTTAATTTATGAAGAAGATTTATTTTCATTATCAGAAAATTTCAACTTCTTACTTTTACGTTTGTATGATACCGTTCCAGATTCAGTTTCATGTTCTTTTCTTTTATCTTTGCCTATGTTATGTATTTTATCTAGCAATATCCGATTCAATTATTCCTGTGCTCTTAAGATTCTTTTGTTATATTCTTTTACAATTTGTAATCCAACTCTTAAATATTTTATAGTTTGAAGCAATTCAGATGGTTGATTATTTAATTTTGCATATATATTATCTAGATTACTATGATGGGATCCGTCTTCAGTAGATGCTTCTACTCCTTCCATTTCCTGCAAAATACAAATGTATATTTCTGTACATAAATAATTTTAAACATAACCAATATTTTCATTTTCCTATTTTGTATGTGAGTTGAGCCAATATTCAGGCCTAGTGTTTGGAACTCAATTCGATACCAGATATAACATCACCAAAAAAAAATCGCATACCATTTTTTTTTAACATATCAGCTCTTTAAAAGACCAACAATAGTTTTATCTACTAAACACTTAAATCTTAGTATTTTAGTGAAGTTTATGGCAATGTAGATTCATATTGTTTTGATTCAAGTTACTATTTACAAGTACTATGTTTATCTTACTTAATTTTTAGTTTCCATAAGATGTGATTTCCTTGACATGTACTTTGCTTCGTACTTGTTTGTGTTGCGCAACAAAAGGTTGTCGTCAAACTTAAAGTCTTATACTTTGCTTACTGTTCTAGTTTGAAGATCTTGTTAAGAGATGAAAAGGTCTTACTTAGCCCTTCGGCTAACGCATATGCTTTAACGTTTCTATCCAGGCTTTTGGTGAAGAAATTGACTCGTGCCTTGGAAATCAAAGAGCCCTAGGTATGGAAACCAAGGGAACCTAACCAGTTCTAAGGATTTCAATGAACATCAAACTAAACCAAGTTCCTATGTACTAGATCTAGCCTTTACAAATTTTATTAAAAACATATAATTTATGAGACCCAACCCTAAACCTTGCTATTGCTTATCCTATGAAATGAAAAATAAAAGTTGTTGTAAAAACTATAGAGTAAAAGGTATGGTTGCAAAAATATCCACGTGGAAAACCACTGTACATGTGCCCATGTGCAAATTGCTCGCTAACTATGAAAAGGACAATGGTTTAACCCTTCGAAGGGTCAAGAGTTTTTCGGTATTTTCGTCAAGTTTCATCGAGAGAGGAGCCAAAGGCTCTCAGTTATTTCTTGCCCCAACATTCAGCTTCTGCTCAAACTTCAACTTGGTACTTAAGATTGTTCTGGTGGTTTCAACCACGGTCATCGTCTTTGTTGTAACAAATGTTTACCAGATTCGAGGCTTCAACTTCTGCGTTGAGGTAAGATGAGTAGTGTAATTTCTTTCTTATTGCTTTAGTATTGTAATATATACAATATTCTTGATTTAAACTTCGTTTTTGTTTAACTGGAAGAGAGTTGTCAACAATCAAGCATGGGTTGGATGTTGGGTTTTGAGGATGCGTGTGAGGATCCTCGTAAGACCTTGATCCCTAAAACTTGTGATATTGAAAGTGGGGATAAGGCTGGAAAAACAAACTCTAAGTGGGAAGTGTCGTTTCTGGAAAACACAACCCCTGTCTCATATTTGGTCGATGGTGGTTATGGCTTTTCCTAGTCCATCGTTTTGGGGTAAAAACCTATTGTTTTACAATTTTTTTGGTTTTGAAATCTCTAGGGATTTCTCACAGTATTTGAAAGTTTAAGACTTCTAAAAAGTAACAGGTTGTTAACCTGAATGGGAAAAATGTATCAAGTCGTTTTCAGTTTATTTACAACACTGTAATGTTGTCTGTTTCGAATTTGATATCTCTCGGTTTTATCTGGTGATGGATGTTCTTTTTTAAAATACACGTTATTTAATCAGTTACTATGGTTTTGAAAACATTAGTATTACCCTATAAATTGTAAAAGCGTTTAAGTTGAGTATCGTCTCTATATTTAGATTATCACTCTGCATCAGGAAAGTTTAGATTTGGTGTCTAAATAAAATCTCATTGAGGGTTTTCTTACTATAAGTTCTAATTTATAAAATGTAGGGCCATGAGGCCACTGGAAATCCATAATCGTTGTTCGATAGTGTAGCTCTGTCAAGTTTAAAATGTATCTGGTTTATAAAATTTTATACAGCGCTTAACATTTTGTATCTACTCCATAAATTCTTATACATTGGTTAAAACTAGGTTTTCCAGCCGATCTATAAAATACTTATGTCCTGCAACAAGGTTTGCAGCTGGTCAATGGAATTTTGAGGTTTAAAGCTAGTTTTCTTTGAATTGTTAGTTAAGTGAATTGGATTATGTGAATCCTGTGTAAAAATGGTTGTTAAATTGTTTACGATTTTTCTCTTATGATAAAAGGTTTACTACTTGGTTATTAAAAGAATAATGGAGCTTTTGAGCCTTATCAGTTTCGATTTTGAACCGTGGGATAATGATTTCTAGATAGTAATTAAATAGTGTTATTTTATTAAATATTATAAAAACCTTACTAAGATTGCAATATAGCATTTGATATTTTGATTTGCGTTGAAATCGAATTCTGTGTAAAGTTTTTGAATAAGTTTTAACCCTAGTTTATCTTCCTGTAAAAGCTTAAGCCTCTAGGGTAATTAGTTTACTAGTTGTTTTACTTTTTAAATAAATAGGCCTTTAGGCCATATTGGATTATACTTATGGAATTATGAATATATAATCATTTAAAAATTGTGGTCCTAAGACTATTGTTTGACAGAGAATATGTATGATAATTATTTAATCCAAAAGCTTGTGAATCTACGGATTCTCAAAAAGAATGGTTTCGACTGTAAATGTAAAAGTTTCATAGATTTAATTTAAAACGAAGAGATTGTCTAATTTGACCCTTGAATTTTAACTGTAATTTTTTCTTTCAAAAAAAGTGAAACTAAAAAATGCTAACTTCTATTTAGCTAGGTACACCATGAAAACAAGGAAAAACTTATATACATAGCTAGGATACTAATTTAAACACAAGAACTACTTATTTTCACTAGGAAATTCTATGTATAAAGTAATATTGAAAAATCTATGGGAAAATAGATTAGTATCCTATTCATTTGCAGTGAACCGATAATAGATTTGGAAAAATTTAACATTCATAAATTTTTGCAGATACAAACATAAAATGAACTTAATATTCATAAAAAAAACAACTTAGAACGTGCTAACTATAGAAAGGGACAAACACCCAAAGAAGACCGTTCCTCCCAATCGTCTCCTGAAAGCAACCAAGATTACTTGCCTTAGGACCCCCGATCCTATTCAATGAACCACCAAGACGAAGATGCTATGTAGAATCCTACATGGTATTCTCTGCAACTTAGAAAAATCACTTGTAGACTTAACTCTCAGCAATTTAGTTTAGCTATCCCCTCATCGAATTCCTCGAATTTAGTTTCCAGCAAATTCACAAGACTCTAATCACTTGGAATATAATGTAGTGATATGCCTACTCAATTCGATGGTATATATAAGTTTCCTAGGTCTTTGGGCCAGTTTTGAAATTAAATGAGCCACCTACTCAATTCCTCTTCTCAGGGAACATGGCCACAATTTTAGGGATGTTTCCTCCTGCAACAACTAGAAAGTGAATACTATTTCTACCACTTGTCGATTGGCCTTCTACAACAAATCATTCCTCCTGGTGGGTAAGTGAACACTCTTCAATAGTCTTCTTTTGATAAGTTTCTCCTCTTTTAATTATTTAAATAAATAAAATATTCAATTACAGTCATCCTTGACCATCCTTGGTCAATAACATAAAACTTTACAATAAAATTTTCAAATAATGTTTTTCTCAAAATAAAAATAAAAAATTGTTTTTCAGTTTTACGTGGGTTACATTGAGCATAGCCTATGGATTTGTTGATCAACCTCCACAATAAAATACCAAAATACTCTAAATAGATTATTCTAAAAGAATGGGCTTAAGTCTCAAATCAATTACATTAAACATGATCTTACACACCCTATTACAAATAGAGATGGGCAAATAGAGATGGGCCTAATACCATCAAAATTCTTTGGATAGTCCTTCTCGGGAATTAAGGCTATCAAAGTGGAGTTAAATTTACTTGGAACCTTACTAGAAAACCTTAACTTTTCCACAACCTTTATAAGATCTTCACTAATGAGCTCAAAGAAATACAAAATGAATTACAAAGGCCACCCATCAAGGTAAGGGCTCTTTTCCTTCTGGAAGGAATTTAGGTATCTGTGAGCTCATCCAAAGTGACTACTTGGTAAAGACCTTCATTGTTCTTAGCTTCAACCTTTCAAGGAAAAGATGATACAACTTTCATACCATCCCCAATGTTAGATCTAGTTGGTTTTCGAAAAACATCATTAAAATTTTGATTTCCAAGGTCTTCCATCCCTTGAAGCCTCCTAAACTTATTGCATTCCCTATCAAGAAGCTCCCATATTGTATTCTATATCTTCTTGAAGTTTGCAGATTTATGGAAAAAAATAATTTTTTTGTCCTTAAAACTCAACCAAATAACCCAACTCTTAATTCTCCAATATTTTTGCTTCGCTAAAAGAAGCTTACTTTTCTGGGATTTGAGATTCTTGGTCTTAGAAATGGCCTCATTAGTATACATGCCATCATAATGTTCTCAATATAAAATATTGAGACTTTTCTCATCCTCCTTTAGAAGATGATATCTACCCCTAAATCTCTCACCGGGCCCATGGGATTTCCTTCTCTATGACCATTGTTAAATAATTTGCAAATTGGATGAAAGCTAAGTCTCTCCAACTGAATATTGAAATTATTCTAGGTAGATTTAACCAAGTCCCAAAACTGTTGTTCATAAAACTAACAAGTATTATATTTGAAGGCTTCCCTAGGATTTTCTTTGCAAAGACCCAACTTTAAGTAGATACAGAAGTGACATGAGAATCTTGAAGTGTCTATCCAGTATGACTAATAGCTAGAGATATTCTCCATCAAAGCATGGTGGATCAAGAACCAATCCAAGCACTTAGCTACAACTTCTTCCCTTGTTTAATAGTTGGTCAAAGTAGGCTTCAACTTCAAAGGCACATTGTCAACCCATCCAGTCGACTTGAATGCATTAAGGAAGAAATAAACCAGCTTGTAATTATGAGTTGAGGATCCCCTGCCATATGTCACCTCAATCAAAGATGAGTTTCAAACCACCCCGGATGATAATATTTTAACCTTGATCCATTCAGAGGAAAGTAACTTCACCCATAATCCCTCTTTTCCTTCATACAGTCCATATACATTTAGAAAAGTAAAAGCTATACCAATACTCCTATAGAATACTTCAATACATAGACCTAAAACCACAACAAAGGAGTTGATTGAGGTTATATTCAAGCACCAACTAATAAAATTTTCAATTCCCTATTAAGAATATTTGCTTTTCCCATGGAATCCAAGATAAATAATACTTTTGGATTGTTCAAATCGATCATTCTTTTGAGGGCCAATTTTTTGAAAAGATTATGGAAATAATATGGATAAGAGGAGTTGAGAAGATTATGGAAAATGGATGTGATATGATCCCAACAAAAGTGGAATTCGAGCTAGATCCAGGGCTAAAGGGACGATGAATTATCCAACTGATATTTTGATCTAGAACCTTCTTGAAAGTTCATTTTTCTACATGTACAAAGGTCGACGCATTTTTTAAGTGAAGAAAATAACGTTGAAATTGGTCGACGCATCTTGCAATTGAGACATAACGCGTGGAGGACACACAGTGCAAAGAGAGAAAAACATGGCTAGGAAGATCGACGCGTCATGCCAAGCAAGCAAAACATGTCAATGCCAAAAGGTAAAGTATTTTTGGAGCAAAGGAAACAAGGATCCATCTATTTGCTGATTGAATTCAAGGACCGAGGAAATGAGTTATTACAATATTTGTCATTCTGACGAAAATTCCATGTAACATTTAATCATGTCTTGAATTTTCATACATGAAGTGTCAATATAGCCAAATATTGCTACTATGATCCTAAAAGAGAAGGAAACATTTTGACAAGATGCTAGCTTCTCTGGATAAGATATCCACCAAAGAGTTTAGTTCTCTATAGATATGTTTGATGGATATTTAGTTGAACTATTCCAAGACCTTCCTTGTTTTATCACACCACTGCTCAAGCAAAATGACCTAAATCGAATATGAACCCATAGGTGACTCTACAATGAATATTGAGTCACCAAACACCTGAAGAGATGAAAAATTCTTCAAAACAACAAACTTTAAAATCCCCCAAAGGGAAAGTAACTCTTCCTTAGAGTTACTGTTTGATCCACTTCCCAATTTTAGTAAAACATAATGATTATCAGCTAATTTAAATACCATAATTTTTTAATGCTTATGTGAAGTTTCTTTGAATTATATATAATCGAAGAGATAAACCAATTCCTAGTATACTTAAGCTCTTAAGTGGGAAATTTCTAATGAAATTGTTAAAATAGATTAGTAGGAAACAAATGTTAAAGTCACATGAATCTTCAAAATAAAACTCATTGCAAATCAAATTTAGTGTGAAATTATTAAGTTGATGGGCGTCTATATCATAGAATTTTGAGGTGGTGTCACGTCCCCCCCCCCTCATCCTGACGACGGAGAGGACACGACTATGCACTGCTATTGTCAAGTGGGCGATCTAGACCCATAAACATGATAATTAAAAATGCATTGAATTAAAATCATACATAGATGCATTATACATGTAAATACACAACGGAAGAAAAACACATTCATTCATTCATTCAAGCATTCAACATGTTCATATTAATTTATAAAACAAATAGTTTGCAGAGATTAAGCATAAGAATACTTGTCTTGAAAAGAAGCTAGCCCACAACTAACTACGTCGCTGCAACATTCCACCCAACCATAAGCCAGTGTGCTCATCAATCTCTCAGCATCATTGCCACCCCTGAGATGCGCATGATTCAACAAGGCACTAGGGAACAACAAGATTACGCATGACAATACCATACATCCATAGTCAAGCCAACACACATTTGGGTTTCATAGACTGTCCAACCAAGCCAATGAACAACTGGGTTCCATGACTATTAGGGAAACACCCCAATAACATAGGGGTTCCTTGGACTTACTTAGCCAAGCCACACTTTACATCAAACACACAGTCAACCAATTAATCAAACACAGCCACACACAACTGCTAGTTATGAACAAAACGTTCCTAGGAACCACAGACAAGAATGGCATACGAGAAGAAAGATAACCCAAGTAAGAAAATTGATTTAGGAAACATTTAATGGCTCCATAGAGGAAAACATGACCTCTACAAATCCCCATCTCATGGATTTCAGTTCTGAAAACATTTGTTGGCTTCACGTGGGAAAAATGACCCCTTCCAAACCCCCAAACATAGATCTATCGTCCAGGTCACTTAGCAACATCAAAATGACTTCCTAGCAATGGGGAAAAACAGGAAACCACAGAAAAACATGGGGAAAGATACCATCTTTCTCACAAGGGAAAGAACGACCTCCATAAACACCCAAAATTAATGGGTTTATTCTACCATTCGTTGTACAACTAAAAATGGGTTTTCCCCAGCCGGGAAATGAAGAATCAACAACCATAAAATGTCAAGGGAACATCCCAGCCATTGGGCATTGCCAAAATGACCTCCCATACCTGGGAAAAATGAAGAAAACTACAAAAACACGAGGGAGAATGCCCAGTTATCTCCAACTCCGTGAAGAAGCAAACATATGGGTGAATAATGGCTTGGGAATGCCTTTCCAAGCATTTACTTTCCCAATAAGCCAAAAACAAGTTTTCCAAATATGGGTGACTTCTCAAATTCGAATTTGACCTCCATACCATTCCCATCCCAAGGAAATAACTTCCTTCACCAAATTTAGATGACCGAGCATAAAAGACAAAAATGGGTAGTTGACCACTATGGGTTCGCCCCCCCCCCCTCCCCCTTGGCATTTGGATTTTCCCCATGGCTCAAGGGTTTGATTATTAACCCTTCCCTATTCCTTGTGAAATCATGCCCCCATATCTTTAACGTTGTGGTGCATAGTTAGTTGTGGTATTTTTATTAATTTGCATTTTTACATGATGTCTCAAACATATTGTGCCTGGCTAGCACATAAACCATTGACGTCGATTTTAATCGCCGAAACATAAAACACTAAATTCATGGTGGGGCCTTTGCCTTGAGCTCTACACCATTATTTAATACTATATTTACATCCTATGCAATTTAATACCATGGGGTCAAAATCGGGGTGTTATAGGTGGATTGTACCATTTATGTCTTTTCTAGATTGCAGGAGGATGAGATAAATGTACAATTAAGATTCATTTTATGGGTGCCCTTCGAAATTCAAAATAAATGATTATATAAAAAATTAAATAGTTGAGACATGAGTTAAATAATGAGTTCTTGGGTGAGTATTTCAATTATTTATTAATTTAACAGCCACTTCGAATCCTCGTATCATTTGTTTCCTCATTTGAAGGGATTTGAAGGGTGAGTTCGAGGGATAGCTAATAGTTGAAGAGAAAATATGAGCAATCTCTTCTAGTCGGTCTTATGCGAATATAGTTCTATGTATCTTATGCCTATATAGAAGAGCAGATATTAGAGATCACTACTAATCGATCTTCGTTGGAATTGGAATTTGCATAACCCAAGCATATTTGAAGAGGAGTTTGCATTGGGTTTTCAAAGCAATGGAGGTTTGTAGATCGAGATTGGCATCCATGCACGCAATGATGATGGCTGTGTTAGTGATGATTGTATTACTCACAAGTGCTAGAGCCGTAGCTTCCCAATCATTGATCAATATGTACCCAATTCCACAAGCAGGTGGTGAAGTCTCATCTTCTTCACTGCCATCTCTTGTCACTTTCTTGATCACTCGTTTTGTAGATATGACCAGATCTATAAACATAACCATCCCAGGCTCTAGGTTAATCTTAGAAAATGATGACATGTAGCAGATATGTGCATGTATTCCTTCCTTGAAATGTATACAATAGATAAAAGGGGAAAAATTGTTAATCAATTTGTCATTCACCAGAGTAATATCTGAATTTTTTATATATTTTGCTAAAGGGAAACATTTAAATAACTTTTTAAATTTTTTTGTCAATTTTCCATATGTGAAGAAACAAAGCCCCAAAATGGAAACAGTGGAAAGACAGAGTACGTAAAGACATGTACAACCAGGAGGGTTAAAGGTAATCTCACATGCCACTTTGAAAGTTTATTTGAAATTTAGTTAAACACTAACTCTCTATAGTTATGGCATACATTATAAGGTTTATTGCATGGAGAGGCGCATTCTATAGCCCAGTAAGGGGGGATGTGTAACTCCTTTCGTGCCTATAATCGGCTCAAATAAAAATAAAAAATATATTTGAATATACCAAAATATTGGTTGGCTTGATAAAAATAAAATAAATATCAAAACATAATAAATAAATAGAGCCAATTATAAATTCACATATGAAGCCTCTTGAGGTTCACATTTCCTCAACATGCTTCAACTTTCATTTTTGCGCTGAGAGGCACATTCTACAGCATAGTAGGGGGGATCTGTAACTCCTTCTGTGCTTATAATTGGATTATAATAAGCTCAAATTTAAAAAAATTGAATATACCAAAAAAATGGTAGGCTTATAAAAATAAAATAAATATCAAAACATAATAAAAAAAATAGAGCCAATTATATATTCACATATGAAGCCTCTTGAGGTTTATATTTCCTCAATAATCTTAAGCTTTCATTTTAAACTAACTACATCACATAAACTTTTTATTAAAAAAAATTGCATAAACTTTCTTTCTTATAAAGAAATCTCACTATATTAAACAAAATTACTATTATCTTTTTCTTTATGATTAATGTGATAATTTCGGTTAACCCAAATTAAAAATTAAATATTAACCCAAACAAAATCTTTATTATTACAATTACAATCAATTCATTTATGTTCTTTTTAATTAATTAGCAAACTGAAATTCCCATCGACCACAATCTTTGTTTTAACTTTCTTTTAAAACATAAAAGGCTTATAGTGTTAAGTTTAAACAATTTTTATTAAATCAAGTTTTTAAATACAATATTCTTCATTAAGTTTAATATTTGCTTCATCGCGCCGAGATGTGCATTCTACAACCTAGTAGGGGGGGTGTGTAACTCCTTTCGTGCTTATAATCGGCTCAAATAAAAAAAAAATGAATATATCAAAAAATTGGTAGGTTTGATAAAAATAAAATAAATATCAAAACATGATGAAAAAATAGAGCCAATTATAAATTCACATATGAAGCCTCTTTAGGTTCACATTTCATCAACACCCTTAAGCTTTCATTTTAAACTAACTAAATCACATTAACTTTTTCTTTAAAAAAGTTGCATAAACTTTCTTTATGATAAAGAAATCACACGAAATTAAACAAAATTAGGTGCATTTGAAAGCCAAGAAGGGGGGTATGTTAACTCCTTTAGTGCTTATAATCAGCTCAAATTTTTTTTGAATATACCAAAAAATTGGTTTGCTTGATAAAAATAAAATAAATATCAAAACATAATAAATCAAAAAATAGAGTCAACTATAACTTCACATATGAATCATGTTGACGTTCACATTTCCTCAACACATTTAAGCTTTCATTTTAAACTAACTAATTCACTTAATTTTTTTCTTAAAAAATTTGCATAAACTTTCTTTCTGATAAAGAAATCTCACGATATTAAACAAAATTAGTATTACATTTTTCTTCATGATTAATGTGATAATTTCGGTTAACCCAATTTAAAAATGAAATATTAACCTAAACCAAATCTTTATTATTACAATTACAATCTATTCATTTATGTTTTTATTAATTATTTAGCAAAATGAAATTTGCATCAACTACAATCTTTGTTTTAACTTTCTTTTAAAACAGAAAAATGCTTATAGTGTTAAGTTTAAAAAATTAATATTATATCAAGTTTTTTATTGCCCCCTTCTTATGATGGACTCAAATAAAAATAAAAAATAAAAAATAAAAAATAATTTGAATATACCGAAAAATTGGTGGGCTTTATAAAAATAAAATAAATATCAAAACATAATAAAAAAATAAAGCCAATTATAAATTCACATATGAATCTTGTTGAGGTTCACATTTCCTCAACACCTTCAAGCTTTCATTTTAAACTAACTAAATTGCACATTAACTTTTTCTTTAAAAAATTTGCATAAACATTTTTTGTGATACACAAATCTCACCATATTAAACAAAATTACTATTATCTTTGTATTCATGATTAACTAGCCCAAATTATAAATGAAATATTAACCAAAATCAAATTTTTATTATTAATTATTAAGCAAAATGAAATTTGCAGCAACCACAATATTTGTTTTAACGTTCTTTAAAAACAAAAAAGACTTATAGTGTTATGTTTAAAATATTAATATTAAATCAAGTTTTTAAATCTAATATTCTTCATTAAGTTTAATATTGGTTTCATTGCGCTAGAGGGCATTCTACATCCCAGTAGGGAATGTGTAACTCCTTCCGTGCTTATAATCGGCTCAAATAAATAATAATAATTATAATAATTTGAATATACCAAAAAATTGATCGGCTTGTTGCACCAAGATGCGCATTCTACAATCTAGTAGGGGGGATGTGTAGCTCCATCCATTCTTTTTGTGTCTGCTTGATAAAATAAAATAAATATCAAAATATAATAAAAGAACAGAGCCAATTATAAATTCACTTATAAAACCTGTTGAGGTTCACATTTCCTCAACACCTTAAGCTTTCATTTTAAACTAACTAAATCACATAAAAAATTTCTTAAAAAAAATTGCATGACCTTTATCGATTTTAAACAAAATTACCATTATATTTTTCTTCTTGATTAATGTGATCATTTAGGCTAACCCAAATTAAAAATAAAATATTAACCCAAACCAAATTTTTATTATTACAATTAGAATCTATTCATTTATTGCGCCCAGAAACACATTCTACAAACAACAGAGTAGGAAGGGATCTGTAACTCCTTTCGTACATTCTTAAGATTTTATTTTAAACTAACTAAATCACATAAACATTTTCTTAAAAAAAATTGCATAAAGTTTCTTTGTGATAAAGAAATCTCACGACATTAAACAAAATTACTATTATCTTTTTTCTTTATGATTAATGTGATAATTTCGGTTAACCCAAATTAAAAATGAAATATTAACCCAAACCAATTTTTTATTATTACAATTGGAATCTAATCATTTATTGAGGCAAGAGGCGCATTCTATAGCCCGGTGGGGGGGATGTGTATCTCCTTTCGTGCTTATAAACGACTCAAATAGAAAAATAATATGAATTTGAATATACCAAAAAATTGGTTGCCTTGATAAAAATAAAATAAATTTCAAAACATAATAAAAAATAGATCCAAATATAAATTTACATATGAAGCCTCTTGAGGTTCACATTTCCTCAACACACTTAAGCTTTCAATTTAAAATAACTAAATCACGAAAAAAAAACTTTAAAAAAATTGGCATAAACGTTCTTTATGATAAAGAAATCTCATGATATTAACAAAAATACTATTATCTTTGCATCACATTCTACAATGTAACAAACCCCAAATCCACAAGTATTTTTTATATAATCTCCAAGAGATTATTGCTTAAATCTTACTCAACTCTTTTAAACTTATCAAGTAATAATATAATCCTCAATTACCTAACTATTAGTATAAATTCTTGTCAATAGATAAGTTTACCCTTTCAAATATTCTTACGGGTATAGATGCACCCTCACTATGCTAATCCTTTACAATATATACATGAACAATTACTTTGCCAAGAGTCCTTTTACAATCTCATGGTACAATAGCTTAAATATTGTTCTCAATAACTTACAAAACTTATATCTATTGCATAGATGGTTAAAATTAAACATAAATGCTAAAATATCCTGACTTAATATACTTAAAACTCAATAAAGCCACATTTTAATTACTTATCATACCACCTTTGCTTCCTTCAAGCATAAAAAATATACCGATAATAGGCATAAGGGAACACACTTGTAATCCTTCAATATCATTTAAGAGTAAACTTATACATTAAGTAAATGACTTTTTGGATGAGATCATAAAATAAAATATTTATCTATATAACAAATAAGATTAAAGTAGAGATTAAGCACATAAGATGCAAAATATAAAAGAAGAAACACCAATATACGTGGTTCACCCCATCTAGGTGCTAATCCACCAAAATTAAGTATGTAAGCCAAGGATTGATGATGATGATGGTTAACGTCCACTGAGACCAGACTTTGTTCTATCGAACCTAAAGAAACCAATTAATTAGTTTGTTTTAAAATTGTATTCCTATGCTCAAAGAGCTTGGTGAGAAGCGTCCTGAGCTCACTATAATTTTGACAAGTTAAAAGGCTAATGTAATGTCCCTAAAAATTAGAATTTTTTTTTTCTTTCATTAGGCTAGTATAAACTACCTAGGCATGGACATTGTTGGACTTGCGGAATATAATGTACACTAAATGTACCACTTATTTATTGTAAGTTGTTCTTATGTTTTACTTCTTTCTTTTAGTTATGTTTGTTACTGTATTTTATATTATGCTGTCGCAAATATGATTACGAAGCTATTCTCATGGATTTACATTGTTGTGTATGTGTAATTGCTTTATTATATACTTCGTTCATTTTTGCATACTTTTACTTGTTATTTACATGGTTCTAACATAACTTTGTTTTTGGAACTAAAGTGGGTGGAGTGGCGGGACTATTTCTTCCATGTGACTGACTGAGAAGTGAAGTTTCTACTTGTCTAGCGGGCTTAGTTAGTTCAATTTGAACTAAGGCACTCTTAACTTGTTTACATGTAGGTGTGCTTACACTCACAGCTTGTGACACCTAATGATCGTTATTATTTCTTTGTACATACTTGGTTTAGTGACAAGGTAATTACCATGATTATTCGTTTTAAGACCGGGACTACTTATCTAAGTGACGCTTATTATTCATTATGTTACTGATCAATTGTTCGTATTTTAACCTAGATGTATTTCATATTTATTTTATTAAGGGTATAACATATCCTTTTATTATTCTTGGCAGGTTTGCAAACTTTGGTCAAAGACCAAATCGTTGACTTGATAAAACAAACAACAAACCATCGCATAAGATTTATTCCATGGTCTTATGCTTAGGCCTAAAGGAAATGATAAGCAAGGGTTTAAAGGCTTATTGCGTAAGGTATACGATATGTATAATACATACCCCTTGCATTAAGCTTTGGGTGGCAAATTATATCATAGGTTCAATGTTACACAAGGGGGTTTTAACACTTTGCACATGGGAAAGGTGGAAAATGATATTGTGTCGCTTACAAACTATAGAGATGTGGGTTTTAGCATTGGATAATGGACACCAGGCTGGTTCCATTAATGCGTATTGGAGTTCGTGGAGGCCCAAGCTTAGGGCTTGGCTCATGATAGACTTGGGTCATTTTCTCTGTTTGTTGGTTGTTTGGTCATGGCTCTACGCAGTGGGTGAAGGAGACCTCCAGTGCATCGAAGGTATGGTAATGTTCAACTTCACTGCGCTCTCATTGGTTTGCTTCTTATTATGGATAATCATAGTCCTCATTCTCATTGTTTTGTTGTGGTTGCAAGTGACAAGTTTGGCAAGGAGGTGTATGGCTCGTAGCGTGACTGTGAGCCACGGTCCAGCATTACCAATATGGTAAGCCTGTTGTTCAAGTCGTACTCACCACCTCTTGGCCTTAAGCCTAGGTTTTAACTTATCGAGGTTGGGTTTGGGTTATGGAGTTTCGTTGTCCTTTGGGTCTGTATTTAAATGAAATGGAATGTAATGTAAAGAAGGTTTTTATCTGTAAGGCGAAACTTGAGACCTTTAACAGGCTCTACATGTAAATTGTGATTTCAGGGTTTTGATATGTAAATGTACATAGTGCTAGCACCATTGATTGCAATGGTGCCACTTCCATTGGATGACTGTGTAGACTTGATTTAAGACTTAATATTTTGGGTATGCAATCTATGTTGCGTTGTTTGTTATTTAAAATTGGGTTTTGTGTGGCATTTTCCTTCGTGGTTGGACTGTGTGAAATCGTTTACATTATTATCTTAGTTACGATAAATAGAAGAGTTGACAGCGTATGGCTTGGGACCATGCCATGGATGGCATAGGCACTTTCCATGGAAGCTGCAAAATTGTAGACTGTTTAGATTTTACCTTTTGGTTTTTATAAAGTGCAATGTGGAAATCATAGAAGTCGTGGGTGCGAACCCTGGATGATTATCATTGCTGTAGGTGGATTCATTGACATATTGAAGATGGTTACTATTTATATTTACTGTGTAGTTTATTTATAAGCTGTGGCTATGTAAATGCAACATATAGATTAGTAAAGGTCTTACGACCTTTCTGTAATGATTTTCGTGACTATGGGTTTAATTATGAAGGACATGGACATTGTAAAATAAATAAGACCCTTCAATATTCGATCGTGGGTCGTGTTCTGTAATGGGGTTTGATTGATATAATGTTTGCAAAAATGGGAAGCAAAGGGTCCATAGGATTTGATCCTGCAACCTCGTTGCACTTACATGGTTCTTATTTTAATATGGTTACGAGGGTTTGGGTTATCTTAAAAGATTACTGTATATTCTAATACATAGGGCATTGTAGTGTATGTAAGCAAAATGGAAATGGTTGTCTATAAGAATCATTCCTACGACCTTAATGTAATTACATGGTTTTAATTGTTTATATTACAATGTTCTTTGTTTAATTATTATACGATGGTTGTGAGTTGTTATTAGATGGGACTACAATGTAGACCAATGAATGGCCTCGATGCTTACTCTGTTTATTTAATTTTTAATAATGTTTACTGTATTGAAAATGGTTTGTTATTTAATGTACATTTAATTATACATACCTTGAAAGGTCTTTTCTGATTTTTATGTGAAATTTACAATTCATATATAGCTATTAGTGTATATAAATATATATAAGTATATTGGTAAAATACTACTAGTATACTTACTTAGTTTTCTTGTTATTATAATTAGATGATATTAATTTAAATATAGGTTTTAATTGCAGCATGGCTTTGTTGACAAATGAAATATGTCAGTAGAATATATAGGCCAAAGAAACAGCTAGGTAGTAGATCTTAAATAAAACCTAGTTTGCAATTAACACAGTTTCAATAGTAAAAGTAATACAGGAATAACACTAAGGTGCAAACCCTTGATAAAAATTTATACATGAGTTAAAAATGCAGAAGTAAACTAATGAATAAACCCTCGATAGATTTGGTCATAGAAAATAACTTGCAACCTAGGGTTATAATTTAAAATGTAAACCCTAGAAGATTTAAACAAAGAACCAAACACATAGGGTTAGGAAATGTAATGTAATCATTTACCTAACATATCCAGCACTGATTCTAGATAAATAGAATAGGCAGTCTAGGGCTTTATACCTGTAAATTTGAGGCTCCTTTAATGGCTAAACCTACACACTCAAATAACCAGCATTAACAATTCATAGGCAGATCTGATCTCTGTATTAAATGACCGAATCACTTGGGAATTACCACGTTCCACCCAACCATGACCTGTAACCGTTCCTGGTTTCAATCTGTATCCCCCCTGAGCTGGACTCCAACATGCAAGTAGCTTAGAGCTCCTAAGGTAGGGTTTCCTATCTAGTATATTAGGTCTGGATCAGTTCTCATTTTCCTTCCAGGAAATTGTTCTTCAAGAATTCACTTGAGAGCAAAATAGGCAGATTAATGACTCCCAAATGATAGAACAGAACCCCAAGCCTTTCCTTGGCTTGAAACTTTATAGATAGAATTTTCAATCAAATGGACAGTTAAATCAAGAAACCTTGATTTCTTGCTTTATCCCTTTTTAATTTATTTTGGGTAATTTTTAATACTTTAACTTAGGAACTTTCAACTAGTTACTAATTAGACTTTTTGTAAGTATTGTACTATTTATTATCTTTTAATAATAAATAATAATGGATGAAGCTTTCCTTTCTTTCTTTCATCATTAATATTATTCTATATTTATTCTTTATACATACCATGTATAAAATACATAATAATATAACATTTGTTTTTGGGCATCATATACCATGATCCGTAGACTTAATGACACTTCTTCATTAAGGTCAAGTAGGTAGATGGTTAGGTCTACTAGGCTAGACAACTATAAGCATCCTTGCATGTTGGATTCCCTCGTATAATATGGTAGTTCTTCAGTACTTGATGAGAATAGAGAAATTCAAATTTTCATTTAATCACTTATAAATAAGTCTGATGAGATCAATATTTTTCTCGAGTCGTTTTCACTCGGGAGTTATTAAATTCTTTTTAGTAACCCCTAGCACTTACCAGATCCCATACTCAACGCTTAAATAGGGAGTTACAAACTTGGTGCAATTCCAGAGCTCTTCGCTCAACACTAATGCTAGGATGTACTTGTATGATAAACCTAGGGATACAATGGCCAAGGATCCGATGCTCCAGAGCTTATGCTCAACATCAACATGGAAGGCTCCAATGTTTATGCCCGACACTTTCAATTATCTTTTCATGTGTTCCAAAGCTTCTCATTCAACACAAATGTAAGTACTCATTTGCTCCAAAGCTTCTTGCTCAACACAAAATATTAATTACCCATGTGCTCCAAAGCTCCTCGCTCAACACAAAACATTAATTACACATGTGCTGTAGAGCTCCTCCCTCAACACAAAACATCTCATCAATCAAGTGATTTAGGGTCCACGCCCAACACAAACAAACATATATATATCATCAATAATTGTCTTACTCCCAATATATAAAACAAATCATCATGTTCACATGCAGTGAGGTCCTCGACCCAATATATCAAAATAAAATATTAAGATAACATCATAATCAATAGGCTCATGCCTATAAGTGTTAGGTCCAAAATTCGAGATATTACAGCTAAGAATGTCGATATTGCAACAAAGATTATGAAACTAAGGTCTAATGTGGATGTACGTAGGGCACTCTAAGAGGAAGTGATTTTCATCTTCAATGTTCCTATTTTCACAGAGATGATAGATCCTTTCTACACATGGTGTTTTAGGAACAGTCCAGCGACTTGTTTCACTATGGAGCTCATGAGAGTTCGTTCTTATCTTGACTATATTAGTTTTTTTCTTTGAACTGGTTAAGACAGAGAGATACTTTTGATCGTCTAGAGTAGGGTTGATGACCTCCTTATAATATCTTAATTTTCTTTTAGCCTATAAATCTTTCCCACACCACAGTTTCTCTTTAAACTTAGAAGCAACAATATTTTTGATGTTATTAATATTTGCAATGCAATATTTTCGTTGATCTCCGAGTGGTTTAACCAGGCCCTGGTATCTTTATACCAACCTCGCTTGAGCCTTAGGTGGTTTTGGCTGGAATTAAAAGCTAGTTTAGGAAGTCTATGGTCTCCCATGTTATTGATTTTGTGCTTGTACAAGAGGAGCCTGGTCATAGCTAGGATTTCGATAGGGGAAAGACCCAATTCTAAAAGGAGAATAGGATACATGGTGTATTGCTTTTAATTTTGAGGTTATGCGTTATAAAACGTTTCTGGATTTGCTCAATATTTCTCCAAGATTCTCTAGAGATGCTGCAACCCCAAACCTCACATCCATACAAGATAACAGTAGTGACTAAAGTTTCAAAGATGAACTTCTTTTTAGCCACATCACAAGGTTTGCTGCTTTACAATTATTTTCGAGACCAAAGTAAGCTTTCCATCCTCAATTAATCATTTTCTCAATGCTATAGTTCTAGTTGAGCTTATGATGAATATCAATTCCTAGGTATTTGTAGTCCTATTTTATTCCTCCAAAACTTATATAAATACTACATTTAACTTTCTCGTTAACTAAAAAGAAGCAAGGTCATTAACTAAAGAGAATCCAGGGAAACCAAGGTTTATGTATTAAAGTGACTTCAACAAAAAATTCCTTCAATGGTCATTATCTCAGTAGCGATGGCTTTCACTGCAGAGAGGTTATCTCTACCACATCGTATGGATCAAAAGGTCATTATAATACCTGTATTGGCTCTTCCATCGAGAGTTCAACTTAACCAACATGGCAGGTTACAAAGTTAAACGGAGCCAACATCGTCGGCAGTGATGGTTCTCACCACCGAGGAACCACTCGAACCAAATAAAATTCAAGCTTAAGATTTTAACGAAAACTACAAACCATATTGGAAAGAAAATAAAAGTTTTCATTTCTTGTACTCCCGGTAATGTGGATAATAGAGTTGATTTTGTCAGGAGCAAACAATCGGTTAAGGACTCGGCTCTTCCAAAGCAGACAGTTTAAAATAATCAAAGTATACATTGATGTATGGATACTCTTACATAGTCTTGTTTATAAATAGTCCTTTAAATGACTTTATTATTAAAAAGACCTCCACTTAGTTCTTGTTTTAATATATTTTACACACTTTATGGAAGCTTATAATGCAATTTCCATTCAATTTTACCATAAAAAGATTAGTCTATTATGAGGTAAATGAAGAGTCTTGGACATACTTTTGATCTTTTGGATAATGCTCCCAAAAGGCTGTAGTATTGGATTAACATATAAAGAATATATTTTTTTAATTATTATATATATATATATATTAACACTATATGATAGTTTTATAAGATTATATTTTTTTCTAAAGTGAAACCTACAACTTCGGTTCTCAAGTGAACACATACACAAGCCACTAAGATGAACTCAATTATTGGAAACTTAGGTCCTCATAGCTTTCTAGCCACAATCTATCTCTCCCTAATGGATTCATGCCCCTATAAGTCTACCAAATAAAATTAAACTTAGGAATTTCACATAACATTACTTATAGTGGTTTTACCTACCTTGAGCTTCTAGAAAAGTTGCACAATCTCATTTACCTTATATTTTTCTTTACAGAGTACCGAAGGAGATGTTACATACAGCCTAGTAGGGGGGAATCCTTCGATGCTTATAATCAGCTTATAATTGGCTAAAAAAAATTTTGAATATATCAAAAAATTGGTGAGCTTGATAAAAATAAAATAAATATCAAAACATAATAAAAAAATAGAGTCAATTCACATATGAAGCCTATTAAGGTTAGCATTCCTTCAACGGGATTAAGTTTTCATTTTATTGCGCTTAGAGAGGCATTCTAGAGCTCAATATGAGGGGATGCCTAACTCCTTGTGTGGTTATAGCTCAAATAAAAATAAAAAATAAAAAACAAATAATTTGAATATAAGAGAAAATTGGTTTAAAAATAAAATAAATATTAAAATATTAAAAAAATAGAGCCAATTATAAATTCACATAGGAAGCCTCTTGAGGTTCACATTTCCTCAACATGTTTAAGCTTTCATTTTAAACTAACTAAATCACATAAACATTTTCTTTAAAAAAAATTGCATAAACTTTATGAGTGATAAAGAAATCTCATGATATTAAACAAAATTACTATTATCTTTTTCTTCACGATTAATGTGATAATTTTCGTTAATCCAAATAAAAAATGAAATATTAACCCAAACCAAATCTTTATTATTACAATTATAATCTATTCATTTATGTTCTTATTAATTATTTAACAAAATGAAATTTGCATCAACCACAATCTTTGTTTTAACTTTATTTTAAAAGAGAAAAAGGTTTACAATGTTAAGTTTAAAAGATTAATATTAAAACAAGTATTTAAATATAATATTCTTCATTAAGTTTAATATTAGCTTTATATGGTTTCACTCATTTCCTCAACACGTTTAAGGTTTCATTTTAAACTAACTAAATCACATAAATTTTTCTTTAAAAAATTTGCATAAAGTTTATGTGTAAAGAAATCTCAGGGTATTAAACACAATCACTATTATCTTTTTCGTCATGATTAATGTGATAATTTCAATTATACCAAATTAAAAATGAAATATTAACCCAACCAAATCTGTATTATTGCAACTACAATCTATTCATTGATGTTGTTATTAATTATTTGGTAAAAAACATTTTGCATCAACCACAATCTTTGTTTAAAACTTTTTTTAAAACATAAAACTCTTAAAGTGTTAAGTTTAGAAAATTAATTTTAAATCAAGTTTTTAAATCTAATATTATTCTTTAACTTTAATATCCCGAACATATGGTTTTATATTATTCATTTACCAAATATGGTACCCTAATAATAATAATATGGTCTAAGAACTTTTCAAATTGTTTCACAATAAACAAACTATTGTTTCATAATATTTGTTTTTAACGAAGACAATATTTATTTTTAAATCTATTATTAATTATATTTTTTCTATCCCTAAATTTAAACACCGTGTTATGTTTCATGCATAAATTTCTTTTCTTTGAAAAAAATTAATGTTGTTTTAGGACAATGTTGTTTTATTTTTCAATAAATCTACCCACGGTTTGTTTTTCACATAGTTGTTACCATTTTTTTTTCATCATTATAATCATTAATAAGGTTTTTTTAGAGATTGTCATTTTCACATTATAACATTTTAAAAACTAACATGTCATTAAAAATATCAACATAAAGCTAAATTTAAAAAAATCAACTGCTTTAGCTTAAATTTGATAACAAGATTCTAACTAAACCACATTAATCATTGTTTTAGATCTTTTCAAACTTTTCAAAATATATTTAAGAGGTAGTAGTATTGTGGTGATTTTTCAAACTTTTAAAAATATTTTTTTATTTTAATATTGATTTTTATTGTAAATCATGCAATAATTAATATGCTTCACCCTACGGTTCTCAAATTTCACATTTCAAGGCACTCTATCACACTAACTACTCAACCTCTTATCATTCACTCATTACCATGATATACAAAAATACTGAGAAATATGCATAAATACATAAATACAAGAATATGCATAAATACATGCGCCTTCCAATGCAACAATTAATTTGTGTGAATATGGAACTAAATTGCGTAGGTAACAAATTGATTTGTATAAGTAATAAGAGTATTAATATAGCGCCATAACAATATGTTATTAATTACCAGAAATATTACCTACATAATCAAATATATATGAGGTCATACCCCTTCGCGTATCATCCATGGCAGTGTGCAATAATGTGCAAGGATACCCCGTAGCATGATAATTCGTGACAACCTTCCTTTCAACTACACATATTATGTTGAATACGTGATTTTAATAACAAAATTGGTGACTATTGGATTTGATTGAGGGGAAATGGTTTGCACCTTCAGAGATTTGATCCCTCTCGGTGCTTGGTAGAGCCACATTTAAGATGGATCTATGTTGGTTAATATTCAAGTGTATTAAACATTATATGTAAACCTTACAAAGGTATTTAAAAAAATTATATGAAGGTTCTTTTCTATAGTGTTATCATAAATATTTTAAAAAATTAAGTGAAATGTCTTTTCTTAAAAATTCAAAATGGTTTTTTAAGCGATAACCATCCCATGCAACAATTAATTTGTGGGGATATGGAACTAATTTGCATGGGAAACAAATTGATTTGTATAGGTAATAAGAGTATTAATAGAGTGCCATAACAATATGATATTAATCACCACAAATATTATCTGCATAATCAAATATATGAAGTGATACACCTTCGCTTATCATCCATGATAGTGTGCAATAATGTGCAGGGATACCCTGTAGCATGATAATCCATGAAAACCTCTCTTTCAACTACATATATTATGTTGAAGATGTGACTTTAACGACAAAATTGGTGAGTATTGGATTCGATAGAGGGGAAAGAGTTTGCACCTTCAAAGATTTGATCCATGTTGATGCTTGATAGAGCTGCCTTTAAAATGGATCTATGTTAATTAACATTCAAATTTATTAAATTGTAAGCCTTGCAAACATATTTTAAAATATTATATGAAATGTTCTTTTCTATAGTGTTATCATAGGTATTTTAAAAAATTAAGTGAAATGTCTTTTCTTAAAATTTCAAAAATTATACATGGTTTTTTAAGTGATAACTTGATTATTTTGATAAGTTTCTCTGACAATATTGATAATTCATAAATGGTTTTAAATAATATTAACAACCATTTTTATTAGTATTAATAATATTTTTATGTGTTTAATTTATTATTTTTTCAATTATATAATTGATTATAAATATCATTAGTATTTTTTTTAATGTTAAGATTTGTTAAAAAAAAATTATTCTAATTTATTAAAGAGGAAAAAGTTATATATATGTATATTGGAATTAATGTCAAATAATTTTTAATAATAATTTATAAAAAATAATAATAACAACAACAATATCCATATGTAGCATGACAATGGGATATTGAGTGTAATGTTTAGAAGTTGATTCTATGAGGTCGTTCAAAATTTGAAATAAACTATTATTAAAAAAATAAAAAAAATAACTGGCAGTTGATTAAAAAATGGGCAGTTTATGGACAACCATAACATGTAATCTTATGAGAATGTATAGCTTGTATGTGATGAATGGATAAGAGGTAGCTCATGCATCCATGCATAGATAACTAGTAGCTGATGAATGGATACCAAAATATTCTAGGTAGATAAAGAAGGAGGCTAGTGAAGTTATGTAACTAAGCATGAATAGCTCTTAGTTGAACTTGTTTATTAAGAAGAATATGAGAGATTCCACCACCTAATGACCATTACTCGTGGTTCCAACATTAATTCTCAAGGTTCCATAAATAGATATTATGGTTTCATGGACAATGCTCATGTTTCCATTAACTTTGTTAGAGATTCAACTGCACAATATCCAAAATTATGCCACCAAATATGTTCATGGTTTGATCAACACTAAATTTGTTTAAGGTTCCTTACACATTGCTCAGGATTCCACCACCTCATGACCATGTATGCATTACTCACCAAATGGTTCATGGTCCATAAATAATTCTTATGATATTCATGGTTCCACCAACATTATTCAAGGTTCCTTAATAGTATGTGGTTTTGTATGTACATGGTTCCACCTTCATTGTTAACAGTTCCATCAAAATGGTTCATGGCTCCACCCCTAAAATAATATTTTTTTATGAACTTTATTCAAGATTCCACCACCTCATGGCCATTACTCATGGTTCCAACAATAATTCTCACAGTTCCATAAATAGAGCTCCCGGTTCCACTAATAATGATCACAGTTCCATAAATAGAGCTCATGGTTCCAACAATAATTCTCACAGTTCCATAAATAGAGCTCCTGGTTCCACTAATAATGATCAGAGTTCCATAAATAGAGCTCATGGTTCCACCAACAATGCTCATGGTTCCAATAGAGGTGTGTCAGAGACTAGATGTGATCTTCCTCAGTCAAGGAAAGTACCAGATAAATTCTTGAGCAGAATCGGCATGATGGATTGCAAGTCCATGACTACACCTGTGATAACTATATACTATTAACCTTAAGTATGTGCAAATTAGAATAAACCCTAATTTAAGATATAAACAAATATATTTATAATATAGAGTCCCTCAATCCCTTAAAACTACTAGGGAGTTCCAAGGATTAGCATTATTAGTCTGACGTCTCATTAGAGGAAATTTGAGGTCTAGAATGGGCCTCCTAAGGAAAATAATAAAACAATAGTTCTTAATTTTGGAGGAAAAATGAAAAAAAAACTACTTTTTTGTTCGTATTTTCGACATATCTCCCTGTATTTTTACTCAAACTCCGATCGGGAGAGCTCATTGGATGTGAAATTTAAATCCGCATCCAATGAGTACCCACACTTCATACTTTTGACAAACCTTGATACCCCAAAAATAAGAAATACCTGAAAAAATGTGATGATGCCATCATCATCACATTTTTTCAGGTATTTCTTATTTTTTTGGTATCAAGATCCATCAAAAGTACGTAGCATGGGTACTCATTGGATGTGGAATTACATTCCGCATCCAACAAGCTCTCCCGCTTGAAATTTGAGTAAAAACATAGGAAGATATGTAGAAAATACGAACAAAAAAAGTAGTTTTCTTTTATGACAAATATGTCAATTCAACCATTATGGTTGACTCATTTTATTGAAATTCTATTGGTTCTTTAATTCTAACTCACAAAATTTATTGTTGGTGCATTTTCTCATAAGGCCCATTTTAGACCACAAATTTCCTCTAATGATAATTACCAACTTCCTTGCACCAAGTATCTAACATTTTGGTGTGCCACTAAGGAAATAGATTCTATAAAAAACAATACTTTTTTTAGTGGCTAAGTGGATGTCCTATTGCAATGGGGTCACAAAGCTAGCTCTTTCCTTTATTGACTGACTTAATAAGTTGATATGAGTAATGGGTTCATATTCCCTGTACTTAGATTGGAGAACTACAAAAATTTCACATAGGCCTCCCTTGATCCCTTTAAATTCTATATTTGTCCAAGGCTCGACACTATTAGCATTACCCCCCCAAAATTGGCAACTTCCTTACACCAGGGATTTGAAATTTTGAAGGGATACTAAGGAAATAGATTCTAGGACATACAATCTTTATTCATCATATGAGTGGATGCGTGGTGGATTCCCTTTATAGAGGGTTTACAATGTTACAACTTTCCTTGGTTAACTAACTTGCTCTTATTTGGTTGAGCAAGAGCTAAATGCACCTTACCTTTTATTCTTGACCTTTCATTCCTGACTTTTGGGTTAAAGTTAGTGTCGACCATCTCTATTCTTTTAGGGCTGGTACCTTTCTTATCCTTCCCACTTTCTCATTTACCACGCCTAACGATAGTACCCGTAATATAGCATCTTGTACATTACACTGTAACGCTAGAGTGATAAGAACTCCATTTTGATGCATTCTTACATGAAATTTTGATTTACTCTTACATTTTCAAATAAAAAGAATGATTTATTTTTACATGGCAGCCATGAAGGTTCAATATCTCACCTCCCTTCAATGCGAAATGGGACCCTTCCCTTCAAATTTGATCCATGTGCTCATATTTCCACCAATAATTATAATGGGTCCATAACTAGAGCTCATGGTTCCACCAACAATGCTCAAGGTTCCATAAATAGAACTCATGGCTCCACCAACAATGTTCATGGATCCATTAACTTTGTTGGAGATTCAACCACCAAATGTGCAAGTTTTTTCCACCAAATGTGCTCATGGTTTCATCAACACTAACTTTGTTCAAGGTTTAATATAGATTATTAAGGATTCCACCACCTTTCCACCATGTATGACTTACTCACCAAATGGTCCGTGGTCCATAAGTAATCCTTATGATTTCATGGTTTCACCAAAGTTGTTGAAGGTTCCTTAATTGTACATGGTGTTGTATGCATTGTGCATGGTTCCACCCACATCATTTGCGGTTCCATCAAAATTTTCCATGGTTCCATTTGCATTCTTCATGGTTCCACCCCTAAAATGCTAATTTACCATGAATTGTTTTTAAGGTTCCTAGCATGGTTCGACGACCTTGCGACCATTACTCCTGGTTCCAAACTGTTGAGCCGCAATACCACATTTTATTCACTTTTTATATACCATTTGTCACCTTATTCCTATCTTATCCTTCCATAAAACCATTAATATTCACCACTTTCATAATAAATATGGGTTTATAATTACCATTTTCCAAATAATTTATTTTTGAGTATTTTGAGTGAATTTGTGGTTAAATATTGAGAAAACTAACATATTTTCATTATACTTTAAAGTTGGGTGAGTTTGGTGATGCTTATAGGTGTATTTGAAGACTTTAACAAGCTCAAAAGTGACCACCTAGCCTCAAATTCGAATTTAATCTTCTATATGTGAGCTAACTTCAAGGAGAAGATCATGGAAATGTGGAGAGAATATCTCATCCAATATGTGTTGAGAATTTAAAGGGATGAGTTGAAGATTTCTTGAGGATTTTGAGGGATAAATTGAGAGAATAGTGGATCTATAATTATGATCAATTATCTTGAATTCATGTGTAAATAAGAGGGCTATCTCCTCATTTTGGTTGGAGGCCTCTCTAGTGGTTTGGTAGTAGAGAACTGGTTCATCTTTTGAGATACTCATGGATTTTGTTGTAATAGATTTTATGTTTTAGAACAAATATTTTGATCTCTCCATATTTTGATGTCTTGTTTATGAATTAGTTGTGTTGATTTTATGTGAGCTCACGAGTTAAACGATTTGATTTATATCAGTTTATTTTATGCAATTTCATGTTTTCTGCAATTAGATTTCTTTTCATTTCATTTCTTGTTTTTGCAAGCTTAGTTCAGTTTTAGTTGCATGTTTATTTTAGTCACCTAGATTAAGTTAGCAACACTCTACCCCTGCATATATTTTGTATGTACCTCACGAGTTTAGGCTCTCTCCAGTTTGACAATTAAATCGTTGGATATCTGTTATAATTTGTTTAATATTTTCCCCAACACAAACTAACTTTGTTACTCAGGATTCTACCACCTCATGACCATGTATGTGTTACTCACCGAATGATTCATGGTAAATAAATAATGCTTATGATATTCACCATTCCACCAACATTGTTTAAGGTTTAAGGTTCAAGGTTCAAGTTTCTGATTTGAGCTAGTGGTAGCTGAGGAAGAGTTGTTCCTTACCGAAGTATGCAAAAAAGCAGTTGATTTTTAATACGATTATTTATTAACATTTATATCTCAAGAAACAAGAACATATAAATCCTTCATTTATAATATGGATTATTATTATTTTTATAGTAAATCATATCATAACTCTACATTATGCAATAATTGAGCATGTGAGGCGATTGGAGAGACAAAGAGATGAGAAATGAGGGGGTTGAGAGAGGGGGGAGGGGGGTGGTTAGGGATAGAGAGAGATATGTGGGGGTTGAGATATTATATGCACATAAAAAATGTAGGGTTATGGGTTGGCATAGTAAGAGAGGCAGAGAAACGGGATAGAGGGGGTGCTTATGGGTAGGGAGAGTAGGAGGGGGGGTGAGGGAGAGAGATGAAAGGTTAGGGGTAGTGAGAATGTGGGAGAGAGAGACTAAGAGAGGGAGTAAGTAAGGGTTAGGGGGAAGAGGGGAGAAAGTGATCTAGGAGGATATCCAAAGGGTCAAACTCAACAAAACTAGAACCAGATCGAAGATCTTATTGAGCTGATTTCAACTGCATGAATGGCTCATCAAACATAGGTCTTATGCGAAAGGTATGGCCCACTGAAGTTTTTGTGAAACAAAAAAAAGAGGGCCAGAGTGCACATGCCATACGGCTGATGTGGAATTCCATACTGTTGAAATCAACACGACACATGGTAATACTTTAGAGTGACATGTGTCACTCATTTTTGGAAATTTTAGGCTTTCATTTGGGCCAGTAAAAATGTGCCATGTGGAATTTGTGCCATATAGATGATGACATGGAACGACCACATATCGCCATGAGGCACACAGATCATCATTCAATTGAGGATGTGGTAAAGCAAGATAACGTGGCATATAAGTTGGTAGGATGACATGGCATGTTACTCGGTAGGTGACTAGGCAGTATGAACCAATCACAACTGGACACATGGAATACTTGGTGAGTTTCCCAGTAGATGTGGACCAATCCAAAGTTACCAGGTGGAATCCCAGAAGACCACTATATTGATTTATTTACCAATTACAGTTAATGATATTTGAACCCATTACCTCCACAGTATTTGAACCCATGACCTCCCCTCCACAAGCCCAACACTCTAACAATCTCTCCTAACTATGTTCCTTTGTTATGTCTTTAGAAGATAATTATTTTAAAGGGTTATGGTTTTGTTTTGGAGGTAAAAGGGGGGTCGATCATCCCACCATACTTGGCAACTGGTTTTGAGCACCCCCAAGTTTAGCATATGTCCACCACATTTGGAGCGCGTCCCCACATATTTGGTACATGCTTTATTCAAACTTTGGTTATATTGTTAACATAGGGTTTGAATTTGTTACATGGCCATTGGAAAAAACCGCGTTAATATAATGGTGGATTATTATGATATTCCATTTTTTTGTGGTTTGTTTGGTATTCCCAAAAAAATTATGGTTATGGCATGTGGATTAAATGAATCTATTGAATGGCCTCTACTTTTGCATGAGTATAACAATTTAATTCCAAGTCAGTATAGGCCAATAGATGGATATTATTGTTTTGTTGCAAC
Source organism: Pseudotsuga menziesii (assembly GCA_001517045.1). Taxonomy (NCBI): domain Eukaryota; kingdom Viridiplantae; phylum Streptophyta; class Pinopsida; order Pinales; family Pinaceae; genus Pseudotsuga; species Pseudotsuga menziesii. The sequence continues at coordinate 432,828 of LPNX010279744.1, forward strand.
AAAAAAATGAATGCATTCTGGGGAAGTAACCAAATGTGAAAACCCATGGGAGAGTTGGCATGAACCATATTTTGGGATTATGTTATTAAAATCCAAACCAAATTGTAACTAATCCCAAATTATAGATTCGCATGTCTCATGTGACCAAAGGAGGTCTCACCTATTTAATCCCTTACTTTATGCATGTAAGGGGGCATGGGAAATGGAGAGATTGTTGAGAGCTTGTTGTGTGCTAGAGATCATTGTGAGACTTCATGTTTTGAGAGAAACTCTGTGGGGAGACTCCATTTTTTAAGTTCCATTTTGGAGAACTTTGGAGAGATCACTTATGGATATTTTATGTTTTGAGATCCAAGTTCCATTGGCACAAGTCCCTATGTATCCTACCATATGAGGACAGAGGGAAGTGATTGTTATGACTTGTGTAAAGAAAAAATGGGTGTATTTGTAGTTGATTTTCACTACCTTTGAAATACCCTCTTCCCCATAACCCTATTAACCCCTCTCTCACTACCCCTAACCTCGCCTCTCACTTCCTCACCCCCATCTTACTCTCCCTACCCATAAGTACCCCCTCTACCCCCTATCTCTCCATTTCTGACTATGCCTAACCATAACCCTACATTTTTTATGTCCATCTAATATCTCAATCTCTCTCTCTCAACCATCCATCTCTCTCTCTAACTTAACGATCCCCTCTCTCTGTTAACCCCCTCAATTCTCATCTCTTTCTCTTCAATCGCCTCTCTTGCTCAAATATTGAATAATGTAAAGTTATGATATTCTTTATTATAAAAATAATAATAATCCATATTAGAAATGCAGGCTTTCTATGTTCATATTTCCTAAGATGGAAATGTTAATAAACAATCATATTCAAAATCATTTTTTTGTGCATATTTCAATAAGAATTGAATCTTCTTCTGCCGCCAACTCAAATCAAAACCTTAAACCTTAAATAATGTTGGTGGAATGGTGGATATCATAAGCATTGTTTATTGACCATGAATCATTTGGTGAGTAACACATACATGTTCATGAGGTGGTGGAATATTGAATAACAAAGTTCTTGTTGATGAAACCATGAACATATTTGGTGGTAGAATATTACACATTTGGTGGTTGGATCTCCAGCAAAGTTGATGGATCATGAACATTGTTGGTGGCACCATGAGATCTATTTATGGAACCATGAGCACTTATAGAGGAACCATGAGCTCTAGTTATGAAACCATGATTATTATTGGTGGAACCATGAGCCTTATTGGTGGAACCAAAACCTTTGTTTATTGAACCATGACATCTATTTATGGAACCATGAGCATCAATGGTGGAATCATGAGTAATAGTGCATGAGGTGGTGGAACCATGCAAGGAACATTGAACAAAATTCATGGTAAATGAGCATTTTAGGAGTGGAACCATGGATAATTTTGATGGAACTTTGAATAATGAAGGTGGAACCATGAATAATGCATAAAAATCCATATGCAATTAAGGAACCTTGAACAACATTGGTGGTACTATGAATATCATATGCATTCTTTATGGACCACGTACCATTTGGTGAGTAACATATACATGGTCATGAGGTGGTGGAATCCTAAATAATGCATATGGAACCTTGACCAAAGTTAGAGTTGATCAAACCATGAACATATTTGGTGGTATAATATTACACATTTGGTGGTTGAATCTCCAACAAAGTCAATGGATCCATGAACATTTTGGTGAAACCATGAGCTCTATTTATTGAACTATTAACATTATTGGTGGAACCATGAGCATTATGGTGGAACCATGAGCACCGTTGGTGGAACCAAGATATATGTTTATGTAACCATGAGCTCTATTTATGGAACCATGAGCATCAACTATGGAACCAAGAGAAATGGTAGCAAGGTGGTGGAACCATGCAAGGAACCTTGAGTAAAATTCATGGTTAATGAGCATTTTAGGGGTGGAACCATGAAGAATTCCAATGTGATCATGGGTAATTTTGATGGACCTATGAACAGTGTGGATGGAACCATGCACAATGCATACAAAACCTGTACAATTAAGGAACCTTGAACAACATTGGTGGAATCGTGAAAGTTATAAGGATTATTTATGGACAATGAATCATTTGGTGAGTAACTCATACATGGTAATGAGCTAGTGGAATCCTTAATAATGTATATGAAACCTTGAACAAAGTTAGTGTTGATGAAACCATGAAAATATTTGGTGGTTGAATCTCCATCAAATTTAATGGATCCATGAACATTAATGTTGGTGCAACCATGAGTTCTATTTATGGAACCATGAGCATTGTTGGTGGAACCATGAGTTCTAGTTATGGAACCATGCACATTATTGTTTAAACCATGTGCAGTGCTGGTGGATTTAAGAGCTATGTTTATGGAACCATGAGCTCTATTTATGGAACCATGAGCATTATTGATGGAATCATGAGCATTGATGGTAGAACCATGAGTTATATTTATGAAACCAAGAGAATTAGTGGTGGAAGTAGAGTAAAGGTCACAAGGTGGTGTAACCATGCAAGGAACCTTGAACAAAATTCACGGTAAATGAGCATTTTAGGGGTGGAACCATAAAGAATAAAAATGGAACAATGGACAACTTTGATGGAACCATGAACAATGTAGGTGGAACCATGTATAATGCATGTACAAAAACATGTGCAATTAAAGAACCTTGAATATAATTGGTGGGAATTATTTATGTCCCACTATTATTGAAAATTTTCAATCAATGCAGAGAAAGATTGTTTCCCTAGTATACATGGGGCATATCTAGAACAAAAGATACACAATAATAAAACCTCTCCCTAGATTGTCAAATCACTTGAATGTGAAGATTTCTTACCTCACAAAGGAAAAAATCCTTACATTTTGGATTCTCTTGCGATCAACTATACCTACAAAAGAATTTAAAGGACAATATACAAAGGTGAAAGCAACAAGATAACTTAACATCCTATGCTAATGATCAAGGAGAAAAGAAATAGATAACTCACATCAATCACAAATTATTTATGGGAAGGGAAAACATATTTGTATTAACAGAAATAGAGAAGAAAACTACAACCAAAGCCTTGATGTTGAAGCCTCATTCTCACAATATTTTGATCCACACTCACAACCCCTACAAACTCTCACTAACAAGACTGCACTCTTGTCTCTCACACCTAGAATGATTCCACCAGCATAAATATTCTTCCTTGATCCTCTTGCTATCATGATCCATGAGGGTGAGCTTGCATATATAGGCCAAAGAGGGACCAAATGGGTTGAGATTATTTTGGAGGAAAGTGAGGGATCATCCCTAGAGGTCAGGGGTACGAATGCTACCTAATATGATGAGTTGGTATAACCCTCCACAAGTATTTTCTTCTAGAAGGTTCTCAAAAGTTCTTCTTTTTTCCATTTTGAAAGTGTTGGCGCTCTTTGCACACTAGAATAAGGCATTAGGGAAGGACGATGCTTCTTGTCCAAGTGCAACAAGTGTCACCAATGCTTCCTATCAATGGGAAAAGGCATAAATATTAGACAAATACCTATGTCAAAGGACAAGGTGCATCAGAGCTCCGAGAATTGGGAAAAAAACCTCCAAAATATGTCATGGCTAATGAACTTCAGGGGATTAGGAAAGGTGACATTTTTTAGGTGTAGCTCTGAGATCTAATTGTAATTAGAACCGATTGACTGGATGCCATTTTAAATTCATCAATGGAAGATAAGGAAGATCCATGCAAGGATTGATGGTTAATCAATTTTTTTGGGGTAGGGAAAGGATCAGTCAAAATTGCCAGAGTGGGGGTGTTTTTCAGGAATTTGTTAACCTTCTCTTAACATAGACATTCTTTAGTGAAATTATCACATCCACATATTAGGAAAGGAAATTTATCCTTTCTCTTATTTTTTTATTCAATATTCGTAGTTTGTGTTTTATTATCTTCTTGTTGATTCGTAGATTTATTGGATTTATTTCCTCATTTTTAATTTGTTCCCAAATATTATGAGTATTGAATCGCATTCACTTTGCTAGAAACAATAGGAGTAGAAGCGGCCTTGGGATTGGAAACAATATGACTAGTGGGTGAAGCAGGTGAGTTTTAATTTTTCGTGGATTTAGCCAGAGGCTATGTTTAGACAGAGCCAAGTATGCCATCAGTTGGTGGTTCTGTCGAAGGTCTTGAAGTGTCCAAGGTAGGACAAGGAGCATTCAGAATAAAATTGTACAAAGTGTTTGACTGAGAATAAACCAAGTCCAGGTACTGATCACGGCTAATGGATTTCTCTTCGGTAACAACATCTCCCTTGGAAACATCTTTGGAAATGGGTGGAAGTAATGGCTTAGTAAACCAATAAACAAGTAATTGATCAGAAATGGGAGCCTTAATCAACCTACATCATTATCTCCACTAATGTATATGATCAGACATAAGGGTGGAAGTGGTCTGATGAAGCGAGGTCAAAATATATATACCTGTTTCATATCTAATTGGTAACTGAAAGTGTGTCAAAACAGACATTGCTAGAGTGTTGAAATCCCAAAAGGAATGTTGAGGTGGGAAATTTTTTTGGAGTTGTCAACAACAAGGGTGGAACCATGTGCACTTAAGGAACCTTGAATGATGTTGGTGGATACGTGAATATCATAAGCAGAAGGTGGTGGAATCCTAAATAATGCATATGGAACCTTAAACAAAGTAGTGTTGATGAAACTATGAATATATTTAGTGGTAGAATATTGCAAATTTGGTGGTTGAATATCAAACAAAGTCAATGGAACAATGAGCATAGTTGGTGGAACCATGAGCTATATTTATGGAACCATGAACGTTGTTAGTGGAACCATGAGCTTTGTTTATGGAACCATGAACATTATTGATGGAACCATGATGAATATTTATGGAGCCATGGACAATTACGATGTATTTGTGAACAATATGAGTGGAACCATGTATAATGCATAGAAAACCATGATATTACACCTCAAATTGTCACACCATGTACCATTAAAGGTCTTCGTGTCATATCGTCATGAGAAACATGAGTTTAGTTTCCTCTTGGGGTGATAGGACACTTCATAATCTGACCCTCCCTTCGCTTGGTCAACATTGGAAGATTTTATGACATGTGGAGGTTGAAACCTACTCCAAACAACCCTTGAATTAACCTACTAGAAAGATTTTTGCACCTTATTAATGTACCTAGGATAAAAATTACGCTCCATGTATGGATAATACAGAGAAAACATCCCTAATTATTGCTCTGTCCATATTTATAGGGGAGTGAAAATACATGTTTAGCCTTATCCCTAGGTTTTTGGATCTTGATCCCTCAAGAGGTTTTCGTGGGATTACTCCTCCTTCGGATCCTACCTAATATTCCATCCTTTGTAAGGTGAATATCCTTAATCCAAGCTATCCTCCCTTAGATCCAAAACCCTCTCTAAGTGGTTGGTCTCCCAAATCCTATTTTAGGAGGGCCATCCATGAGCTACGGGGGAGAGTTTGGAGTATACCAAACCTTTGATCTTGCATTAAAGGAAATTTCAACTCAAAATGGGCCTTTTAACTTTAACTCAAATTCCATGTCATAATGTGTTAGCCAATGAAATTGCTTTAAATTTGAAATACCATATAGGTCTTAAACACTTTTTTAATATAAATTTGGGGATAGGTATCATAAAAAAAACTACTTTTTTTGTTTGTATTTTTGACATATCTCCCCGTGTTTTTACTCAAATTTTGATCGGGAGAGCTCGTTGGATGTGGAATTAAATTCCGCATCCAACAAATACCCACTCGGCATACTTTTGATGGACCCTGCTACCACAAAAACACGAAATACTTGAAAAAACGTGATGATGATGTTTTGTGGTAGCGGGGTCCATCACGTTTGTTCAGGTATTTCTTGTTTTTGCGGTAGCCGGGTCTGTCAGAAATATGCCGAGTGGGTACTCGTTGGATGAAGAATTTAATTCTGCATCCAATGAGCTCTCTCGATTGAAATTTGAGTAAAAACACGAGGAGATATGTCAAAAATACAAACAAAAAAGTAGTTTTTTTCTTTTCTTCCTCCAAAATTAATAAATATTATTTTACTAATTTTTTTAGGAGGCCCATTTTGAGTTGAAATTTCCTCTAATGTAACTCTTTGAGGTTGGAAATAATTGGAGAGGTGGAGATTGTCATCCTAAAAGTCTTGAAAGGAATATGAAATAGATCTTGGACTCTAGTCATGCTACAACAAAGTCAAGTATAATACATTTTAATGTGCATGTCTTCATGGATTTCTCATTAATCTAACTTTGGTCATTCCTTCCATACCTTATTTTTAGGTAATGTATGTTTTCTTTGGGGCATCAAAAGTTAAATAGTTCACGTTTATGCTTAACATGTTTGCGTAAATGTAGTTTGTATATACATTTGCAAATTTGCATTAAGCTAAAGGCTGGAGTAATAAAGGAAATCTTCTGAAGAATGTAAGACATATACTTTCTTCCCTACTCCTCTTTCTTTTTTTTGCATAAGAAATTAGATCTAGGAGGATATATCAACCATTTGTTATCATTTTGTCATGGGTAGGAAACTAGGGAACTTTTCAATCCCATGAGAAATTTTAACTATCCATAGGATGAATTCTCCAATACACATGCACACTTAAGGAACCTTGAACAATGTTGGTGTGCTTAATGCCAATACAAAAAGCAAGTGCATTTATTTAAGATTACTAGATCATAGAACCAAGTTAAATGCAAAATGAAACAAATCAAATTGTGGGTGGATGTGTGGTATGATTTCACTAACAATGGGATGTTTAAGATTCCAAAACTATGTGCGTGCAAAGCCCTAATGACCTTGCTAGTTTCCACTCAAATATAAATGGGACTTATAAAATCCATTGATCCATATTTTTCATCAGTTTAGTGGGTAGTGCCAGTGAAGGTGTGAAAAGATCAATTATAATGAGGGGCAGTGGGAGTGGTACTAATGATCAACAAAATATAATCTAGGTATCGTTGTTTCCCACAAAATTCAGTGTAACACCTCGATTTTGACCTCGTTTGAATTAAATGTATATGATGTAAATATTATATGGAATCATGGCAAGGAGCTCAAGGCCAAGGCCCTGTAATTGATTAATGTTTGGTGTATAGGTGATCATGGTTGATGCCTATGGTCCATGTGCTAAGTCAAGCACGTTTGTAAACATCATGTAAATATGTGATTTAATGAAAAAACCCAAAACCATCTATGTCAATGCAACAAATAATGATATGGGGGCATGATTTTCCAAGGATAAGGTGGGGGGGGGGGGGAATGTTTAAACTTGATCCATTAGGGGAAAACCCATCAAAACTTTCAACTACCCATTTTCTTGTCTTTTCCCCAACCATTTAATTCTACCAGAATTTGGTTGAGGTAATTATTGCATGGAATGGGAAGAGTACAGGAAAAATTCGAATTGGGAAGAGCACCCATTCTAGAAGGACGTGTTTTGACTTCATGGGCAAGAAAACATGAGAAAAACGTACACCCATTCCCTCATGCATTAACAGTTCATATTCCCTCACGTTTTGGGGAGAGTTGTGGGACGTTGGGATGATCCATCCTTCATTCATGAGGGGAGGTTGTGCATTCATGATCATTCACCCACGCGTTGTGAATTCTTCTCGATCAGACAAAAGCAGCGAGAGATAGCGGGTGTTGCTATGTGTTTCTGCAAGTGTTCTTCCTTTGTTGAGATTGTGGTTTCTTTTGTTGTAGTGTTATCCTGAACTGTAGATTATTATGAGACCCTGTCACTTGTGTATTAGAGTGAATAATGTGTTGTTGTGTCTCCCTGTGGTTGTTGTATTGTGCACCCCAGTTTTGATCTGAACTATATACAAGACTTAGGAGTGGGAGAGATGTAGAATTTGCTTGATAAAATTAGTGTGGAACCTCACAATAAGACAAGAGTGGTTAGCTAATATGCTATGCACATCTTGAAGAACACTAGAAGGGAAGGTGTAGCCTGAGGGACTGTGGAGCAGATAAGGGGACACTTCCCTGTGTTGGATGTGTAGGAAACATGGATTCTCAGCCAGATAAGTCTTGTGAAGGTGTCTTTAGCTCTGAGAATGAGCTCACTAGCTTAGAATTTCTTCATTTCCACTGCCTTACAATCCTGATAACCCAACTTGCAAGATGGCTTGGCTGATGGCCTGATAAACCCATCTGTTGGCTTGATTTTGTCTTGTTGTGTTTGGCATTGGGAGTAATCCTAGATTGGTCCTTTATGTCAGTGTTGGATTGACTGTGTATAGTATGATAAACCCAACTATTAGCTGGATTGGATAAATAGCTTGTGAAATCCAACAGTGAGATGGCTTGGCTAATTAGCCTATGCAACTCATCTGTTTGGCTTGTTTTTCCTTGCATCCTAATAAGCCCAACTATGTTGGCTTGGCTGAGTTTTGTTTTATCCTTGGCTATGTGTGAGCCTGCTAGTATTTCTTATTCCTTGGGGGAATCATGCCCAGATCAGGGGTGGTAGTGATGCTAAGAGATTGATGAGCACGCTGGCCTATGGTTGGGTGGAACGTTGCAACGACATAGTTGATTATGGGACAAATTCTTTTCAAGATAAGTGTTCTTGTCTATGTTCATCTCTGCACTTGTATTTCTCTGCATTTGTATTTGTTTGAGGAAATATGATGAACATGTTTGATGTGTTGAATGGATGAATTATTTCCGTCGAGTAATTGCAGTTGTATGCATCTGTGTATGTTTCTTTCAATGCATTTTACATTAAGTTGCAGGGCTTAGATTGTCAGATTGGTGATGGCCTGAATGGCCAATTCTGTCCAAGACTTCGATTAACAAGTCGAATTTCTAGACAGAAATATCCTTCCGCAATGGTCTATTCCGAAGGAAGGATGTGGAATGTGGGAAATGTATTTCCACCAAGTCTAGTTTTCACAGATATCTTTCCGCAATTCTCCATTATGTGACTTGTAGGATGTAGGAAGTGGAAATTCCCTTTGGTGAATTTGGTTTTCTATATTTTTCCTTCCGCAACTTGCGGGATGCAAGATGTGGGGTGTAGGATATGGCTTTGTAGATCTCTATCTTTGCAACTTTCCTTTCCTCCAAGTCTATTTTTCGCAGATATCTTTCCGCAATTCTCCATTCTGTGACTTGTAGGATGCAGGAAGTGGAAATTCCCTTTGGTGAATTTGGTTTTCTGTATTTTTCCTTCCGCAACTTGTGAGATGCAAGATGCGGGGTGCAGTATACGGCTTTGCAAATCTCTATCTTCGCAACTTTCCTTTCCGCAATAGTCTATTCCATAAACGGGATGCGGGATGCAGGATGAAAAAAGTGGGATGTGGATCGCACTTCCCATATTTCCTGATTCCGCAACTCAAGCTTTCTGCACCATTGATTTTGTGGTTTGATTCTCAGTCGTTAATATGTTCCCAAAGGTGGAACAGGTTGTGAATGTCGATTTTGGTCGTTCCCTCTTTCTTTGGTGAACGGGATGGGATGTGATGATGTGGTAACAGAACATGAATGTTGAGGAGTGTTTCATGGCCATGCTCGGTATTTTAAGAAGAACAAAGGTTCTTTACGAAATTTTTAATTCTGCATGATAATCGGGGCATGGGTACGTGACAAAGTGGTATCAAAGATGATGGTTGCAGCATTGGGCCTGGATGGGCTAGAATGAGCAGTAAAAAGAGATAAGAGTACCCTCTGATACCAACATTGTACTACACTATAGAGCGGTATCAAAGAAAATAAAACCCAGGTTGTGGTTTAATAGAGCGGCGGGTTGCAGCATTGGACCTAAAAGCGGCCAAGTTGAACAGTTAACAGAGATGTTGGCTACAACATTGGGCCTAGACAAGCCAGGTGATAGTAAGTAAATGGTTTTTAATTTTGAATTTCTATGCAGCTAACAAATGGTGTTTGATAAAACAGTTCACAGAATCATAGAGCATATTGGAAAAGTGGGCTGTTGACTCAGCCATGAGAACCTACGGCATGAATGATGCACAGGATCCTGATGAGCACGGGGAAGATGCTATGGGGGAAAATGTTTGAGTTGGAAATGCTGAGACAGAATCTAATGGGGGGAGGTTTCAAGATACTCCCCCATATTTTGCAGCCACCATGAGATGCCTAAGGGTGGAGATGTAAAGCTACAGGGAAGATAATGAAAGATTGGTTAAGGCTCAGGAGGCATAGAATCAGCTGAATGCAGCCATGCTGCAAATTTTAACAGACATTCAAAGGCAAATGAACTCTGGGGACCGGAAAATAAGACCATAAGGCAGTGAGAGCACTACTACAAGAATAAAGAGATCCCCTAGTGGGTCATCTGACTCTGAAAGATCCAATAATGGTTCAAGTTCTTCTTCTTACAGGAAGGAGAGGAAGAGGCGTTACCAGAACCATTCCCATGATGAGTTTAAGAAGGCAAGGCCGCCTACCTTCAATGGTGAGATAAAGAATGGTCAAGAAGCAGAAACTTGGCTTCTTGGGATGAGAAAATATTTCCAAGTCCAAGACTATTCAAGAAATATGAAGGCTAGGGTAGCCATCTTCAATTTGACTGGAAGAGCATCCATATGGTGGGAGCACTTCAGGTAAGTGAAAAAGATTAATCAAAGGAATATTGTGTGGAAATAGTTGCAGAATTATTTCAAGCTAAAGTACCTTTCTAACAGGTACTATGACGATAAGATCAAAGAATTCCATGAGCTGATATTAGGACAGCAGATGATGGAAGAGTATGCAAACAAGTTCCTAGAACTTTTAAGGTATGTCCGGTACATCAAAGATAAAAAGGTGAAAATCCAGTGTTTTCTGAGTGGATTTCCTTAGTCTTGCAAAGATAGAATTGAATTTTATGAAGCTAGGACTCTGGAAGAAGTAATAAGGAAAGCTAAGTATTGCTATGAGAAAAGAAAAGAATAACCTAATTATCATAAGACATGGAAGGACAAGAAGAATGAGAAGTCTGACCAAAGGAAGAAAGGTTTCAGACCTTCTAACTTCAGGAATCAATAGAAGCAGCCATCCCAAGTTGAGAAGCAGCCAGTTAGAGTGGTGGGAGAAAAGAGAACCACTCCAATGTTGGATATGTTGAGGACCCCACATGCGCAGGAATCGACCACTTGAGAATGAGAATGCAAGGACATCTTACAATATTCAAGAGGAAGAAACATTGGGTCAAGTAGCAAGGTTCATCCCTAGTATTTATGCAGCACTAGAGGACTGCCAAGAAGATCACCTGTCAACTGTGGTCGAAGTTGCAAGTAAGATTGTCGAGCAATCTATTTCTATTTTGATTGACCCTGGTTCTACTCACAGTTACATTACTCTTAGAGTAGTGGATATTTGTGCTTTGAAAGTAAAGCATAGAAAATCTTGGTTAGTTCAGCTAGCCACTGGAACTAAGAGAAAGGTTAGCAAAGTGGTAGAGAAATTCCCATTGGTGATGGATAGATTGGTCACTTGTGTAGATATGAATGTCCTACCACTTGGTTCCTATGATGTTCTCATTGGAATGGATTGGTTAGAAGCTCATCGGGTAAATATTGACTGTTATAATAAGTCTTTTGAATGCATGGATGAAGAAGGGAACCCAAGAGTTGTAAGAGTCATTCCAAAGGTGATTTCTATGAGGCAGATTTCAGCAATGTAGTTGAAGAATTCTTGTAGTGTCACATGCCCCAATTTGCAAAAAAAAATCATGTTTTTGAGAAACATTATGTTATATTTTATGTTAAAGTTTGTAATTAATGACCAAGTGGGGTCAAGGATAATTTAATGTATTGTAGAATATTTTATTAATAAATAAATAAAATATGAGACAACAGCTCGGGGAAGCTATTAAATGAGTGTTTACTGGTCACTTGGTGGAGGAGATTGGGTTGAGAGCAGATTAACAAGTGGTAGCATCCTCAAACTACTTCTAGTTGTTGCAAGTGGCAACTTCCCTATTTTTGTGGTCATGATTCCCCAAGAAAGTGGAATAGAAGCAGGTGGATCATTAAGTAAAAACTGTCCCAAAAGACATAGGCACGCTAATAAAACTTCCCATTGAAGACAGTTGAGGCTGCTCATTCTGGATTTGTGATCATTCTGAGTGAATGAAGTCACATGTGAATTCAATGGAGGGGACTAGCTGAAGTAAGTTTGAGGGGATAAGTGCCGAATACTAAACTAGTGCAGCTATTCTAAGCTGAGTTCAAACTATTGTAAGTAGAGCTGAGTTACTGCTAAACACTCAGTGGAGTTGCAGAGGATCTCAAGACTACATCTCTCACCCAGTACTCTACCAAGAGGACCAGGAGACAAGCTCGGGGGTCCTAAGAATTGCAGTCTAGCTCTTCTCTAGAAGTTGGTTGGGAGAAACAACTTCCTTAAGCTATTGTCACGTTATCTATATTACAAGTTCTACTTGTTTATGTTCAGTTGTTATTTTAGTTACTGTATCAGAAAAGTTTAAGAGTTTTTTTATGATTATAGTATATTGTTATTTTATTGTTGTTAGGGATATATAGGAAAATTTATTTATGTTGTGAAAGTTAGTAACTAGCTAGATTAGGGTACATCAGTAGAGACATTGCTGAGTTAATTGATAGATAGGAAAAAAAATTACCTAAGATGTATTTTTCCACACCTCTTGCAAGGCAGTACTCTAGTACAACAGGTATATTTATTTCAGATAAGTAGATTCAATAATACTTGAATGCATATGCAAATGATTACTTTCTATAGGATTTGTATAAATTATTTACAAAACTTAGCTGCATTTGTAATATCTACTCAAAGTATTTAAATTATCTAATTAAAGATGGAAGAATAAGTTTAAGATAATACATACTATTATGTATAATATTTTACACAGTAAAACTAGTAAAGTTATAAATTATAAATCTAGTAAGTTGACCTAAATAAATAATATAGGAACAATAAAATATTTAAACTAGGTTTAACTTAGTAAACAGTATATTAGGTTAACTATTTACCTAGTTAGTTCATTCGTGAGAAATTGTAACTAGGTTTACTCAAACAAAAGTGCTAACTCTAAACCATTAAAAATAATTAGGGTTTACAAAAGATCTATACTTTCACTCGAATAAATTCAAAATTTAAATAATACCAAAACCTAGCACAGAATATTCCAGAAAATTTCAGAAAAGAAATGTAACTATTTAATAATATCAATCTCAGTCCTATTTTCAAAATTTCATTGTGGCATTATTTATTCTACTGCTATCATATTATTTCTTTACCAAGAATCTTCAAATCTTTTTCTTTTAATAAGAAACAATAATTTCTTACTGATCAAGTTAACCCTAAATATCGAAAAACTGAATAACAATAAGAATAGCTAATAAACAAAATTATACATAAATGTAAACCAAACAAAGAAACTGCAAGTTTCAGCTTTAAGGCGTGAAAATTTCTTAAGTATAAAAAAAAAACAAAACTGAACAAACATAGTTTGGCCTACGACCTTTTACATTATCTATCTAGCCTGAGTAAAACTATTCTTAATATAAACAAAAGTTCACAACATAAAAATAAAACAACCATCTGTTAAAACTACGAAAGCCCTCTACAAAGGCAAGAAGTGTTGTTATAACAACCATCAAAGTTCTTTAAAAACTCTCATCAAATCCTCTTGAAACAACCAAATGGCCTGACAGTAAAGTCTCAGCTTAAAGCCAGATTTAAAAAAATTATCACCATATATTCAACTAAGGCCGAGAAGGCTCAAACTAAGTCACGGCTATGAAAGCCCATATCCACTCAATACAAACAGCCACTAGGGATTTTAAAACTTGCAAATTAAAAGAACAACAGAGTAACTAATAACCACAGTTGAGCCAACAGCCACAACAACATGGCGGTTCCATCATTCTTTCCACCATACATTTTGTGCAAGAAAAACCCCAGGTGTCACTGAGGCTTACCAGGGTGGACGCCCTTATGGAAGACTATGGGTAGAAACCTTCAGCTTCAAGTTCGAATCTGGAGAGCCTACATAGGAAAAACCTTAGTCCTGTTAGTTACCCTCATTTCTTTATAAAATAATAATTAAATACTGTGCCAATGAAATTGAAAGGAAAACATTTATGTTTTTACCTGGTGAAACCGTGCAACAGTGAAGTAGTGGAAGCCACTTGATCCTTTGTTCGTTGAACATAAGATAAGGTAAATCACTGCAAATGGAATAATACAGAACACAGTGAAAAACCTCAGCCACGACTCCCTTCACACTGGTTGCAATCTTTAACACACAAAACCAAAACTCTCTTTGAAAGACAATGGCGAAGACAACCCAAACCACAACACTCTTTACACAGGCGAAAACCACCTCATGATAGTAATCAGTTACTTACTCACCCCTTTACACCAGTTCATAAGGCTCACATAGGATTGAATGCTTTTTTAATGGAGGTTCGACAGCGACCATGGCGGCCACAAGCTCACAGCTTGACCACCCCTCAACAGAAAAACTAAATACCAATGCAATTTTAGGGTTTGGACAGGGTTTTATGGTAACACAAAGTCAACAAACCTAATCATCAATCACCAACCACGTGTCCCAACAAATATTTCGCAATTATGGGTATTGAGCTATAGTCGAAATCCTAATTCTAATCTGCACAAATCATTGGGTTTTTAAAGTCAAAACCTTATAACATTATTGCATAGTATCAATATTTATTTCTCCTTGTTATGTTTTCTTGTTCATAAACCATAGTCTTTGCATTATGGAAAAGTATTCATTTATACTAAGGGACCTATGATTAACTATAATTTATCTATGTTCATATTGATATGAAATAATGTTTATATTTGGTAGTAATAAGACCATAATGATGGAGATAAATTAGCCCTCCATTAAAATACTTAACCATAGATCTTGGATTTTGTAAGGTGTTCATTTTACAATAGGGTTTTGTGCATAGTTTAACTATAGCTTAAGCATTTATAAGTTTCCTCTAACACCTACTATTGATAATGATATTATACTAATCAAGGAAAATAAACCAGTTACTCGCACATACCTATTCATAAAAATCTTGAAGCTGGGATTAGTATAATAATACATTTGAAAACTATAATATATCCATTTAATCAAAGCCTCATTTAAAACATGGTTTATATACTATAGAACTAGGTAAGAATACATGACTTAGAAGAATTACTAGCAAAGAGTATATAAAGTTTATAAAGAACTCGAATAGATAAGAATAGTACTATATTCCAATTCCTAAACAACAAAGATGTAGTTATGAATGCAAGTAGGTATAACATATTTTCTCTTTTATAAAATTGTTAGGCCACTATGCTCTTTTTGGCAGATGTAGAACTGTTCTCAATCTATAACTTCTCAAAAATGAAATAAGCATATAATTGAAAATATAAGAAGGAAGAATTACTTGGATAAAGTACTAAAGTGGTAAACATAACTGCACATAACTCATCCTTTCACAGTATTGTTTTTACCATCATTTTTGCAGTTTGATAACATTAGAAATACCAACAATACATTCTTCAAGGTCACACTGCAAACAAACATTTTACTAGTATTTATCCTATGCTAGTTGGATATTATACTCGATTTGGATATTTTACTGGAACAAATTGTTTACCTGTTTAGAACCTGTAAAAGAACCATTATTCCACTGCGTTAGATGTAAGCTAAGTAAGCCCTGATCTCATCTAAGATGTTTTCCTACTTGACAAAAGAAAGTAATAACACACTTAGTATCAAAGTAAGATATAGTTTCCTTTTTGACTTTCTAAAACATAAATTGTTGTGTTTAACATCCCTAACATAGCGCTTCAAGATAAACTAATAAATTATATAGCGGTAAAGAAATATAATGCTCTTTGTTATTTATAACTGTTTAAGTATCCGCTAACAGTTAATGGTTCATTGGCAATGACAACCTTGACATTTTAGGTTACATGAAAACATTTAAATTTTTGCGACTTTTTGGGTTATTACATATAGGAAAGGTTGTCAGTTGTATATAGCTCATATTTTGGATCCAACCGCGAATGACACTCCTAGGTTGGAATACTTTCATGTGTTGCAGGAATTCAGAGATGCTTTTCCTGATGAGATTCCAAAGCTTCCTCCAAAGAGAGACATTGATTTCACAATTGAGCTTATGCCAGGAGCAGCACCAGTGTCCAAGACACCTTTCAGAATGAGCACATCGGAAATGCTAGAGTTGAAGATGTAGTTGCAAGAGTTGCTGGAGAAGAAGTATATCAGGCCAAGTGTGTCTCCTTGGGGAGCATTAGTTCTATTTGTGAAGAATAAAGATGGTATGCTCAGACTATGTATTGATTACAGATAGCTGAATAAGGTTATGGTGAATAAAAAATACCCTTTGCCTAGGATTGATGACCTCTTTGATCAAATGAGGGGAGCAAAGGTATTTTCTAAGATTGACTTGAGGTCTGGTTACCATCAGGTGAGAATTAAGGATGAAGACATTCATAAGACATCCTTCAGAACAAGGTATGGACATTATGAGTTTGTAGTGGTACCATTTGGTCTCACAAATGCACCAGCTACATTTATGTGCCTTATGAATAGTGTCTTCAGCAGGTATTTGGACAAGCTTGTTTTTGTTTTCCTAGATGACATTCTTATTTATTCTAAGAATGAGGAAGAGCATGAAGAGCATCTGAGATTGACATTACAATTGCTTAGGGAGCATCATTTGTATGCAAAGTTGAACAAGTGTGACTTCTATAAAGATAGAATTAAGTATTTGGGTCACATTATCTCAGAAGAGGGCATATCTATGGACCCTAGCAAGATTGAAGCCATTATGAATTGGCCTACTCCAAGAAATGTGACAGATGTAAGATATTTTATGGGACTTGCAGGATACTACCGGAGATTCATAGAGGGATTCTCCAAGGTTGTACATGCCATCACTTCCTTGCAAAGAAAGGGGATAAATTTTGAATGGAAATTGAGGTGTGAAGAAAGCTTCCAACAGTTGAAGAATCTTCTCACAAGTGCACAAGTCTTGAAAGTTGTAGACCCAGAGAAATATTTTGTGGTGTGTGTGGATGCATGCGGTCAAGGGCTTGGAGGAGTCCGTATGCAAGACAACCACGTGATATGTTACGAGTCAAGAAAGTTTAAGGAGCATGAGAAAAACTATGCCACTCATGATTTGGAACTTGCAGTCATAGTACATGCTTTCAAGATGTGGAGGAATTACTTAATGGGTAGAATATTTGAGCTGAGGACAAACCTTTGTGGTTTGAAGTACTTGTTTGATCAACCTACTCTAAATGCTAGGAAATCTAGATGGATGGAGTTTTTATGTGAGTTTGATATTGAAATCAAACACATAAAGGGAAAAGAGAATAAGGTAGATGATGCACTCAGCAGGAAGGTGCAGGAAATGCATGTGAAATCCATTAGTATTTGCCAATCATATTTTAGACAACAGATTGTTAGTCATACTGCTGAAGATGAAATATATGTGCAAGTCAAGGACAAGTTGCAGAAGCAAATCCTTGAAATGAAGTATGAGGGATATAAATTGGAAGAAGATGGACTTCTTACTTGTAAGGAGGGAATTTATATTCCGAATGTAACATATTTGAGGAGAGTTGTTATGGATGAGATCCATCAAGCTCTATATTCTGGTCACCCAGGATATCAGAAGACAATTGCTACAGATAGAAAGAAGTACTTTTGGCCAGGAATAAAAAAGGACATGGATGAGTATATTTCAAGGTGCATGAAAAGTCAGCAGGTGAAGGTTGAGCATCAACACCCTGCAGGTTTGTTGTAGCCTTTTTCCAGCTCCAGAATGGAAATGGGAAGTTCTTTCCATGGATTTTATTACAGGATTTCCAATGACTTGGAGACAACATGATTCCATCATGGTTGTGGTGGATAAGCTGACAAAGGAAACACATTTCATACCGGTTAAGTGTACGCATAAGATTGGTGACATTGCAAAGATATTCATGAAGGAGATTTTCAAATTGCATGGCCGATTGCCTAAGGCAATAGTCTTTGACAGAGATGTCAAGTTCACTTCCAATTTTTGGAAGGGATTGTTTGCAGATTTGGGTACAAATCTAAACTTCAGCAATTCCTACCATTCTCATACTGATGGTCAGATAGAGAGAGTGAATCAAGTGCTTGAAGACATGCTTCGCATGTATGTGATGGACAAACCAACCAAGTGGGAAGATTATTTACACTTGGTAGAGTTTTCTTATAACAATGGACAACAAGCATCTTTGGGGATGATTCCATATGAAGCTTTGTATGGCAGGAGGTGTAGGACACTAGTGACTTGGGATAATCCAGTGAACAGGGGTGTGCTTGGTCTGGAATTGCTCAAGGATATGTAGTAGGAGGTTGTAAAGATCAAGTAAAATCTGAAAGCAGCCTAGGACAGACAGAAAAGATATGCAGAGAAGCATAGGGTGAACAAAGAGTTCATTGTTTGGTATCATGTTTACCTCAGAGTGAGGGCAAGGAAGAGTTCCTTGAAGCTTGGAAGTTGTGCCAAGATGTCATCTAGATACTGTGGGTCATTTGAAGTGCTTGAAAGAATAGGGGCAGTTGCATATAGACTTGCATTTCCTGCTAGCACTAGAGATCATAATGTATTTCATGTTTGTTTGCTTAAGGGATATGTACATGATCCTAACCATGTGATAAATTGGGTTGTGATTCAGGTGGAACCCGAAGGAGAGTTACAAATCGATCCAATGCGCATCCTCTACAATAAGGTCACAATGCTCTGGAACTGAGCCATAGGGAAGGTAAAGGTGCAATGGGAGCACTATGGTCTTGAAGAGGTTACATGGGAGCTGTAGAATGCCATGCGATTGACACATCCATTTTTGTTCAATTCTGCGGAGCACTGAGGGCAGTACCAATGCAGCATTTTTGTTCAATTTTGTAAAGCACTGAGGATAGTGCTATTGAAGGGGGAGGGGAATGTAACACCCTAGTTTTGACCCTATTTTCATTAAATGCATATGATGTAAATATTATATGGAATCATGGCAAGGATCTCAAGGCCAAGGCCCGATGATCAATTAATGTTTGATGTATAGGTGATCATGGTTTATGCCTATGGTCCATGTGCTAAGTCAAGAACATTTGTAAACATCTTGTAAATATGTAATTTAATGAAAAAACCCACAACCAGCTATGTCAATGCAACAAATAATGAGATGGGGGCATGATTTTCCAAGGATAGAGGGGGGGTATGTTTAACCTTGATCCATTGGGGGAAAACCCATCAAAACTATCAACTAACCATTTTCTTGTCTTTTCCCCAACCATTTATTTCTACCAAAATTCAGTTGAGGTAGTTATTGCATGGAATGGGAAGAGTATGGGAAAAATTTGAATTGGCCATACCACCCATTATGGAAGGACATGTTTTGACTTCATGGGCAAGAAAACATGATAAAAACGTATGCCCATTCCCTCATGCATTAACGTTTCATCTTCCCTCGTGTTTTGGGGAGAGCTATGGGACGTTGGGATGATCCATCCTTCATTCATGGGGGGAGGTTGTTTATTCATGATCATTCACCCATGCATTGGGAATTATTCCCAATCATACAAACGTAATGATAGCTAGCGGGTGTTGCTATGCATTTATACAAGTGCTTTTCCTTTTTCGAGACAGTGGTTGCTATGTTGCAGCATTATCTTGAAGTGCAGAGTGTTATGAGACCCTGTCACTTGTGTATTAGAGTGAAGCCTATGTTGTTGTGTCTCCCTGTGGTTGTTTTGTTGTGCACCATGGTTTTTATATGAACTATATACAAGAATTAGGAGTGGGAGAGACGTAGAATGTACTTGATAAAACTAGTTTGGAACCTCACAATAAGACAAGAGTGGCTAGATAATCTACTATGCACATCCTGAAGAGCACTAGAAGGGAAGGATGTATCCTGAGGGACTATGGAGCAGAGAAGGGGAAAATTTATTATGTTGGATGTGTAGGCAATGTAGATGTCAAGCCAGATAGGTCTTGTGAAGGTATCTTCAGCTCTGAATATGAGCTCACTAGCTTAGCAGTTCTTCATGTCCACTGCCCTAGAAGCCTGATAACCCAACTTGCGGGATGGCTTGGCTGATGGCCTGATAAACCCATTTATTGGCTTGGCTATGTCTTGTTATGTTTGTCCTTGGGAGTAATCTTAGAATGTTCCTTTATGTAAGTGTTGGCTTGAATGTGTGTATTCTGATAAACCTAACTGTTAGATGGCTTAGCTGAATAGCCTGTGAAACCCAGCAGTGAGATGACTTGGATGAGTAGCCTGTGAAACCCATATGTTTGGCTTGTTTTTCCTTGCATCCTGATAAACCGAACCATGTTGGCTTGGCTGAGTTTTGTGTTATCCTTGGCTATCTATGAGCCTACTAGTGTTCCTTATTGCTTGGGGAAATCATGCCCAGCTCGATGGTTGCTAAGATATTGATGAGCACACTGGCCTATGGTTGGGTGGAACATTGCAACGACATAGCTAGTTACAGGAAAAATTATTTTCAAGATAAGTGTTATTGTCTATGTTCATCTCTGCACTTGTATTTCTTTTCATTTGTATTTGCTTGAGGAAATATGATGAACATGTTTGATGTGTTGAATGGATGAATTGTTTTCACTGAGTAATTGCAATTGTATACATTTGTGTATGTTTCTTTCAATGCATTTTACATTAATTTGCAGGGCTTAGATTGTCGTATTGGTGATGGCCTGAATGGCCAATTCTATCCAAGACTTCGATTAACAGGTCAAATTTCTAGACAAAAATATCCTTCCGTAATGGTTTATTCCACAAGAGGGATGCGGAATGCAGGGAACATCTTTCCTCCAAGTCTGTTTTCCATAGATCTCTTTCTACAATTATTCATTCCGTGATTTGCGGTATGTGGAAATGCCCTTTGGTGAATTTGGTTTTCTACATTTTTCCTTCCGCAACTTGCGGGATACGGGATGCACGGTGCAGGATGCGGCTTTGCATATCTCTATCTCTGCAAATTTCCTTTCCGCAATGGTCTATTCTACTAGCGTGACGCGGGATGTGGATCGCACTTCCCATATTTCCTGATTCTGCAACTCAAGTTTTCCGCACCATTGATTTTGCAGGTTGATTCTCAGCCGTTAATATGTTCGCAGAGGTGGAACAGGCTGTGAACGTTGATTTTTGTCGCACCCTCTTTCTCTGGTGAATGGGAGGGGACATGACAATATGGTTACAGAACATGAGTGTTGAGGAGTGTTTCATGGCCATGCCCGATGTTTCAAGAAGAACAAAGGTTCTTTAAGAAATTTTTAATTCTACATGATAATCGGAGAATGGGTACGTGACAGTCACATATAAGGTATATGCCCTAAAATTTGGCTAACAAGTTTCCTGTGTCAAGTGTGGGGAAGAGGTTACCCATGGCATAATGAGATGTCACTGCCAAATTAGGTTGGTGGAAGCTCCTTGGGGAGAATAGAAACAACCTTACCTCAAGTTTGACCTTCTCTTGCATGGTTCCTCATTCCCAAAGGTATTCTTAAACACTTGATGGTGCAGGAATTTATAAAGTTCCCTATTTAGAGGACTTACTATGATTAAAAATGACAAACAACAAAGGGGTGTCATTTGGATCCATAGCCCCAAGGTCCTACCTAACTATTAAATTCTTTTGTGACCCCTTTCGAGAAATTTAGTGAGATGTTTAGAATAATATTAATGTCTGTTAAATAATTTATCATTAAAACTAAGCAATAATTATTATTTAGAATGAAAACAACAACTACTACAAAATTTACATTTATCCCACCTAAAGCAAGTCAACCAATCAATCCAATATTAAAAAAGAAAGCCACAAGCTAAAAAGAAGAGTTATCTACAAATAAATTAATGATGACTTATTTATTTACATATTGTGTATTCAAAGTTTTAATTGCATTCTTGATTGTAAATGGAATAATGAAAGAAAAAAAATGTGTAACAAATAATAAAAAAAGTTATTTTATCATAAATGTATACTTTGTTCTTATTCTTATTCATCTTGGTAATTAGTTATCACAAAATAAAAATAAAATAAAAATAACAACATATTTTTCTAAATTCACCCATAAAATATTACATAAAAATAATTAAAAATAAAATATTACAAAAATATTATTTTGAAAAAATACTAGTTACAAACACAACCCACATCTATTAATTCAACTTTAACATTATGCTAAATGAAAAAACATATTAAATAACATAACATATTAAATACAAACTATATTACATAAATCCATAAAATTATATAACAAAATAATCATCCCCATAAAATACCAAATATATCATCAATATTACATATCCATAAAGTCAAATTTAATTATTCAAAATATTTTATTTTAAATACTTGTTATAATATAACTATTCTTAAATTTGTTTGAATTTAAATATTATAATATTTTTTTATATTTTCTAGTATAATAATGAAAATTATTTTAGTTATGATGATGATGATAGTTAATTTTCACTAAGACCAACTTTGGTCTATTAACATAAATGAATTACTTTATTTGTTGTAGCATTTTAATCCTATGCTCAAAAAACTTAGAAAGAAACCTACCAAGATCATCATAGTTTTGACAAGTTAAAAATATAAAGATTTATAACAATTTGTATAAATAATTTAAATAATAATTACCTTGATAGGTATTTTATTTCAGAATTTCTGGTGGACTATGATCTGTACTTTTCATGGATTGCACAAAGATGAGACAAGTGTACTCTCAAGATTGATTCTATGGCATTTGTTCAAAATTGAAAATAAACAATTATTAAAAAAAAGATAAGTGATAGCCATGCATGGATAACTCAAAGTCGATGAATGGATAACTAATAGTTCATGGAAGCTAACTATAAGAATGTGATATATNTGCTCCAATTAAAAAGTATGTGGATGTACTAGTTTATGACCACAATACATCCATCCTCAGATCTATCAAGAACCTAGAGGCATCCAATTTCTTGAGGTGTTATTTTTCTAATGACTTTTTATTTGGTTTTAAATTTTTATTTTATGAGCATACATGATTTTTATTTTATGACCCATACCTTGTTGAAATCACTTGGCTACTCTTGGTGCAATAAATTGAAATACAATATTTATTGATTGACCTCATAAGTTAAATATTTTATAGATATTTCAAAAATATTAAAATGTAGTCATATATGTTTTGGGAGTTGTTTTTTGCTATCATAGTGTCCAATAATGATTCTAAGAATCACAAAAAGATAGTTTTTTTCTTGTTGATTTTTTTAAGAAGTATTTTGAAATTTAAGTAAGTATAATTTGTACATTCTAAAAAAATTTAGATTTGTTTTCCAAACCTTTTTTATCTATTATTTTAATAAATATTAAAAAAATAAGATATTTTGAGATTTAATAATCTATTCACACATTTTAATAATTAACATTTTGTCATAATAAATAAAATTATATTATACTTTTCTTCATTAGGAGTAGCTACCTTAAAAAATATCAAACTCTATTAGTGATAATATAGAAGAAAATCCATATTTGTCACTAAATTTCATTCGGATGATTTTTAATCTTTTAAGCAACAATGCCTTCAATTACTTCACTCGTAAGCTTATGTTAAGCTTATGTAGAGATGGAAGTTTTTCTAACATATCTTTTAGTGGCAAATTTAAATAGTGTGATCAAGTTTTCACTAGTGACATATTCTTTGTCTTAATGTCACTCTCCTTGGCCTCTACTAGAAAGGCCATGGTTCTCAATGCCTTCCCATAATCCCATTGAAAACTCCAACAAGGTAAATTAATAATTGAGGAAGTTGCAACAAAGGCTTTTGATCATGATCCTCCACACTCTTTTGCTTGTAATCTAGTACACTATTATGGACATTTTGTGTTTGGTAGATACCATTGATATTGTTCTATAATATGAGCTATTTAGGATTAAAGCTATGCCCTAAGTAAATCAAAGATGCCACCCTCAATCTAGAATATTCCAAGATTGTTAAGATTACTGCAAATTAGGTGTGTATGGAACCTTTATGTGTCTTCATCTTTTACTTTTGTCTTATCGGTTGAGACCCTTGTAAACCTTAAATATAGGCCATATTGTAAAATTTGAATTGTTTTAATTATAAACTATTTTAATGAAATTAATTTAAAATTTTGTGAACTTATATATAAATTATGTGTTATGTCATTGAAAACTTGAGCTAGGGTCATGAATTTCATTTAACAATAACTTTTCTAATTTTCTTCAATAAAAAACAACAATTAATTAAAATATACATTTCAAATAACCAAAATAAAAACCAATACAATAATTCAAATCTAAAGGATATATATTCAAAACAAAAATGTTATTTAAAATAACCAAAATAAACATTTATAAAAAATAAAATAAATCAAATTTCAAACAAAACCCAAAGAATAATGTATATTTAAAATAACCAAAATAAACATTTATAAAAATTAAAATAAATCAAATTTAAAACAAAACCCAAACCCAAATTGGATATGGATTCATTGATGTAGGCTTCAAAAATGTCTTTTAAATATAAAATAATAACCTAATATAAAGCAAATAAAAACAAGTGAAATAGCAGCAAGGCTGCTTATACCTACCTCTTAGAAATATTCTATTGTGAGGGCCCACTAAGGTCGAAACTCATGGATAAATAACAATGACAACATTACAAAAGACCGAAATTATAAAAAAAACATGAAAACCAATAAGCACCAAACCTCTGCTGTATTATGTGGAGTAATGACAAACCTGTACTCTACTATGTGAAGTAGAGACAAAGTGGATGAAATCCGATGTCCATTTGATACCTAAACCTTCTAATCTCCATTGGTT
>LPNX010279744.1:458370-480870 GCA_001517045.1 Pseudotsuga menziesii
TTTGTTGATGATCCACGTTGCGCTGTTGCATTTGAAGCCACTGCTGAGACAAATCTGCCAGATCTTCTACCCTTTTTTCATACGACCTTTGGACTCCAAATACTGGAATTGATAGCATGTGGACGAAGAAGAAGTATTTCCAAATCTGTAGAGAGTCATTTTCGATGGTTCTACGGTCTCAGGAGGCAGATTCAGTCCTTTCTCCACTGCACGAATCACTACTTTGCCATCGGAATGGATGCACATATGATTAAATGCTCGCTTAAAATCGGGCACATATTCTTTCGCTTTACCCTTCACGAAGATCTTTCTGACCAAGAACTTGCTGGCAAGATAAAGAATTTGTTCATAGTAGGGAAGAACCAGAGGACCCAATTGTCGCATGTTTTCCTTGAGAGCCTCCGCAGCAATTTCCATAATGTGTTTGCTGAGATTCACCCCGACTGTTCCAATCGGATCCTCTTCTTGAAAAGAAGCATGATAGGCCATGTCGTTCACGCCTGCTCTGTGCGTTATAACGACATGAAGCAATCTATATTTAGCACGAACGTTCAAATTCAGTCTTTGAATTATAAATAACATAATATTAAAATAAAATAAATGTTGATGTCATCATTGCCATGTGTCAAGTGAAAACCAGATACCAAACTCCAAGAATGACATCACTTCTGATGGCCAATCAGAAGTTTACAAAATAGCAAATTCAAATATTTTTATTAAAATTTAAAATATTTTTTTTCAAGGGTATTTAAAATATTTTGAGAAGCTCTAGAATTAATTAGTAAAATACAGCTCGTTAAAGAAAAGTTGGAGAAATCTTCATTTTATGAAGAATTTACTAAACAAATGGAGCAGCGAGAAATGGTGGAACGAATAGAAAGCGTAATAGGCATAGACCATACCGGCGTTATTCGCAGTTACAACTAGTTCTATATGGCCTAGGAGGGCTAATTCAATGTTCTGGAAGCTGTGTTATTCATAGTAAGCAGTTTAGAACACTAGGCCATAGAGTTAGACATATTTACAATGAAGATGGTGGTTGAAAATTAATTCCAACACTCCCCTTAATTTTGAACCATATCAAAACATCAAATTTCAAAATTTGATTGACAAACATGGATCTTATTAAGATAGTCAACACCTGATTCCTTCCACGAACTATGACTCATAAAATTCAACTTCAGGGTTGCATGCAGTTGTACAATCATTATTTAAAATATAAATCTCGGTGTTCTCTTCATCATCTACATGTATTTTCTTAATGATATTTAAATTGATGCATATTTCTCCTCCTTGCTCTCAGAAAGCAACCATGGTCATCGCCAATAATTCCTCTTCACCGTAATTCTTCAAATTCTTCAACTCTTGCACCTCCACGTGCTTCTCCTCTCCTTCTTGGAGACATTCTCACAAGCCTCCTAGTAGTTTGAATCCTAACTACCATCCACAACCTCAATCTACCTCAACCTAGATGTTGATACACAACTTGTCTCCAGCACTCAAGATGTTGATAGACCACCAAACCTATTGGAGTATTCTCCAACCCACTTTCAATAACAATCACACAATTAATCCAAGAGCGTTCATGCTTTGATACCACCCGATGCAAAGGTAAGAATTGAATAATACATAGTTATAAAGTCTCACCTTACTCTCAGAATACGCATCGAAATACCATCATACAATCAACCAACACAATGAGTAACACAAAAATTTACTGTGGAATATCAAATGAAATGTACACAATATTTTATTGATTAATATAAAATCACGAGTACATTATAACCACTTATTTAAGGAGTAACAACATACGAGTAGAAACAACCACCACATGTTCATCCGACCTATTGTAACATCTCGGTATTTGGGAAAAATATAGTCTTTTGAGAAATACACTCATACTCTACCTCACAGTTGATTGATTGGTTCTCGTTCTCCCAATTTTCATAAATTCCATCCCTCCTTTAAACTTGGCAGTTTTCCCTTGATTTGATTAGACTTATATCTTCTAGATAGAATAGTTACAAGTCATCCCACAATAGATTTTCAACCTAAAATCCGACACCTTGCATGTCTGAATTTTGACACTTCTCTGTCGCATCTTCGACACATACACTTTTTTTTTTTTTTCGTTGGTGGCATAACGTTGGATATTCAACAGGATACCAAAGTGGGTCGAATATTCGACACACCATGGTGTCACCTATTCGACAGTTTTCTCTTTCAAAGTGTCAATCAAAACTTGCATAAACCGTGGGAAATCTGACACTTACCGACACTTGAAGGGTCGGCCTTCCGACGGGTATAAGCGTCGGAGTCATGGCAACGCCATCGATGTTTTTATCAAGAATGCGTCGGATTTTTGACACCTACTGGCACTTGAAGCGTTGATCGTCCGACAGGCTGAAGTGTCAAAGTCATGACACTGTCGTCGGAAGGTTAATACAAAGCGTTGGTTGAGTGTCACCTTCATGTTTTGGATGTTTCACAGAAGCGTCGAAAAAACGATGCCTATTGGTAGATTTAACAAAAAAAAAATTGAAAGATTTCACTTAGAAAAGTTGATCACAAAAATAAATTGTATGTTTTTTCAAAGTTTTTGCTTAAAACTCCTACTTTAGCTTTGTTAATGCATTCTAATGGTGTTAGTAAGTTATGGCATCATATGTTTGGGAATATTAACTTACGTTAATTGCATCAATTAATCAAACAAGATGGGATAGTGGGGTTTCCACCTATATCCTTCTTAGATGGAGTTTGTCCAATATATACTCTTGGTAGGCACCTTGAAGAGAGATTTGAGAAAGGAAAGGCTAAGAGATCCACATCACTTCTTGATTTTGTGCCCGGTGACATTACTGGTCCCTTTCCTCACCTATCTATGAATAAATAAATATATGTACTAAGTTCTAACCTTCATTGATTACATCTCTATATACACAGGGGTCTACTTCTTGAAACAAAAAGCTAATGTGTTTGATTTTCTTCAAGATTTTAAAGCTCTTGCAGAGAAACAATTTGGTAAGGGGATCAATATCCTTCACACAAATAATGGTGGAGATTATTCCAATAAATATGTAAGTAATCTATATCCTTTTCATTTACAGTTCTTTACCTGACAACTCTTACGACATATCAGTATGGTATACTTCTATATATCCTTTTCATTCTAGAGTACACACTCTACCGGTGATCATTGAATTTTATGCATCAAAATAATCTAATTAGTGTTTTAGATATGATAGGTTTTCACTCAACATGTCCAAATGAGTGATGATATAAAATCATTTTGTCAAACATATAAATAAAATGCATGCTCAAGTCCAAGTCAACCGAAGGACTAAAATGTAAAATATAAGTAGTTTGTGGATGCCCAATGGAGATATAAATCACTTGAGAATAACTCAGGACAATATAAAGGATAGAAAAATAATTTAGTTGTCAATTAAAGATAAGGGCCAGAGAGAAGTTCTTTTATTTGCAAAGAACTTCATAAATGCAACAAGTGCAGAAAAAGTGACTGATATGCTATATCATATCATGCAATAGCATATCGAACCTTAAGGAAGAAAAGGCCAACTATGTCAAAAGGGTAAAAAAAGGCATGACCTTTTCCAAAATATAAAATTGGTCAAAAGTTCCAGGGAATTCCAAAAATAAGAGGTTAGAGGTGCTTTGCAGTCAACACCGTTGTCAAAATCAGGGGAACTATCACAACCTCTCACATTTGTATCTATGTCTACTACTTCTCTTGGACCATCATATAACATGAAGTCCTCTGCAGAAGTCAGGAAACAGAGGGAGAAACAACTAGGTATGGAAACTCTTTCTACCTTAGTGACTAGAATCAATTCAAGTGATCTTGGTCTGCAGAATGAACAGGTCCAGCCTTCAATTTCGTTTAGCCAATATAGATCAAACTCTCTTCTTATGGTCCCCATTGCAAGCAGAGTTGCATCAACTGGAAGTATTACAGATTCAGTAACACCTTTGAACATTAACTGTCCTTCCACTGAAACAACACATATGCCTAGTTTGGTAGCTAAGGTAGATCAACCTGTTGCAATTGATAACGGATCCTACACACTAGGGTGGTGGATCCAGTAACATAGCTAAAATCAAGCTATATGCAACATAATTTCCTCTATGATTGTTCAATAGAAGAGACAGGTGATTGTCTTTGATCCTTTAAATAGTTGTTGGGATTATGGTAAATGTATGTTTGCTTGTCCTTTTATGACTGGTTGAGAATCTATAAATGTTTGTGAAGTTCCTCTTGCAATTACAATACCGAATCATGTGGAAGCACCATTATTTGCAAATCAATGGATCTACCAAAATATTTCATGCGAAGAAGATGCTCTGATATAGGCTTTCCTATGATTCACAGGGAAAACTTATCAAATATATTACTATTTCTTCTTTGGATTTATGGTAAAATGATGGGTGGATTCTAGGTTTTCATGCACATGCAAGATTGATGCTGGAAATGTCGGAAGAACACAAGCACAAGGAGGATCTAGGGTTTTCTTGGTTGCTCCATTGGTAAAGTTTGGTGAAATTATACTTCTATGGATTGAATGGTGGTTGTAATGCTGTGTTTTCTCTGAATTAGCGCTTTTTACCAGCTTTTGTCAACTTTTACATGTTATAAAACATCCTCTTGAAGTATTTTTCTCTTGCTTGTCCTTAGATCTCTAAATTTTTCCCCAATTAGGATCCTCCAACAAACCCTAGAGGTTTTTTTTGGAAGTCCTAGTTGGTGAGCCTTAGGGAAATATTCCAAGAGGGAGGTTGACTCACCATCCCTCATGGCCTTGGGTTTGAAGTAAATTTCACAAAACCCTAAGATTTGTCATTTTGATCAAATTTTAGTATTTCACGTGTAAATAGACACATTTGCGTTATTAGTGTAGTGTTAGATTAGATCTGTGTTTTTATAAACTAGAAAAACTTAGAAATTTATAAAATTCAATAATCCAAAAATAACAACAATTTTCAAATTCTAAGCCACCCTCAAATTTTGTCCTTCCTATTTATCCCTAGATCCTCCAATGTGTCACCTATATTCTTGTCTACATCCATGAACTTGAGAAGCAACCTAAAAAAACCAGTCAAAATTCAGAGTTAGGGTTTCATATTTGACATGTTTCAGGGGTTGGGATAATTTGGCCTTGATAAAAGGTTACTTTCTACCTTACAACGACCCCATTTAATTGTTTAGTATGGAAAATTAGGGATTCTTTCCTTACTGATCAGTGTTACTATCGTTTCTATCCCTAAAACCTATCAAACAGACCTGCAAAAATCAACCAAGTTAGGGTCATGTTTGAGTTATGGGGAAATCTCAACAATATCATTGAATTCTGCCTTCCAAAAGCATTCTTTTCAGGCTAAGGAGTACTTGTATAAACCCTTAAAAGGATGGTTAACTCAGCTGGTAATTCAGGTTGATATACAATAGTATCTACAGTTAATCTAAATGATGATAATAATGCCTATGTGATGATACATGATGGTTGTTAATACTTACACTTGCTAGCTGATAAAATTGTCTACTACTGTTGATTTCAAAGAAAAGTGGTTTAAATGATAATACTCTGTTGGTTATGATTCTGAAATAGCTTTTTCTGCCCTATATCCTTGGTGTGGCTATGAAACACTTATGCTTTACAACAATTGCATATCGTGCACAAACCTAGAAAACACCACTAACTTATACAAGAAATTTACAAAAGATCAAAGGTATGCATGCTTTACCGATGGACCAGCTAGCAAAGAAGTTCTAGAATCTACAATAGAAACACAACCTCCAGCACATAAACTTGCAACAAAATGTTCATAAAATGCCATCAATATTTTCATAAGATTCCTTAAGAAGCAATCATGTGCCCATATGAATAAGATGGACTGTATGCTAACTTGTTGATGATCATCAATGACGAAGTCTTCCATGTAAAACTAAAGGAAATAGAAAAATCGATTTATTAGAGTATATTAATCCCATGACATACCTACTAGTAACTATATTGACTCATACAAAGAACATGGTATGCATGTGTTTATCCTTAAATACAGTCAATCTTAAACCTGGAAAACTAACATGATTCTATTGCATACCTTCTAGTAACTGTTTTGAGTAATGGGAGCATATTGATGTTTACCCTTGAAGTGATTAGGATCAACACCACGAAAAGGCATGGTTGCAAATGGGCTTTCTTCAATAAAAACATATTTTCCTTGGGAAAGAACCTCGAAACTATTTCCAACAAATGTGAAAATGTTGCCTTTAGTGAAAAGATGTCATACCAAATCTAGTGATCTATCATTGTAAATTAGTGAAAATGACTGATACTCTTTTCCAGGACGTAGATACCTCTGGAAGATTGCCTGAAAAAAACAAAAAGAAACAGTTTTTATAACTTAAGCATTCAAATAATACCTTCCAGAAATAAAGTAGCAAATAGATCTTTATTTTTTCAAGCAGATCTCAATACTTTGTTACCATATTTATCAATGCAATCATTTTTCTTTTGTATTCCAGAGTTGAGATGTTTTCTCTAAGTGACCACTTTAAACTCGATGATAAATTGGAAGCAATACAGAAAGATATAAATTCCTAACAAAAGATTTGCACAAAAAAGACTTTGTAACAAATTAGCAATTATGAGTAATAAAGTGCACAGTGATGTTGGGGTGAAAAGTTACAATGGAAACTGAAAATACCAATGTGTACCATGCCCAACTCACAACCTACACGGATAAGCGCAAATATAAACATAGGTTTTCCACTTCACAATCAAACATGAAAGTTGAACAAGATATGAGATTAAGAAACAAATTACAAAACTACTGGAGAAAGATAAATTGGGGCAGATAACAATATACTCATGCAGAATAATAGGGAAACAATGCTTCAGATACCATTTTCCTCACAAGTCTATCTATCTTTTTTTGTCTTTTGACCTTTCATATTCCCATCAAACTAAAATCCCTATCATATTTCTTGTAATGAAATGCCTACATTTAATTTTGTTGTCCTAGCTATATGGTATTGGTAAAGTATTACCAAGGGGCCAGTTATCATGATAAATCAAAATATTTAAGGTAATTGTTTAGATCAAATAGAACAAATTTTGCCTCAATGTATGGTAATCATCATCATCAACTAAATGTATGTGTGTGCACATGCATAAATACCCAATACACAGCTCAAACAAACAAAAGAAAACATAATTATACCTTGGTTTGTGGATCTTCACACTATTTTCTTATGCTTTACCTTTCAAAACATCATTCAACATACTTCATTTGTTGTCCTGTTGGAATAGTTTCATGTTAGGACCCATCAAATAAATTTATGTTTGTTTATGAAAATAACAAAACCAATCTAAATAAATACAATCCTATCACAATGTAAATTACAATACTATTCAACTATTCAAGTAAATTAATTGTTAAGAATATATCACCTGATAAAACATGGATAACCAAAAATACTATGTATATAAGGCCATCGATCTAATCAAAACGCCATTTCTTGCCTCTTAACTATGGAAATGTTTCTCAACGCTATCTGTCACAAGTTCCAATGGAGGAGTCAAATAGCAATAGTGAAAATTATACACTAAAACTATAGAAATAGATATTTTTTAATGTATTATTCCTTACCATTCATTGAGCTCCTCTCTATTTCAAGAATAATTTAATATTCTCTACTAAACAGGACCAACCATGTGAAGGTGGAAGCTCTTATGGCCCCTCCCCCCCCTCACATCACTCTCAACTTCCCAAACCCAATGCATATACTTGCAAATAACAATTTATTTCACTATTTCACAATCCAAATAACAATGCATCTACTGCAAATTATTTCACTCAATAGTTGAAATATGCTTTCATTAAATCATTCTTTAAATCATTCATTTAACCATTCAATCATTCAACAGCTGAAAAAACTATTCATTAAACCATTCATTAACTCATTCATTAAAACATTAATTTAGTCAATGGCAGAAATAATAATACTAAAAAATAAAAAATAAAAATCAATAAACCATTCAGTAAAGCATTCATTCATGAAACAGAGGAAAAAACCATTAATTTTTTTTTTTTTTTATAAATAAGAATTACTCAAAATTTGTTTAGTCACTTCCTTTTTACTTTTCTTCTCTTTAAATATTTAGTTAGAGTCACATCTTTGGGAATCTGATCATCGGTATCCCTACTAGTTTGCTCGCAAGGTTGAACTTCAGGCGAGAGGCGATGAATTTCTACAATAATGTCAAAATCTTTCATTAATATATTTATATTTTGATAAATACGAGTAATTCATTTAAAAAAACATTATGAATGTGTGTTTTTACCTGCCATGGGCACATCAACATGTTTAACATTATCTTGTACAGGCCCAACCTGTTATGTGTTATGATCTGCATCTACATGCTTTGTAGTTGAATTGTGTAGAATTAGAATTAATGTTCATCATCTGCAATGGTCTATAAAAAATAGTAGCACATTAATAAATTCATTACTAGGATGAGAAGCATGATCTTCGTTTGGTTGGTCATGTACTACATCCTCGACATGAACGGGATCATTACTTTCCTGCACAAAAAGGAATAAATAATTTCTGTTAATTTATTTATAAGGAACAAATTGCATGAGAATTAATAAATTATCATTAAACTATACAGTTTTCACATACCTGGGCACCAGATGGATTAGCAGAAGATTGTGCAGTATTCCCAGACAAGCTTCTCCAGTGTTCAACAACGTCGTTAAAGCCCTGTTCGAAGCCAAGCTTCATGTAATCTGTACTGGGCAATTCTTTGAACCGGCAGGCCTTCATATTTGCATGATGTCATTAATTTTAAAGCCTTTTGTCAGAACAAAACAAAAATAATAATATGTACGATATTTGGATGCGGATTCGGGTTTTGCGATATTTACATATTGGACCGCCAAGTTGGAGTAACCACCAGGCCCAGGCTTGTGTTGGCCAATTTTTTCAGTTCTTGCCTTTGTGGCCTTAGATGTGTCTGAGAGCTTAATTAAGTTTTTAAATACATTAGTCGATGTACCAAAATTGATATAAAAACTAGTAATAATAAGTCTTACCACTACATTTTGGAATGTATTGCATACCTCCCTATTCCACCTAGTGGTATCTTTCCTGATTTTCTCAGGCCCTTCTCTTTTCCATCTTCCACCAGGGATTTCCACTCCATAGATGGAATAATTGGAGGGTGCTCATACCTAGGGTTCTTTTCTAGGTGAACCCTATACTGGTCTCGAACAATCTTCAGATGTTTTCCAGCCTTCTGTAGGACCTTTGATGTATCGAAGGCATCTTTTCCGAATAGACTAACCAAACAATTAGTCAGATCATCCTTTAAATATTTTGGATGCTTGTTCCACATTGTGCGTATGGTGGGCCCGAAGATCTCCAAGGCCAAATCATTCATATGTTTATAAAATATATCATTTCCTGCAAAAAATTAATTCCATCATTAGTCAACATTAGAAAATATTATCGGTATATTAGATGCAAATTATAAAAATTAAATTGAATAATCTATAATGACCTAGAATCCTCTCTATATTTATTGGAACCAGTTATTCATTCACCAAAAATGTACACACTATTGAACTAGTGCTAGTCACAAGAGAAGATCCAGGAAATGATTCCACATCTCTATATAACCCTGCATCCACCCCTTCTTCTGCAGCATCTGTTGTGGGTGGGGCAACATTGGATGCACTGTACGCTGCCCTCAGGAGTGTCGTAGAGCATGTTTCTGATTGTTTAGTGGACAATATGGGAGCAGTATGTGGTGTAAGTGGAGTGGTTTGGTCACTGGAACCAACATTGCTTTGACCACCACTGATAATCTCCATAGTGCTATAAATTCAAACCATTGTATTATAACTTCAATAGCATATAAAATAAAATATTATAAAGTTTTTATAAATGAATTTGAATTTTTATTCGATAACTTACATCCACTTGTTTGCGTTGCTGTAACAAAAATTGAATCCTTTGTTCGAGCCCTTATATTAGTGGAACTGTCAATGTCAGACGAACCAGTTCCTCATTTTTTTTCCCTTGTCCTTTGTAGCACCCTCAATGGGTCTGCAGACTCTCTAATTTCACTATCTCTCATCAACTGAGAGACCTCATTCTATAAAGAGTTTTGAGACGTTGTTTCATAAATGGAATCCCCTGTCTGCAATTGAAATATATAAAAATTTGCTTAGTCTTTGAAGCAATAGTGTGCGCAAATAATTATATTAGGGATTACATCTAGGATTACCTGACGCCTAGATGAGGGTGTGGTCTAATCAACAGATGGGGATTTACCTCGATCAGCCACCTGCAAAAAAAGTAGAGAACATTATCATAATGAACGCAATATGTAAAATCTAACAAATACATAACAAAAATAAAAACTATGCTACATGTTTTATATGTGTACATTTTTTAAGTATTTAGAATGTGGAATTACATTTAGGTTTACTGGTTGCCTCAAGGCTCCAGTCGTCTGATCAACAGCTGGGGACTTTCCCCGGTCAATCTGCAAAAAAGGTAGACAAAATTACCATCATGAACGCAACCATAAAAACGAAAGAATACATAACAAAATAAACATTATGTGTCATGATATACATGTTTACGATTTTAAAGTATTTGAAATGGAGAATTACAATCATGTTTGGTTGTTTCCCTGATGCTGTAGTCGGATGATCAATAGCCGGTTGTCTTCCCTGATCAACACTCTGCATGGAAAAAAGATAATATTATATAAACGAACCTAATATACTAATGAAAATACATAACAATGTATCTGTATGTCCATCCTAAATTTAACATTACATTGGCAATATCGATGTATACCTGCTTCCTTGACTCGGGTCGACAAACATCTACGGAGATGGAGGTTCCCCTGAGAGAACCCTGCATCAAAAACATACTAAAAGTTACATAAGGAAACATGAAAATAAGAAAATTTCAATTATATGCTAATGAAAAAGTCCTATATATAGATGTTAAAATAATAAATAAAAGGGTGGTTAAATTGTTTGTTTTACCACAACCATACTAACATTGTTTGTATCTACACGATTCAAATTGTAATCAATAAGTAGTTCTTCGCCAACAACTATTGATTTAATTTCACATACAAAGACATGGTTTCCTTCACGCGACTTGAATATGCAATTGGGTTGCTTTAGTGTAGACCCTAGTTGTGTACTGTTTATAAACCCCACAATATTACTAGTTGTTTTTTGCCTTCCGTCCATGTACAACATTGCTCCTTTATTTTGAGCTTTGTCTTTCAGTTGTATATAATTCACCGACAACCCATATCTACGCATACTTCGTGTATATTGGACTAGGCGCATCCAATCACTGTAGTTGTAACAAGGTCCAACATACTCCATCAATTCTGTACATCTACCGTATCCAACCTTTACGCTGTCCATGCAAAACAATCCCAATCCATGCAATGGCGACGGTGCAATTCTATATATCCTCTCATTCACACAAAAATCAGTGTTTACTTGAGGAATATCGCTAGTCACCCATTGTTTCACTAGGTGTTGGTACCTTAAGGGCATGTTGATGCCTCCCGCTGTCTCATCATCATAGGAACATGACCCCCCTCCTTGGAGAAAAAAATTCATGCGTTTGTCGAATTTTATTCTAATCTTCTAACATCTAGTTGATCTAGCCTGTGTAGATCTACTGGATGTCTCACTTTCCTCTAGCCTTCCCAAACTCCCTTCACTGGAGGAATACAGGTTTGAAAAATACCTGTTTGGTTCTACTTGCACCATGGCCAAACAAAAGTTTGGCATAAGCATAGAAAAAAACTTGGAAAGACTTGTAAGAAAAAAACTTGTTAAAGAAAAAGCTTGTCAAGAATGAGTTTGGTTAATAGGTGTGGGAATTTGGTAGCCCTAAAAATTCTAATGTATGCCCCTCTTTTAGTTACATACAAGTCTCCATTCTCACTTATTGCTTGCATTGCCTTTTCCTAACATGAATTGGGTAGGCTTCATAAGCTTCATATTTATGCTTGTGGCCATTATACTTTGGACTTTCAACATTGTCAAGCTTGAGACGATAAGTTATGCATATGCATCAAATATAACACTGCAATTTATGCCAATATATGTTTGTACAAAACTTGGAGGTTCTCCTTTAATGGACTATCTCTTTCAAAGAACATATCTTTGCATTCATCTACATTTACTTCGGATAGAAGTGATATGAAGTTGGTATGTTGGTCACTTCCATCAAAAAGCATCTTTGACATGAGTTCCTTTTTCAAGGAATCTTGATTAATCTCCTCATTCAAACTTCTAACTGGTCACTTTTCCACTCTACATTGGCCCGATTATTCATTTTCCTGTCCACTCCTCTATCCTTACTCTACACTCGTTGTTGTTGTAACCCTAAGTTTTGATGGTTGTAAGTGGTTTTTGGTTTTCCCTTGAATTATGTTGTGATGTTGTAGATGATTATCCATTTTACCTAATATGTTTTATGATCCTTTCCATGTTTTCTAGGGTGCACATACTTGTTGTTTATGGCTTCTTTTGCTTGAAAGTTGAAGGACCTAAAAGTGCACAGATCTCATCTAGGACCCTTTAAGAATCATAATAACAACTATTGTTATAGGATTTTATTCTCCAAATGAAACACCAAAGCCATACTTATCGGTTAATATTTGTGTAGGGATTTTTTTTCTGATCTCTCCCATAATTTATGATACTAATGGGATTGTGACTATCAAGTCAATGCCTTATTTGCATAGTGGAATTACTACAACAATACACTGGAACTTCTAATGTATGCCCTTAAAATTCTTATGTATGCCCCTCTTTTAGTTACATACAATTCTCCATTCTCACTTATTGCTTGCATTTCCTTTTCCTAACATTTCCTTTTCCTTTTACTGGCCTACCCCATTTTCAACAATAATAGTTGCAGATTTAAACAAGTGTGTTTCTACCAAGGTGGCCGAGTCAACTGAGTTCACCCCCAACTGAGCTGACTCGGCCTTTGAAACGATTCGAGTGACAAGTTTGGTACCAAACCAAGCAAATGAGGGTATGACTGAATGGATCAGTAACAAAATGGTCAATTCGTCCCAATCCATACTAAATTGACCAAGTGAATGTGGGAATGCACAGGTCACACACATGACACTTAAATTCAAAAAAAAAATTAACCTAGAAATATAAACATCAAGACTCTAAACCTACTTCATTTTCAATTCAATTAGCTTTGTAGGATTCCTATACATCATAACACTATTTGGAGTAAAACAAAACTTGGTTTGTAGGCCCTAGATGCCACCCATGTGAAAAATAGTCAATCTATAAAGCAGCCCCCAAATACAAAAATGTTCAATCACAAAATAGGGCATGAACCATTTGAACAACCTTCCAAGTGGACCAGCTCAATGAGTAACATCCAAGCATCTAATATCTCTCATGAAATGGTGTATAAAAGAGTGTAAGCATGGTTCAAATGATGACTTTCTCCTTTGGTAGGGCTGAACACTACCCTTATGCATGTGTCTCCAAGGGTGAATGTTCCTCAAATAATGAGAGAAGGCCTTCCTCTAACAATAAACCAGTACACCAAGGTGAATTGGCCCTATTTAGGGCTTCCAGAACAAACTTGGTATTTTCAATGTCACACTAGGATCAATGTTGGGCAGTCCTATGGGCATAAACAACTCTAGAATCAAGTATGAGCATCAAAGGGACAAATCTGAGCACTTTGGGAGCATTCTGAAGGTCACAACAAATAGTAAAGCATCTCAAATCAGCTATAATTAGGCCAACTTTCAGATCTAGGCACATTGCAGCAATTAAAGATGATGATCAATGGAAATAGGAGGTGGTCTTTGCAATTCTGGCTATGAAAATGAGAAATATGTTGGTGAAAGCAACCCTAAAATCTCATTCATATGCCTTATAGCAGCATCCACATGAATTCTAGGCACAAACAAACCTGTTTGGTAGTAAAAAAGGGTATGAAGCAACCCTATTTCACCATCTTGGGCACCCTTGTGCACTTATCCATCACCAAACATGCGTACCTTTAAATATGGGCCAAATTGGACGGTTAAAAGGCAGTTCTGGGCATGAATAGCCCTATGAAAAGTGATGAACAACGGAAAAAACAGGCTTTGAGAAATGTTTAGTTGAATTTGAGGGTTGAAATGACATTAACAAACAATTCTGGGCACAGATATGGACATAAAGAGCAGGCCTGGGCACTCCAACGGCCTTAAACCTTCATTCTAGGAATAAATAAGGGCTGTTCCAACCTCCTAAACAACAATTTATAGCAGTATCATGAATTCTGGGTGCTTTTTCTTCACAAAATGGGGGTAAACAAACCTAAATAAAACCAATACCATTTAATTTCAGACCCTATAAACCAAGTTGGATTGTGCTTTAGGTGATTCTTGGTAGTCTCTTGAAGGAGATCAATAGCAAATAACAGTCTTTGGTGGCTTTCCTTGCAACCGTAGGTCACAAAACAACCCTAAAAATCTCTGGACCTGTACACAAGAGAAGTAACAACCCCAATTGGCCCTAAAATACTAAGTTTGTTCTGCATTAAGGGCCCTTGTCAGTGCAATGATTCTTCCCAATGTTTGATAGTTTCCCTCTGATTGCCATTACATGATTTCCATCTATAAACCACTATTGTGGTTTCACCATTGCTCCCATTCAAGAACAAAAAAGTAGACATGACTTCTCTCCCTACATTAAGTCCACATGCACATAATGACTAGCTTTGGTACTTCCTAACTTTTCAGTATTCCTTTTGACAACAAAAGTGAAACAAGAAACAATATCCTTACTTTCAACATCTTGCACAGTTGATGGCTTTGATCGAACTGTATAAGTACTTTGTTCCCAAAGTAAATATTTTGAGACCTATGAATGAAGGGGAGCAAGATGAATGGTTGAAGGACTCCAATGGAGGATGAATTGATGCCCTGTTATGCCTACCCAAAGGTCCTTTTATAATGAAGAGTATCCCTAACTTATCATTGATTTGTAGTCTTCTATTGTTCACCCATACTGCTCTATGAAACAAAGTTTTATGCCGACCTATATGTATATTCATGATGATGCTTGTTTTCACATATTAATTTTCAACCCTAAGGAAACGCTAACTTGTTTTCCCATACTAATTTTCAACCCTAAGGCAATCCCATAGTATAAAGAACCAAAAAGACTATACCCCACAAATCAAAAGGCTCTTAAATTAACCATATCATGCCTTCCTCAATGATTTGATGAAAACAAGGGGATGGAAAAAGGGAAAGGAAACATCAAATATCACTCACACCATGGAATACTTCTAAAGCTAACCAACTATCTAAACCACAAAGGTCAGCTTATCCTATTAATTGTAAGAGGGGGAAAAAAATCAGACACGGTGAAAATTGCAATAAAATGACCCAAAAAAAAATGGAGGACATCAAAATACCTAGTACTTGCTTCAAGACCCAAACATCATTCAAGTGAAATGTCCGCTCTTCACCACCATGGATTATATATATATATGCACTACAGAGTAGCACTGAAGAGGTTAAAACATCCACTATACATGATCGCCAAGAACTAACATCATTCAAGTGAAGGATGTATGTAGAATGCCGCAGACATTATATCTCTACTCATTCAATTTACTACAAAGTGTTGTAGCTTTCTTCGTTCTCCTCTCTGTTTATCATTTACATTCAACTTCACCATGAAATCAACAAGTCCAGGCAAATCTTCTAGTACAATGCCTTTACAGTAATGGACAAATAATGATGTTGAGTTCATGGAGATCCTGTAGAGTGGATATTTTAACCTCTTCATGAGTGCTACTTTGTAGTGCATAAGCCAGCACTTCAAAGGCAGATTTCACAGTGGTAACCTACAACAATCATATATATATATCTAATCAATGGTGGTGAAGAGCGGACATTTCCAGATCTGCTACTTGGCACGTTCAGGAATGAAAAGAATGTTTTAAATACATTTATATCAGTCTGTAATATTTGTTGATTTATTCGTTTTAGCTTGTCTTCATGATGCTTATTTTCCCATATTAATTTTCAACCCTAAGGAAAATCTAACTTGTTTTCCCATACTAATTTTCAACCCTAAGGCAATCCCATAGTAGAAAGAACCAAAAATGACTATACCCCACAAATCAAAAGGCTCTTAAACTAACCATAGCATGCCTTCCTCAATGATTTGATGAAACCAAGGGGATGGAAAAGGGGCAAGGAAACGCTAAATATCACTCACACCAGGGAATAATTCTAAAGCTAACCAACTGTCTAAACCACAAAGGTCATCTTATCATGTTAATTGTAAGAGGGGCCAAAAAAATCAGACACGGTGAAAATTGACATAAAATGTTCAAATAAAAAATAGAGGACATCAAAATACCTAGTACTAAGCACCTCATGGTCGAATCATGATATTGCAGCAATGTGCATACATCCTTCACTTGAATGATGTTAGGATTGTCAAGAACTAACATCATTCAAGTGAAGGATGTATGCAGACTGCTCCAGACATTATATGTTTACTCATTTGATTTCCTACAAAGTGTTGTAGCTTGCTTAGTGCTCCTCTCTATTTATCATTTACATTCAACATCACGGTG
This sequence comes from Pseudotsuga menziesii, assembly GCA_001517045.1. Lineage (NCBI taxonomy): Eukaryota > Viridiplantae > Streptophyta > Pinopsida > Pinales > Pinaceae > Pseudotsuga > Pseudotsuga menziesii. Next base: position 475,076 of record LPNX010279744.1, read on the forward strand.
AAATCAACAAGTCTAGGCAAATCTTCTAGTACATCGCCTTTACAGTAATGGACAAATAATGATGTTGAGTTCTTGGAGATCCTGTAGAGTGGATGTTTTAACCTCTTCAGTGCTACTCTGTAGTGCATAAGCCAGCACTTCAGAGGCATATTTCCCAGTGGTAACCTACAACAATCATATATATATATATAATCCATGGTGGTGAAGAGCGAACATTTCCAGATCTGCTACTTGGCACGTTCAAGAATGAAAAGAATGTTTTAAATACATTTATATCAATCTGTAATATTTGTTGATTTGTTCCTTTTAACTTGTCTTGATGATGCTTGTTTTCCCATATTAGTTTTCAACCCTAAGGCAATGCTAACTTGTTTTCTCATACTAATTTTCAACCCTAAGGCAATCCCATAGTAGAAAGAGCCAAAAAAGACTATACCCCACAAATCAAAAGGCTCTTAAATTAACCATATCATGCCTTCCTCACTGATTTGATGAAACCAAGGGGATGGAAAAAGGGCAAGGAAATGCTAAATATCACTCACACGAGGGAATAATTCTAAGCTAACCAACTGTCTAAACCACAAAGGTCATTTTATCGTGTTAATTGTAAGAGGGACAAAAAAAAATCAAACACAGTGAAAATTGACATAAAATGTTCAAATAAAAAATAGAGGACATCAAAATACCTAGTACTTGCTTCAAGACCCAAAGCATAAACCATAAGATTCATGATTATCCATTAATGGAAAAGTATTACCTAACCTAATTTCCAGTCAACTAAGCACCTCATGGTCGAATCATGATATTGCTACAGTGTGCATACATCCTTCACTTGAATGATGTTAGGATTGCCAATAACTAACATCATTCAAGTGAAGGATGTATGCAGACTGCTCCATACATTATATGTTTACTCATTCGATTTCCTACAAAGTGTTGTAGATTGCTTAGTGCACCTCTCTGTTTATCATTTATGTTCAACATCACGGTGAAATCAACAAGTCCAAGCAAATCTTCTAGTACATCGCCTTTACAGTAATGGACAAATAATGATGTTGATTTCTTGGAGATCTTGTAGAGTGGATGTTTTAACCTCTTCAGTGCTACTATGTAGTGTATAATCCAGCACTTCAGAGGCATATTTCCTAGTGGTAATGTACAACAATCATATATATATATATAATCCATGGTGGTGAAGAGCGGACATTTCCAGATCTGCTACTTGGCACGTTCATGAATGAAAAGAATGTTTTAAATACATTTATATCAGACTATAATATTTGTTGATTTATTCCTTTTAGCTTGTCTTGATGATGTTTGTTTTCCCATATGAATTTTCAACCCTAAGGAAACGATAACTTGTTTTCCCACACTAATTATCAACCCTAAGGAAACTGTAAGGCAATCCCATAGTAGAAAGAACCAAAAAAGACTATTCGCACAAATCAAAAGGCTCTTAAATTAACTATATCTTGCCTTCCTCAATGATTTGATGAAACCAAAGGATGGAAAAAGGGCAAGGAAACATCAAATATCACTCACACCAGGGAATAATTCTAATGCTAACCAACTATCTAAACCACAAAGGTCATCTTATCGTGTTGATTGTAAGAGGGGCAAAAAAAAATCAGACACGGTGAAAATTGGCATAAAATCATCAAATAAAAAATGGAGGACATCAAAAAACCTATACGTATGATCATTACTTACGATCAACCATTGAGGGTCATATGTTAGTATAAATAGTTGATGACATAAAGTAATTGCCTCAAAGCGTCGATCATTGTCCTCTGTGCCCTCTGGCCACTCTTTTCAGCCAGCCTCATCATCAAACTAATCAGTTGGTATTGAGTGCTTTAAACTTGGCATTTCCACTTGACCATGGAGTACTGGATTTACATATAATGGATCAACACCTAGCGGAAGTAATAGCCCCACAGCAGGAAGGAAGCATATAGGGATCCCATCTTCTATTCCCACCCCAATTCTTCAGTGTCCAGCCAACCTCTTACGTCATTAGAGTGAGTATCCTAGGCCTTCCTATATGAAGGGGCCAATCAGAACCTATAATATAGAGGTTATTCCTTCCCCTCCTTTATCGGGAAAGAGCTACGCACCTTTTGAGCCTATGGAAATTGAGAAGAATTTCTTTAATGGGGATTATAAGCTTGAGCCCTTATTTCCCCTAGTGAAGATAAAAGAGCTGAAGAGTTCCCTTGCATCTCAACCAAGCTAAATTTTCCAAGTATTTCTCCCTACCCCTCCTCCAGGTCCTTCTAACCAAATATAATGAATGCGAAAGCGTACTTCTGTTCTGTTAGGGTTTCAACTTCAAGGAAACAACTTCGAATTGGTAGGGATTTCTCACTTTTCCTTCCAAGGGCAAGGACGATCCCTTCCTGGTTCTTCTCCCTCGCTTTTCTTTCTTTTCTCTATCTCTAGTTACCAAAATGATTGATACGAGTTGGCTGTCATACAGCGTCCATACATGAAGCCTTTACTTACCTATATATAGCCCGAATTTGTAAAGAGTAAATACTTGATGTGGGGGCTTGAGGATTGGTTCCAGAAAGAATAATGTATTATTCTATCTAAGAAAAGATAATATTAATAAGAGGGGTATTCAATTATATGGAAAAGAATATCCCTTCCCCTCCTTTGTCGGGACTGCCCGAAGTTACAACAACTTATAGTTACCAACTGTGTATTTCATAAAGAAAAGATTGGGTTTGACGGGCTGTTTTCACATGTGGTTAACGCTTAGGGGACACTGTAGTTATGAGCAATAAAAATAGAGATATTTCGGGTCTGTATCTCAAAAGTAAGAATATGTCTCTCGATAAGGTACGCTCATGCTCGCTATGTAAAATATGCCCCAGCCAGCTAAACTAGGCAAGTATGGCAGCAATAACAACAACTATATATGTATGTCTATTTGCATCAGACGTGCAAACTCATCCATGTGAATTCAACCGGCCACGTATCCATGGAAATCCGGAGATTCAATGCCTCCATAGTACTTGCTTCAAGACCCAAACATCATTCAAGTGAAATGTCCGCTCCTCACCACCATGGACTATATATATATATATATATATATATATATATATTAGCACTGAAGAGGTCAAAACATCCACTATACATGATCACCAAGAACTAACATCATTCAAGTGAAGGATGTATGCAGAATGCTGCAGACATTATATCTCTACTCATTCGATTTACTACAAAGTGTTGTAGCTTGCTTAGTGCTCCTTAGGATGCTAATTTTCAACCTTATGATGCCAATCTCCACTATTTTTGCACCCATAACCTCACAAAAACTCCGTGAAAAAAAAGAGTTTGGAATTTGTAGGTTACTAGAAATGTGAAAAAATTGGAATTACCAATAAGAGTGATGGAATATCATTGATATTAGTGATCAAGTAACTAGCAAGTATTTGATGCATACACTATCAAATATGTGGTATAAACCTCAATACATCCCTAAACAAAGATCTATGGGTATATTTTTATTATTATTATTGCCCATTGATAGTTATTTCCATTCATTTATCAAATTACGCATGGATTATGGTGTGTTTTATTTCATGAAATGATATTTATAGAGTAGGGATTCTTTACTATTTATAGGCTATTGAAGCAATTCAAAGGGGAAACTATTTTTTATCTTCACCATTAATGACTCGTTTATAGGCATTATCTAGGTTCTCCTTATTAGGTACCACATGTACCTTCTCTTATCCCCTATCTTTTGAAGGGTTGAAGGTATTATAGAAGGTACTGGATCACCGAATGGAAAAATATAGTATCCCAAACTGATATTCTATTGTTTTGATAGTATGTTTCTAGGTTCGGTGCTTTATTTATACTAGATTGACAAAATAAAAGTTGCATGCAAAACAATGTCATGCCAAAAGGCCCTATAATATAGTTGCTTTGGAGAATAAATAGGAAGAAGATTGTCATTGAGAGAAGGTACACATACCAATAATAATAATGTTGATAGTACGTCGAGATAGGTGAGGCATGCAAGCAATGCATGTAGCGGAATATGTAGGTACAATTATCAAAATAATTTATTTAGTCAAACTTATTACCTTTCCTTTTTGCATTGACTTAGCCACTTTCAATTCACTAACTCTAAAATAGCTAATAAGTGTTGGCTAATAATGGGGATGATTCATGGTATTATGTTTCATGGGGTTGCACCATCGCAAACTTGTGAGGCATAATACCAAGAATCGTCACCGTTGCTTGGCTAAACACTTGTTATCTTTTGTGAGATATAGTTCATGTGGACAGAGTTCTTGAACTCTGTCCTCATGGACAGTTTTGTTTGATGATGATATTAACAGGTATGTAGAAAAAAATTTAATATTTTGAAAAAATAGTTATTGTAAGTGGATTACTTCATTCAATCACTTAATGAAAATATATTGTATAGTCCAAGCTCTCATGGTGTTTAGAGCTTGGTAATTACTGGGTAAGGTTCGATTTGCTTTCTAATATAATGTTTTTATAATAAAACACCTTAAAGAAGAAATCCATAACATTTGGCAAAATTCTAGCAAACCCCTATTGTCGCTACAATTTGGAAAATACTGGGTTAGGTTCGAGTTTCTTTCTAAGATTGACAAAATAAAAGTTGCATGCAAAACAATGTCATGCCAAAAGGCCCTATAATATAGTTGTTTTGGAGCATAAATAGGAAGAAGATTGTCAATGAGAGAAGGTACACATACCAATAATAATAATGTTGATATTATGTTGAGATAGGTGAGGCATGCAAGCAATGCATGTAGCGGAAGATGTAAGTACAATTATCAAAATAGTTTATTTATTCAAACTTATTACCTTTCTTTTTTGCGTTGACTTAGCCACTTTCAATTCACTAACTCTAAAATAGCTAATAAGTGTTGGCTAATAATGGTGACAACTCATGGTCTTATGTTTCATTAGGTTGCAACATCGCAAACTTGTGACGCATAATACCACGAATCGTCACCATTGCTTGGCTGAACACTTGTTATCTTTTGTGAGATATAGTTCATGTGGACAGAGTTCTTGAACTCTGTCCTCATGGACAGTTTTGTTTGATGATGATATTAACAGGTATGTAGAAAAAAATTAATATTTTGAAAAAATAGTTATTTTAAGTGGATTACTTCATTCAATCACTTAATGAAAATATAGTGTATAGTACAAGCTCTCATGGTGTTTAGATCTTGGGAATTACTGGGTTAGTTTCGAGTTGCTTTCTAATATAAGGTTTCTATAATAAAACACCTTAAAGAAGAAATCCATAACATTTGGCAGAATTCTGGCAAACCCCTGTTGTCACTATATTTGGAAAATACTGGTTTAGGTTCGAGTTTCTTTCTAAGCTAGGGATTTTATAATGATATTCAATGATCTAGGGGTTAGGTTCTAGTTTCTTGCATATAACAAAACATGGCTTGGCAATCCTACTCAGGGAAGTGACCGATTTTCATCCTTCTCCAATGGACCGAGCATACATGTGAGCAAAAAAACTCTAACTATCACGGCTATGGTGGAACTCGAATCCTTCTCTATACCTCCCTTAAGAATCTCATTTGGGTGGGGTCAGCTTAATAGCTTATTTGGGAACTATTTGCTGAGATAACTCACATATAAACAATCAAACCAATTTGAATGCAAACCAAAATGTGATGGGTTCGTCCACTAATTGTAACGCTCAAACTGGCCAGACTTCAAAATCCATATCAGGCAATATGGGTCAAATGCGGGTTAGCTAAAACTGTCAAATTGGG
>LPNX010279744.1:483370-536339 GCA_001517045.1 Pseudotsuga menziesii
TCAAAGATATATGAAAAAATTGGAATCTGATATCTTTTCATGAGCCATAAGGTATGTAAAATATTAAAAAAAAGCATTAATGTTATGTTCTACATTCTTAACATCGAGATCTTTTTATTATAGCAATAAACTAAGTAAAAAATTTCGGCATCAATTTTTCTAACTACATTCTTCTATATAAATGTATTATTTAAATTAAATACTTTTTTAAAATAAAATTAAAACATTCAAAACAAAAATATAATGATAAATGCTAAAATTACATATAAAATATTTTATGGAAATTAAATATTTCAAATATAAATAAAATTAAATATTTATAGCTATAATCACTTTATTTTTATTAGCAAATATCACGTCAAAAGAAAACCATGTGTGTTACTAACTACAATGTAGCTTATGTGCATTATCAAATGATAAAGGTTTAGGCATAAATCACTTTAAATTAATATTTATTTATAGTATTTGGCAATATAATTAACTCACACTGTCAAGATATTAGTGTTTTAAAAAACTAATCTTCATGCTATGATGATGATGATGATGATGATGATGATGATGATGATGACGACGACGACAATGATGATAATGATGATTTTGATGACAACAATTACAATGATAATGATGATGACAATGATGATGGTCATGATGATGAAGACGACGATGACAATGTCGATAATGATGATGAAGATGACGATGAGGGTGATATTTATGATGATGACGATTATGATGATTATGATGATGATGATGATCATCATCATCATATATGATGAAAATGATGGATGATGATGATGTTGAGGATGGTGATCATGAGGATGGTGAGGATGATGACGGTGATGATCCACATGATGATGATGATGTCCGTAACTCTTTCTAAAAAGAAATAAGATAAAAGAATAGGTCTAATTAAATATTTACCTTTCATTATATTTCATCGTTGACGATGACGATGACGACGATGAAGACGATGACGATGCTACCGACGACGATGATGATGATATGAAGTAATTAATTTGATCTAGGTTTAATTTTAATGATGATGATGGCGATGAAGATGATGATGATGGCGACGATGATGACAGAAATGATGAAGATGATGATGATAATTATGATTTTGATGACAATGGAGACAACGATGATGATGATAATTATGATTTTGATGACAATGATGACAATATTGATAATGATGATGACAATGATCATGAGGATAACGATGTCATCTTCATCGATTATGATGAAGATGATGATGTCGGTGATGATTATGTTGATGAGGATGATGGTGATGAAGACGATATGATGATGACGATGATGATGATGAAGACGATATGAAGACGATATGATGATGACGATGATGAAGACAATGATGATGCTACAAAAGACGATGACGATGATATGAAGTAATTAATTTGATCTAGGTTTAATTTTAATGATGATGCTGGCGATGAAGATGATGATGATGGAGACGATGATGACGATGATGATGAAGATGATGATGATAATTATGATTTTGATGACGATGGAGACAACGATGATGATGACAATTATGATTTTGATGACGATGGAGACAACGATGATGATGATAATTATGATTTTGATGACGATGATGACAATATTGATAATGATCATGACAATGATCATGAGGATAACGATGTAATATTCATCGATTATGATGAAGATGATGATGTTGGTGATGATTATGTTGATGAGGATGATGGTGATGAAGACGATATGATGATGATGATGATGATGAAGACAATATGAATATGATATGACGACGACGATGATGAAGACAATGACGATGCTACAGACGATGATGATGATGATATGAAGTAATTAATTTGATCTAGGTTTAATTTTAATGATGATGATGGTGATGAAGATGATCATGATGATGGCGATGATGATGATAATTATGATTTTGATGACGATGAAGACGACGGCGATGATGATAATTATGATTTTGATGACGACGATGACAATATTGATAATGATGATGACAATGATCATGAGAATAAGTCATTGTCTTCTTCATCCATGTCATCATCTTCTTTATCTAAGTCATAATCTGTAGTATCATATCCAGATTCAACATTGTAATGGTTGGCCATATCATCATCGTCATCATCATCAGTTATGCTCATCGTGTCATCTTCGGAATAAGTTTCATTGGCATTGTTTGCTACATCATCAGATTCAACTGTTTCTTGGAGTACATCTTCTGCTGGATCATCATCATCATCTAACTCATGTTGATCATGCTCTGCATCATCGTATCCTTCTTCCAGAGAACCCTCTTCATTAGCATTGTCTAGCTTATACTTTACCAGCCTTCCCCTTGGATCGTGTCTCACAACAAATGACCAACCCACTTTACCTAGAACCTCTGAGTAAAATACTTGTTCACATTGGCTTGGAAGAACATAGGGATATGTTCCTGGCTCAAATAACCTTGTGTTTACCATGGTAAATCCATTATCATGTTCAATAATAGTTCTATCAGGATCACATTGATTCAATCGTAACATGTACCATTTGACAACGAATATAACTACCTAAAAGGATTTAAAGTCACACTCTATAATATCTTCCAAATACCCATAGTATCGATTTTCTGAGACTTCTGGATGTCTATCATTTCTAGATGAAACATTGGTAACCTCAAAGACAGCCGATACCCTAGAATCTGATGTTTTCTTTGTTTCATCCAATTTTTTGGTCCGATATCTAGCTCCATTGCATACCATAGCCTTATGGTGTTTTACCTGCAATAAGAAATACACGAAAAGATTACACAACCATTCAGTCCTTATGCAGTAATACATGGAAAAGAAGAACATGTACGTCAAAATTTAATTTGCAAAATAAAAGATTTAGATGGATTGATTAATTATATGCTTACCATTTTATCTTTTACACCATATGCCAAATCGATTTCCCTTTCTGTTAGATTTCTATCTCCATTGCATTGTGCTTCTTTTACCAATGAAGCCACACCATCCCATGATATTCCATGACCCGATTGCTCGCATCGTTCAATCCATACCTTCATCCAGTCAATATTGTTTGCAATGTATAAATGAATTGCATCCCATTCTCGATCAACTGTTTAATGACAATAACCATTAAAATGAAAGAAAGGTGTAAATCTCCTGAACAAAGTATATGCTCTTAATTGAAGCAATTATGACTAGAAAATACAATTAGAATATGCATTAGAGGAAATTTCAACTCAAAATGGTCCTCCTAAAAAAAATTAATAAAATAATAGTTAAAATAATAAAATAATATTTATTAATTTTGGAGGAAGAAAAGAAAAAAACTACTTTTTTGTTTGTATTTTCAACATATATCCCCGTGTTTTTACTCAAATTTCGATTAGGAGAGCTCATTGGATGCGGAATTAAATTTTGCATCCAATGAGTACCCACTTGGCATAGTTTTGATGGACCCCGCTACCCCAAAAATAATAAATACCTGGAAAAAAAAAACATGATGATGACATCATCATCACATTTTTTTAGATATTTCTTGTTTTTAGGGTAGCGGGGTTGGTTAAAAGTATGCTAAGTGGGTACTCGTTGGATGCGGAATTTAATTCCGCATCCAACGAGCTCTCTTGATTGAAATTTGAGTAAAAACATGGGGAGATATGTCGAAAATACAAACAAAAAAAGTAGTTTTTTTTATGATACATATCCCCAAATTTATATTAAAAAGGTGTTTAAGACCTATACATTATTTCAAATTTAAAGCAATTTCATTGGCTAACACATGATGACATGGAATTTGATTTAAAGTTAAAAGGCCCATTTTGAGTTGAAATTTCCTCTAATGAAGGATATAATAAACATCCACTAGCTAATAATTACCTTTCAGCTTCTTCAATCTACCTTTCCCCTTCAGTTTCTCCCCTTCAAATTTGTTATTGGAGTCTGGATCACAAATGCTACGTAAATTGAGCTTTGACGCTAAAATAGGAATATATTGACTAACATACAACATGTTTTGGTATATCGTATATCCTTCCATCATAGAACCCTCTGCATGTGCTCGCTGTCTCACCAAACCCTTCATAAATTTTAAGTGCCTCTCTACCATCCACATGGACCTTGAGTGCACAGGTCCACACAACTCAATCTCCTCAACTTGGTGTATGAGGTAGTGTTCCTATGCATTGAAAAATGCTGATGGTAGATGCTTCTGCATTTCACACATGAGATGAGGAATTTCTCTCCTCCAATACTTTATATCTTCTTTATGGATTTCTTTAGATGTCAACCATCTACAAGTGACGCAAACCAATAACGATATTTAACAAAAATAAACATTAAATTACAATATATGCTGAAATAGTGCACAAAATATATATATATATATATATATTATACCGATAATTAAATAAACACTAATCACATGCAAGTAATCGCTAGTTACCTCATGTATTTACCAAGATTATATATAACTTGTTTGACAATGTTGTCGAACTTGTCCAGGAGAGAGAGAGGTAGAACATACTGTATCAATATACAAACCACGCCATTTATTAAACAAAGAGTATACAAACAAGAAAAAAAATATACGCAGTAAATTGACAAAAAAAAAATTATATGGACATAACAATAATAATTACCTTGATGAAGACATGCCAATCATGTGTTTTGACCCCCGCAAAATCACCTTTTTGGTTATGATATTCTTCAAGTTTGCAAAAAATCCAGTGGGAAATTTAATTTTCCGCATTACTTCTTTGACAACATTGCTTTGTTGCTCCGTAAACATCCATGGAATTGAGTTTATATTAACTTGTACTACATTTGTATGAAATTGGATGATGTCTTTCATTGCATGGTTGCTTTCTTGAATTTCTTTGCAAGATTTCACAACTTTATCTTTCTCCCTCCTTAGCTCTAGTAATATCCATAAGGTTTCAGTAACATTCTTTCCAATATGTATTGTATCAAACAAATGAGCAATTTGTAGGTGCTCATAGTAGGGCAACCTGCTGAATTGAATAGGATAACTTTTCATTCCTCGTGGAAGCCCATTAATGCCTTCATGATCACGATGGACATCATGAATATTATTTAATAAATAATTTAAATCATAAATAAAATATGGCCACTATAATAAACAACTCACAATAAAAATTAAAATACATAACAATTCATATACAATGATCCATACGTACCATGACGATGATTTCTATTGTATTGCATCTTCCAAAGGTGAGGTGTCATTCTCCATGGATTTAATGCAGTCTCCTGCTTCCCATTGAAAAGTTTTTTTTAGTTTTTTTATACCTGTGATTCTTAGAGAGGAAATGCCTATACTCATCAAACACCTCATTTCTTAAGCTTTTTGAATGATGACATTTTATCTTAGGACCACAAATTGGACATGAAAATTTACCCTTTGTCTGAAGACCTATATTATTTAGATATGGAATATCTATGTCAAATATATTCATATATAAACTATTCTAACTACTCCATATCATTAAATCCAATTAAAGTGGAACTTAAAATTACAAACCACAAAATGAAGTTAACCCAAGGGCATCGTGTATTGTCCATACAACCATTGCATGGAATTGAAATTGCCTTTTTCATATTGGTATAGATACGTCATACATAGTTATGCCATTCCATAACTTCAGTAGCTCATCTATAAGAGGTTCGATGTATAGATTCATATCTTTGACTTGGAACTTACCTGATTTATTTGAAGTACATATAAAATATATCATTATGAGAACCATTAAGATATATAAACCATGCACAAGAGTAAAATAATAGATATATATATGAAATTAAGAAACATAATACGACAAATGAGATGCCACTGCAACTACATTATAAATAAAACAGTTTTCGAAAAAAAAACCTAGAATAATCATTGACAACATTATGTGCTCCCTCTTTATTGACAACCATGGAGGAATGTTATTGTTGATAACAAAAATAGGCCACACTGTGTAAATGGATTTCATCTGTGCAAATGGATTAACACCATTTGTTGCCAAATAAATCCTAAGATTACGTGGTTCTTCTTTAAAGTGAGGCCACTTTTCCTCTATATCTCTAAAAGCATAACCATCTACAGGAATTCGGATAACATCATCTTGACTTCTATTCCTGGCATGGTAATCCATAAATTGAGCTATGTTTTTTCACTTGAACAGTTGTTGCAAACGTGGAATGATGGGAATATAACGAAGAACCTTCTGAGGCACCTTTTTTGTTTCTTTATCTATATGATATCTACTTACATGACATTCTGGACATTCTGTTGCAAATTCATGTTAATTATAATACATAACATGGTCATCGGGGCATGAATGAATTGCTTCATAATGCATTCCAATCTCTTTCATGATGGAAGATAAATCTCGATATGTGCGAGGTAAAATATTTGATGGTGGTAACAAAAATTCAGCTATCAAGGTACAAAAAAAAATTAAAAATTGTTAATGTAATAAATAAATAATATTAACGAAACACGTTTCATCCTTGCGATGATCAATAATGAGTTAACAATACAATTATTAGAGGAATACATATAAAATTTATCACGACCCTATATATGTGATGGATTATTTTACATACCTTAGCATCCATGTGATTGCAATGTTTGAAATACCATTCATAACCTTCAAGTTCATTATCAACAATACAGTAGAGAGAATATTTGTCTATAGCCTTCATAAAGGGGTTCATATGCCTTATCGAGAAGAGGTATATTGTGAACATCATCAAAGTCATCATCATTTTCATTATCAACGTCATCATCATCATCCATTCTAATGTTAAATGAATCATGGATCATTGTATTTGTACCATCATCTTCAATTACATTATTGGTATGATCATCTTGTTCAATATGATCATTCACTTGTTCTCCATTAAACATACACGCTCCATGATCCTAATCCTGAACTTGTTCTGAAAGCACTTCCTCTGGATGATATGTTGTAGGGTGTCTTTCCTTTAATATAAATACATGGAAACATCAATATATATACATTAATATATATAAAATAAATATAATACATACAATTACCAAAAAAAACGAATATAATAAACTTTATAATGCTAAACCTACAAATGGAAGATATTAATTCCCCCCCTCAGCATGTCCATGTTCCCTGCAATGTTTTGTGGATGTTGAGATCAATATTCTTCTCCTCTTAAATCCCCTACATTGAGTACATGGACAATAACATTTGCCATCACCCCTTCATTTCGCTACATCCCATAGTCTAGCAAGCAATTGCCGGTTGTCTTCATTTGGATCCGGAATATTTCTATTTGACATTTTGTCACAAATTTCGTTAATCAATATAACCGGTTGTCTTAAAAAACAAGTTCCATGCATCAAAATTTTGTCAAATGGAGAGAATTCAAAGAATAACAAATTCCCAGCAAACTGTCTATTGATGAAAAAAAAAATTCCCACAACCACTCGTTGAAGAATAAAACAATTCCTGAAAACGTCCGTCGAGGAACAAATACTTTTCGCAAATCGTTGATTGCTTCTACAACAAACATGTCGAAATGTTTAAAACAAATTATATTTATAATGGCCATGCCTCAGATATTCAACACCTTGAACATAGTTACCGTTGAAATTATGGGACCCTAAATTTAAAATCATGTAAACCTTACATTTTTTTTTAAAAAAACCTATACATCCAGTCGAATCTCCAATGCTAAGGGGTCAGAGATCCGACACTATTGGGTTCACAGACCATCAGTTATGTGACACCATACTGTCAAATATCTAACATCCGACCGTCGGAGATCCGACACTTAAGGGTCGGATATGCGACACTCTAGGGGTCGAATATCCGATGCCTTTTATGTCAGATATTTGACGATGTTATAATTTTTTTTTATGGGATTTCTTTTCAGTGATTGTTGTTCGACAAATCCGTACGAAATGTCGGATGACGTTGGATTCTAACTTCGTATTTTGGGTTCAAATCTTGTTGTGTCCCTCTGTTCTCTTTAACTGTTCAAATTCCTTTTCTAAATCTTGGGTTCACGACTGTTCCTTTAGGTGTGAATTCTTTTACCTAACAATAGTTTTGACTCATCATGAATGAATGCCAGCATGCCAAACATGTGCAATCACAGTGTTATGAATGAAGAAACATTGTAATACTTGTAAAATTCCACCATACGCAAGAGTTTCAGCACGAGTTTTAATAGGTGCAAAAGTAGTAGCATGAGTAGAAACATAAATCTATACTTAGAAAAGTAACTAAATTAAATGGACCACTAACATAGTCCTTATTCAACTTATTATCCATTTTGTAGTAGGGAAATATTTTTGGCTAATGCAGATTGCTTGAGCCCAAGGATAATCCTACATCATCATCTATGTATAATACATACATGCCTTTACAAAAAATTCATAAAGATCGCAACCTTTAGTTTCCACATATTCCTTCTCAAAACTCGTCTTCTGAAACCAAACTACTTCCCACTATCATCTACATTCATGTTCATCTCCACTACTAGTGTGAGAACCAAGACTAGTACAATGGACTCAAGGAAGCAAGGGTCAATCTTCCATCCCCATTATAGATTCTTCAAACTTCATTACAAGGCCTTCATTATTCAACAAATATATATCCACCTAAGAATGACATTTCATTCACTCAGATGATTAACATTAGGAATACAAACATATGATACATAATATAAGGATATTTTTTAACAACTTAAATATGAACATAAAGTAGCATAAATCAATCACCATGGTATATATATAGAATAAAATAACATTAATAACACATGAACTCAGTCACAACAACCAAACCATATTCTTCAACAAAGGTATTTGAAATAGAGGTGCTTCTTCAGCAAGGATGTGTTTTCTTTCTCACCTTCACAACAAACACAAGGTTAGCAGTAAAAATATAAACTCTTCAACAAGATTAATAAAATACATCTTTCAAGAAAATAAATTTCTAATTAATTACATGAAATAATTCAATATATGCAAGGAACTTGATATATAGATACATCTTCAATGAAATACTTGAAATGCATCTTCCTGAATCTTATTGTAATAAATTCCAATCATATGAAATGCATCAGGTATATTAATCAATTTCATGAAGTGCATCAAGTGTATACTCTTTCTTCATGAAATGCAAATAATTTACCTACAAATACATGAAATGCATCATGCATATGCTTTATCATCAAGATACATGAAATGTATTCGGACCAGTCAATCACATGAGACATGTTACCAAGATGTGTTTACATGATTTATTACTCAAATACTTTTCCTACAAGGGTGCATGATATTCACCATGATACTTTGTAAACATCCATTTCAACAAAGGTATTTGATATACTACAAGGATATCCTAGTAAGATACCTTAAGCAAAGATCACAAGGATATTTTTTTTCAACAAGATCATCTGTATAGTTTTCTAACAAAGATACCTCTATCACATTCGACACAATTAGTATTGAATATATAAGGATACTTTAAGTACATCTTCAATAGAGGTACTTGTATTATACTTAATCAATGGAACGATTATTACCTACTATTCAACAAAGATATATGAAATACCACCAAGTTATTACTAGGATACCTTTCAATAAAGACTCAGGATACCTTTTCTAACAAAGATAAATATTACAAATATCACCTAAATACTTTTGCATTTTAATGTAGCAGGAAAAAAGGAACTTATATGAAACAATTTCAATCTAACTAAGAACCAAAAAGGGCCATAACAATTAGTAGTTAAAAATACTACTTTTCATCTCAATATAGAGCATAAGTATTCTTTGGAGAACATTCAAAAAACCATTATACATAAACTAATAGTGATGAATATCAACCAATAACATCAAACAATATCAATCGTACATCAACCATACAGGCGTCAGTCCTTAAGACATTAGTTCATAATATCTCAACCATATATCAATCATATATTGGTCATGTAACATCAACCAATGAAAGCCATATATTCATCAATTAAACATAAAGACATCAATCATAGTACATTAATCAAAATAAATAAAACATAATACATCAACCAAAAACCACCAATCAAAATACATCATACAAAATACATCAACTAGAATACATCAACCAGGAATCATCAACCAAAATACATCAATCGTACACACATCAACCATAACAACCAAGAACAATCAATAAAAAACATACATACAATAATTCCAATATCATACATGTATCAACCATTATAATCCAATGTCAATCAATAACATTCAATAGCAACCGATAATATCAAACAACATACATCAACAATAACATTCATATCAAATAGTTATTATTTATCATAACATTATATATAATTTATTTTTTGTAAGTTGGATGTTATTCTATTAAAAAGGGAAAATAGTGGTACAGAGGAAATTACAAAGCATAGTAGCAGACCTGCTCATAGGAAGCAGGCATAGGAGTTCATGATGTAACTGGGCCCTCCCTCTGGGAGGGAAAACGGGCCATACAGAGAGACATATAAAAAAAATGGCTTGTTCCTCGAAGAACCAAACTAGCAGAATCCAAGTTTGCATAATGATAAACAGGAAAAGCTAGGTATATCGAGCATAGCCACATATAACCGAAGAGAGACAAAAAATCATGACAAAACATGATTAAGGTTTGAAAATGGTTCCTCCTAAATGGGGCAGTTGTAGCATGTGAATGTTGGTTGCACTGGCTCACTTGACTTGGCTTCTGGGTCATCGCTGGAAGTAGCTGTCTCCTTGTTGCTGGTGGAAACTTCTGCTTCAATCGTACCTGCAAGTGAATGTTTGGTGGGGAGAGGAGCGGTCTTTTTTGCCACGACTGGGTTGGACGAGAATTTACCCACTGGGAAAGTGGAGGTACAGGATTGGGGCGGAAAAATGGAAGTGGGTGGAGGGATAGGGGAGGTGGCTTTGGAAATGGTGGAGCTTGGAGGAGAAGGAGGTGAAGCTGAGACATCTGGAGCTAGAACCAACGGTGGATTTCGAGATGGATGCAAAGAGGATGCAGGAGCTAGTGGGTAAAAGTGAAGGACAAGGTTGATGATAAAATTCTTGAATATCCAATAATTTCATCTCCTCGCTAGTGTTCTTCCAGCCAGACTGAAATCCCCAGACAATTCATCCTCCCAGTCATTAACAATTCTACGATCTTCTTCAGGGACTTCCAAGTCGAAGTCATCTCCATTGGCCTGAGTAGAGAGGGGGATGTGTCTTTCCTCCTGAGCTCTTCAACCCCGACTACCTATTCACAAGACACCACGAGGTCTCCTTGGCATGGTGGAAAACAAATTCTACGAGAAAACCAGAGCGGAGAGCATCGCTGTAGAGAGGGACGGAGTCTAAGAACAATGCTCATGGCAGAGGGAGGCAGAAGCATGAACTGTTGGAGTGAATGCACCAACCCAATGAAGTACATAGATATTAATGGAGGCACTTTGGACCAAGCAACCTACTGGGAAATTAATGTGGACCAGAATCGAATTGACGGCCAAGTCCCATCCAAGTATTTTGAACTGGCCATGTCCCTTGTTGGATTGAATGCCGGCATTAAATGAGGTGAGGTCTAGTTATCTGGGGGGTGGCCCTGTCAGCCTCCCCCGTGTCCATGTTAATGCAATAATCACCCGCATCCAGGGCATAACATTATATATAATTATTAGCACATGACGAGATATATAATATCTATATATTAACAATACTTTACGTTACTAATTATTTACACGTAGTGCACTACTTCTCAATCAAATAAAATACATAGGTACCTCAAACAACCAACATCTTACCATAAAAAATATTCTAACATTCTACAATAAAATAATTACTAGCTATACAACACACCATCATACACTCATACCATACACCATACCTACTATTATTATGTATTATTTATATGCATATGCCCATATTATGTACAAGCATATTATAATTCTTCAATCATATACATATTATTGTTAATCATATACACAACATATTAGTCATATAAACTATATATCCTATAATTTATACACCTGTATAATTTTTATGTTATACCATAATATCCATACAATTACAATGGCATAATTACTTAACCCAATACTATCATATTATATATGCATTATAACATATATACTAACATAACACCTCTGATCACACCATACTTACTAATACTTCCAAATACTTCCAAATTATTCCAAACAATTTCGAATATCCCGAGATACTTCCAAACACTTTTAATATTCCCATATACTTTCAAACACCTCCAAATACCTCCAAACACGTCCAAATACATCGAAATACTTCCAAACACTTCCAAATACCTTGAAAAGTTGCACTTACTTCCTTACATATGCTCACATCTATACATATAGTATATTCACAATATTACATGCATGCAATGCTAATAATTAATACATATAATAAACTTACATATTACAATATATACAAACATACATACATTCATATATATACTTTTAACAACTATATATATAACACACATATTATATAATTATATTATCGTTCTTTAAGAAGCAAATTTTATCGTGCTTTAAAACCCCTGATGGGAAATATCTAGCAAAAAAATATATTAAAGACATCACCCAGAAACTAACAGAAACTGTTGGAGAGTATGAAAAGAAATTTAAATATTTATTGAGTCAGATCGAGTAGCATATCGAGGAGACTTTTCTAATAAAATGGTTCATAGAGGGATTATTACAAAGAACCAAAATACATATCTCGTTGCATGAGTTTTACATACAAGAATCAATAAATAAGGCACTACAAATAGAGATGAACAACAATTACCCAACGAGGGCCTTTAGGAACAATTATAAATCATGCAAAGATCTACTTGTGAAATAATCCTAAGACGAGAGGATCTGTTGTTCAAAATTTTCGATAGAAGGACACACAAAAGGTATGTGTCGACACGATGACCATCGACAAGATGTGAATATTCCACATACAAAATGATTTTGTGATATCCGTCAGGAATATGATATGCATTCAATAAAAGAATGTCCATATAACATGAATATTTCATAATACTAAATGGTGTGTCATTTTCAAAACAAAATCACACAACACAACGGAATGCGCCTTGAATTTGAAAAATAAACAAAATTACCATGTTGTCTATCAAACTAATACTATCAACTAAAGAGACTGCAATGATAGAACCGATTAGTACCAAAGGAATGATGGATGACATAATGATTGAAGAAGCAACAATTACAATGGACAAGGAGGATTCAATGGTCGAGGGAGAAACAATGGAAGTCAAGGACCTCGACCCTGTCGATGACTTCAATGCCTTACATGTTTTAGAGAAGAACAGTGTTTGCAGAATGTGTTCGGAAAGACATGACATATATGAATTTTTTTACAAAGTGTGGAGTTGTTGATCACCCCTTGGAGGATTATCCAACCATGCTTGAGAAAATTAAAAATTAAAAAAAAAAGGTTAATGTCTTCTATAGTGTTCCCAAATTTGATATTGTTAAAGCGAAGAATTTGTAGATTGTAACGTGACAAGGCACTAAAACTAGCATTGACAATCGATAAATCACTAAATTGAACAACAAAAAATATTATCCCAATCTGATTGAATAGAAGCAATTGTATAATAATGTTTCAATAATATTTCAAGAACTCATCGCAAAAAAAGATATCGATGGAGTTGAATAGAAATACATTAATGAATTGCATAAACTAATAAATAAAGAACAAACAATTGATAAGCTAATAGATACAATGTATGAACTTAAAAGCAAAAATGATGAAGGAAAGAGACCAAAAAACCTTTGTTGACTTAACCAATGGGATCCAAATGATGTTTATCCACTTGTTGACATGGAAATTAAAGGATATTGTATCTAAAAAGTCATCCTTGATTTCATATCACAAGCCAACATCATGACTCAAGTAACTTGGGAGCATCTAGGCTGACCAAAACTCTATGAATAAGGTATATACCTAAAAATTTCTGATCAAGGTTTTCTCAAGCCAATTGGAGTATGGAGAAATGTCGAGATAGCTATCAGGGGAATATCAACAAAAGTTGATTTTGAAATCATTGACCCTAGGGAAGGATCCAATTCCTTCCCTACGTTTGTTGGTTGACCTTGGGGAAGAAATATGAAAGCATAAATCTCCCTTGACAAAGACATGATAAAACGCAAAGGCGTTGGAGAGAAAGTAATTGTTCCCATTCATCTGTATCAAGGAAAATCTTGGGAGAAACCTCTCAATGATGATGCCTACATTCGATGATTATACCAAGTGATGCAAAATGATTAGGATTATGTCTATCCTAATATTCAATGGGAGCTCCACCTTGGAAAACCCTCATCTGTCGAATACAATTCAGATACTGAACTCTCCAACTAGTAGATGAAAAACTATGAAGCAAAAGCATGAGTTTGCTGGGCAATTGAAGTTTTTCCAAAGAAAAAGGTACAACACTGTTACACCATTTCCATCATTTAAAATATTTTTGAGAGGAAAATAAGAAAATATATGACTTGCACTTGTGAAGAATGAGTTGTCAAGTATCCCATCATTAAGATATAAAGAATGAGAGTCTCTTGCATCTAATATTGACGGAGTATCAAAAAGTATAGGATAGCAAGGTCAAATTCAAAGCTTAGTCGAAACCTTCACCAGACAAGCTACATGTTGGTGGGATACAAACTAGTCACGTCTTTAGACATGGTCCAGGATGCAACACATTTTTTAAGAGGTTTGGTGGAAATAAACTCGCCTCCCAAGCAAAGAAACCAAGATTTACCTAGGGACAAGATCCCCAGAAGCACATCGAAAACTAGGAAAATGAATGGAAAAGACTGAGATATAGAGATGAAAGAATCTAGTTGTGCTTATTCCCCATCACACTTGATGATTTTCCTAATAAATGGTATAAAATGGAATATGGCAAAGGAGAAACTTTCATTTTGAAGGAACTTAGAGAGAAATTTAATAAATAGTTGTCTTTCACTCCAGAGGAAAAATGAATTAAAGGATGCATGTAATCAGATCAGAAGTTTCCTACAACCCACAACCAACAAAATTCCAACAAATACTTGACGGAAAGAAACATGACATATTTCCACATGTAATAGCATCAGATTGACATAAATTCAACATTTGATAAGACTAAGGATAGAAACCAACAAAACTGAAGAAAAAAGTTTCAGATCAAAGAAGGAACATATAGCCACTTTCAAACCTATCAGAACAAATTTTAAGATAGAATCAATAAAGAAATATGAGCCAGAAAGGTTGATTACAAAAGGATTTCCACCAGCATTTACATAGTTTAAAGAATGTGAATTATAGATTAATGAAATAAGAGCACCCGAGTGGATAAAATCTCAACTCAAATTGAAAGAAGTCGACATATTTAACGACAACTGACCAAAAATGGCAATTATTTATTGGATCAAGGAACAAACAATAGAAATTACAAACTTGTTGAAAGAGTTTAAAGACATTTTTTCCAGAGATTATAAATATTTGAATGGATTATTACAGGAGATGGAATAAGTGAAAATTGAGATCAAGACTAATGCTAAGCCTATCAAGAAAAAGACCTTATAAAATGGAACCTAAATATAAATACATTGTTAAGAAAGAAATATAAAACATTCTTGTTGCTAGAATTATCTACCCTATCGACCAGGCCAAATGGGAAAGCCCGATTGTCGTACAACCAAAGAAACACGATTCGACATGACTTTGGATCTATGTTGAATTTAAGGAGATTAATAAAGTAATGCTGGTAGATCCATTCCCCATGTATTTCATTGATGAAATCATCAATGAAGTTGTAGGCCAGAATGTTATCCGTTCACCGATAGATTCTTTGGTTATAACCAAGTTCCTATTGCAAAAGAATATTAGTAAAAGATTATGTTTTTATATGAGTTCAAATCATTAGAATACAGAGTAATGTCGTTTGTATTAAAAAATACACCAGGTGTTTTCTTTAGAACCATCGTTAAAGAATTCCAAGAATACATATACAAAACAATGACTATCTACTTCGACGACTAGACAATGTATTATATTATGAGAGACCATTATAAGTGGTTTTGATTAATGTTAAAGAGATGGCATCAAATACAACTATCTTCGAACATCAAAAATTGTATATTCATGACGGCAATAGGAATTCTTATTGGGCATGTTGTTGTTGGAATATTATAAACCTACTCCATACTTAGGATAACAATATTTAATCATTTCAGATTAATTTATTATCCACTAGCCTAGTTAGTTGGCATCCACTTGCACATCTTGGTCAATACTTACCATATATACCAGAGGATTTCCTTTATCCTAGTTCTATATATATCCTGCCTACTTTAGTAACTTCCCATACTAGTAACTGCACCTTCTTGTAGATTATGTCTAAATCCTACTTTATTCCATATTTTCAGTGGGAAAGGTAAAACTAGTCAACTAGGAAACCACTATCTTTTGTTTCCAACCCATCCTCCATGATTTTCTCTCTAGATTCCAAGATTAGAATTTTTTCCATCACTCATGACAACTCACTCATGATTCATCCAATTCATGACGTCCTTGAAATATTTGGAAAGTGCTTTAGTCACCTATGGGGGTTGATCATATTTAGTAAGCTTGATTTATGAGCTAGCATGAGTCGCCTTCTAGAAACTCAATTTTCCTTTATAAGGATGTATTAACAATGTAATATTAATCATTAATGGATAATCAATTCATTTAATCGATATTCAATTATTATTCTTCTCTTGTATTCAGTCTCATTATTCTCCTCTCTATTTTCTTACTTGTGCATGCTTGTGAGAAATCTCTTGTAGTTAGATCTTTATCCTGTGTTTACACATGGTATTAGAGCCTCAATTTCTACATGGTATCAGAGATAATGTTTCTCAATCTATCAAGTTCTACATAAGTATTCTTAGGTTTTCAATTTCTGCAAATTTGAGGAGCTATCAATTCTCTACATCAGGGTGCATCCGGTCTCATATCCCTCTCTGAAGAAGAGCTTGAATTAAGCTTACAATTTTTAATCCTAGTTTCATTTGTGCAAGTTGAAGAGAGTATATTCTTGAGTGTATCAACTTCTTATCATGGATTCCTCTTCAGCTATGATCCTGAATCCCTTCAACTATCATGAATGGGAATCCAAAATTGACATTCTATTATGCATTAAGGGACTATACATAGTTTCTTTGGCTTTGGAGAATGAGCCTAATGCTATTGTTTAGAAAGATAAGTTGCATAATAGTTTGGATGAAGCCTATGGATTTCTTTTCCTCTCTTTTTTTCTCCTGATCTTCTTTTTCATCTAAATGGTTTGACATCTCCAAACCAAGTATGGACCGAAATTGAGTCTCTCTTTGGAGTACAATATGAGATAAGAGCACATCAATTGGATAATGAGATATTATCATTGATTCTAATAAGTTTTGATTATATTGAGGGATTCTTCACCAAATTCAATTCACTTGTTCTATTTCTCAAGCAATGTGTGATTGAGAAGAAGGAATATCAATTGATTATTTCAATGATTTCAAAATTGGGTCTTGAATACTCAGTTTTTGTGTCTATTGTTCATGCTACTAGGCTTTCTATTTTGAATTGGAAAATGACTTCTTTGAGTACATTCTTTGATTCAATGACAAAGGATCAAGATAAGTTGTTCCAGATGGATACTCTTAGAATATCCAAGGGAAAGGATCATTCTCTTATAGTTCAAGGAAGTAAGAATGCAAAGTCAAAAGAGAAGAAAATAGTGAAAGAGAAGAATCCAAATCCAAATAATGAAGATGAAAGATCAAATCTTACTGATGAAGGTTCAATGAAGAAAGTTGAGAAGAAATGGAGAAAATACAAGTGTTCTTATTGGATAAATGTATTTCATATTGACAATAAATGTTTCAATAAGAATATGGGAACCATGTATCAGTTTCTTGAGAAGCATAACATCAAAATGCATGATGAACTAGAGAAGCCTATTGAATCCTCAGAAAACTGTCATAGTGCAGAGTACCAAGGTAATATGAACTATTCCTTGAGTTCCAGAGTTAAATCCTTTCCTCACATCTCTGACATAGATTATTTTTCTGATATATTAGAATCATAAATATCAGTGTGTTTCTTGAATAATCCACCTATCAGTTTACTAAATTCATCTCCCAATGATTGTGTTTTTTCACTAGATCCTGACTTGCCTTTGTTCAGCTCTTCCTAACTCCATTCAAATGATTATGAATCTAATTTAGAATTAATTGGTTAAATATTATATTCATTTTATGAAATAATACATACCATGTACCATACCTATGAATACTCCTGATACTATACAAATCCCAAGTTCACTAGTTGATTCCTTATTGGTTTCCTATGCAATGTTATATCAAATGGTTTCAGGTATTGTCTATTTTTCACAGGTTGGTTATCCATGAAATTATTCATCTTTGGAATTATTTTACACATTTTTGGACATGTTCTGATAATCTATGGTTTGGATATCAATTCCATCCATCATTCATGTTTTTACACCCATCAATCTTCCCTAGTTGCTCATCATTTTCCTACTCTAGCCCCATATCCTCATGGAGACATTAAAAATTTGGTATTTGCTACTCCATATGATAATATTTCTTATATTTCATTCATTTCAGCCCCATTTAAGAATTAGGAAGATGGTACAACTGTTACCGGGAATATTTCAATCATTGCAGACATTATTTGTTACCGTATCCTGCATGGGGCAGATCTAGAACAGAAGGACACAACGTTGTATCCTCTCCCTATATGGTTGAACTAATTGAATGCTAAGCTCTCCTTACCTTGATTTTGGAAGGTCTTCCCTATTTTGTATATCCTTATGCAGTCGGATGTACCTGCAAAGAACACAAAAAACAAGATAAAATATTAGAGAAACAAGACAATTTAGTAATCTATACTAATGATCAAGGAAACTAGTTATAAATAATCGATATCAACACGAATCATTTATGGGAAAGGGAAACATGTTTTTATTAAAAAATGAGAAAATAAATCCACAACTAAATCCTTTATGTTGAATATTTTCTTTTACAAAATATTTTGACTCACTCTCACACACACACACTACAAACTATGCAACATCTCACTCATAACCACTCTCTCTTTACCTCCTATACCAAACTTGAATCCAACAACATAAAGGATCTATCTTGGTCTCTCCCTCACATGGTCCATGTAGCTTTCTTTTATAGGCCAAAGGAAGACAAAAGGGGTTGAGATATTTTGGGAGGAAGGTAGGGAATGATCCCTAGGGGCTAGGAGATCGAGTGCCACCTATCCCAAATAGTTAGGATCATCCTCCATGAGAGATTTCAACTAGAGGATTCTTGAATATTCTCTTTTTCCCCCTTTTTGTACTATTGACACTCTCTGCAAATGGGGTACGTGCGTTGTTTCTCCTTGTGATTAGGCTACAAGTGCCATCGACACACCTTGTCAATGGACAAGAGGCGTCAGGCATGTATGACGCTCTTTTCCAAGAGGGAAGATGCATCATACTGCCTAGGATTGAGCAACAAAATCCCCAAAACATGATTTTTCCAAGGGACTTTAAGGGATCAAGCATTAAGACAGGTTTTGGGTGTAACAAAATGCCCCCCAAAGTATGAAGCTAGAGGAATGTAATAGGTGAAAATTTCAGGGATGATTTTAAGGAACCATACTTATTTAAAAGTGTATAAATGTTGGCGAATATTACCAATTCTTAAAATGCCAACTATAAAATGATTGGCGATATTTTTCAAAAAATATTTTAATTTCCAAGGATTTTATATCGTTTATATAATAATTTGGTGATTTTTAGGGTGAAAAAATTTTAGCCCATCAAAATTGGGCGAAACAGGGCTTCAAAAAATGCAAAATGGCAAATGTTTTTTGGGAGAAAAACATGGAAAAATAGCCCACTGTGCTAAAATTTGCCCCTAAAATTATCCTTGGGTGAAATGCTTTGCTAGATATGGTTCTAGTGTTAGAGGAAAAAGAGTGGTGAGTGAAGACTTGATACAAGACCAGTTATCGACTATTTGACTTAAACATGGTTGCAGACCAATACACTTCAGATCCATGTATAATGACCATGTCTTGGCTACCAACAATACACTATAGATCCATGATTAACAAGACTCAAATCAAAACATGGCTACAGAATATACAAAGTATATCAATGTCTTACCGATCCAAAATCTGAACATAGCCAACAAACATACAATGTGGATCCATGTCATGGCTTCAAACAATACTCCATTGCAAGCTAAGGATAGGCACATATTTAAGTGAATACATAACCACTCAGGGTATTCATTCCAATTCCAAATGATACAATTCTATCCATGTGAATAGATGTCTTGATGTAAAACATGGAAAAACCCACTTGATTACTGGTCATTGATGTATACTGTTACCAAGCATGAGGGATATCATCATTGATGGCAATGATTCTCAAGGTATCCAAGTACATTCCTCTGAATGTGAATAGAGTACTTGGATTCGAACAGTCTAAGAAATATTCCAATCAAAGGCCATTGATGAAATCCCATTTTTTAAAGCAAGGAAACCTACCATTGAGGCATGCAAGCTTCAAGGTACTTGACTAGTTTCTAAGGATAATTCTCAGATGATTTGTTGGTGTCGATGGGAATAGACTCATCGAAGGAGGGCCATGGTGCTTCCCCATCATCAACACAACACTTGGAACAAATATGATGTTGAAGTGACGAAAACAACCATAGGACTGATTCATATGTGACCGACTCGAAGGAAGGTAAGGAAATTGTAAAGTGTTATATTTTTATCATTTAAGCTATATGATCTTAGGATCTTATTTGAGAGAATAACAAGAACATAAATCAATCACAAGAGACAAGAGACAAAAATAATTTCCCTCGGGGAAACTATAAAGGGGAAAACCCCGCAACTTCCTTAGAGATAGAATGAGCACCAATGGAAGCAGTAAAACGTAAAGACAGAAAGATGATCTCCAACAGCTGTTCTCTCTCTCACTTGTGTGAGAACTTCCTCTCTCACTCATTTGTGTGAGGACTTCCTCTCTCACTCATGCGCCCCAGTTGAGTGACTGTGTGTGATAAATAGAGAGGCTCACTCTCTATTTATATTCTTTCATTCACTTAATATTTGACTCAGTTATGTAGGCTTGAGTAACCACAACAAGGGTACTAATGACCCGACTTACAATGGAGGGGACTACCTCATGAATTTTAGTAATTATCCCGATAGGAACATCGGGGTACAGGAAATACAAGTGATTATCCTGATAGGAGCATCAGGGATCAATGAAATACAATATATACAAGTGAATACATTCCGAAGTTACAAATACATCAACACTCCCTCTTAATTAGGAAGGTATTCTCTTGACACAATTCATCAGCACAAGTCTTGTTCTTTGGATCAAGTCTGGATCATCATCAACGTTGGATCATAATTGGATCACCATCAAATTTGGATCATCACTGGATCAACATCAAGTCTGGATCATCACTAGATCATCATCAAATCTGGATCATCATTGGATCAACATCAAGTCTGGATCATCACTGGATCAACATCAAGTCTGGATCATCACTAGATCATCATCAAAGTTGGATCATCATCAACATCATTACTTCTGCTATCTCAATCAAATGGTGCTATCTCTCAATTCTTCTCATCATAGGAAGTTCTACAGAGCCAACCCTTTTTCATGCTGGATGTAGGCCTAGTATCCATGTAGGTATTCATCTTTTTCAGCACTTATACCTGACCCGGTCAGAAAGGCATTCCCAGCACTTACATCTGACCATGGGAGGAACACATCCACCACCATGTCAGAAAGGAACTCCCAGCACTCACATATGACCATGGGAGGAACACATCCACCACCATGTCAGAAAGGCCTAGCACTTACATCCAACCATGGGAGGAACACATCCAAGAGCCATGTTGAAATGTACCAGCACTTACATTCACCAGCATGATAGGACACACCTACTATCATCTTTGAAAAGGCCCAGCACTTACAACCATCAGCATGATAGGACACACCTACTATCATCTATGGAAGGGACCAACACTTACAACCATCAACATGATAGGACACACATACTATCATCTGTGGAAGGGCCCAGCACTTACAACCAGTGGCATGGTAGGACACAACTACTACCATGCATGGAAGGGCTCTGCACTTACAACTACTGGCATGGTAGGACACAACTACTACCATCCATGGAAGGGATCTGGACTTAACACCATTAGCATGGTAGGACACAACTACTACCATCCATGGAAGGGCTCTGCACTTACAACCAATGGAACGGTAGGACACAACTACTACCATACATGGAAGGGCTCTACACTTACATATGACCATGAGAGGAACCAATCCAACATTCATGTCAGAAGGGCTCTTGGACTCATTGCTTCTCCTTGGAAGGAACCTCGATCTGGAGAACACCAAGCTTCTCCCTGAAGTACTCAAACTTCACTCTGGCCATTTCTAGCATAGAATCACATCAGGGTTGATTACATCCAATAATAACATGCGAGCTTCGCTAGGACCGGTTACATCCGAAGAAAACCTACAGGACCGTTTACGTATGAGCCACCTACAAGCTTTTCCAGAATTTTATGCTCAGACAACCTGTCTTACCGACTATGATAGAACTCCCTCTTTCTAGAGATCTTGATTTGGATCACAAATTGGAGCTTCACTGCTCCTCTCTGCATCATACAAAAATGCAAGTCAGATCAAATCAAATAGTAGATTTCAAAAGAAACATACTACCTCACAAATAGAAAGTGGCAACATCTTTTTCGTTGGTTGTACTCAGCACCATGTAGGACTCCATCCTTCCAAACCAAGACATCACACCTGATCCCATACTGAAGTAGCACCCCAAAGTGCTCTTCCTATCAATGGAATTGCTTGCCTAGTATGAATCCACATAACCTTCTATGTTAATCTTTTGATTTGCCTCATACTTGAGCCCATAATCAATTGTACCCTTCAGGTACCTCAGAAAATGATTTGCAACAATCAGGTGAACATGTCTCAATGTGTTCACAGCAAAGAAAATATATGGTCTCGTATTTTTTAGGTACATCAATGAACCAATCATCCAGTGATACATCATGGAATCAACCGACTCTGATGAAGCAACACTCAATATCTTGAGGTTCGATGCCATAGGTGTGGTCATGGCCTTGTAGTCCATCATCCTGAACCTCTTTAGGATATCTATTGCATACTTCCCTTGTCCCAGGGAGATTCCATTTGCATTATGCCACACCTCCATTCCTAGAAAGTAGTGCATCATATCCAAGTCCTTCATCTTGAACTCGGCAGCAAGTCTCCTTCTTGCAACTTTAATGAGTTCCTCTAAATTGTCAGGAACAAATCATCGACATATAATAGGAGCATCACTGGTCTTCCTCCTTCATCCTTGAAGTAAAGGTTGGAATCTTCTTTACCCTTAGTAAAGCCTAGATCCATTAGTAATTTTTCCATCATGTCGTACCATGTCGAACCTCAGGATATTTTGCAGTCACTCGCTCTAAATTAGAGCATCATTCTCCCTCTTCCTTTCATACTCTATGTATTGAAACATTCTATATTGGAGTGACAAGTAGCTTCCTCTGCTACTAATATTCTATGTATCCATCTAAGGTCACTGGATATCAAGATCATGAACCTTTTCAAAATTTCTTCTCGCACCCATATGTGAGCTTGTCATCCTCTATAGGCTGTCATCTTCAACCTTGTAGCAAAGGTTAAGATCTTCATCACTCTATGTGATATTCAAGCTCCT
This sequence comes from Pseudotsuga menziesii, assembly GCA_001517045.1. Lineage (NCBI taxonomy): Eukaryota > Viridiplantae > Streptophyta > Pinopsida > Pinales > Pinaceae > Pseudotsuga > Pseudotsuga menziesii. Next base: position 507,244 of record LPNX010279744.1, read on the forward strand.
TATGTATGTGATATTCAATCTCCTCATGTATGTGTTATCCCATGGGTTTCTTCTGAGCTCGTACAAGGCCTTCCTTAATTTGCACACATGATTCTACCTGTCATGTGCCTCAAATCCCACTAGATGAAAATGTCTCTTCATAGTCTATGCCTTCTTTCTATGAGAAGCCTCGTGCTACGAATCTTGCCTTGTATCCCACGATGTTTCCATCTACTTCATGCTGGATCTTGTAGATCCATATGGAAGACATTATGGACTTCCCTTCAGATCTCGATACTACATCCTAGACATCATTCTTCTTGAACTGGTACTCTCCTTCCATTTATTCTTGGATACTTCTTCATAGCCGGAAGGCTCTGAATCAATGATTCGCTCAACAGTGTCACATAACTACACTGTGTCTAAGACCTCTTCTTTCTTTGAAAGTATCATCATAATATTCTTCATCTTGGATTATTTCTCGAAATGTCATCACTTTTTTCTTTGAAACAAATCTCATCCTTCTTTGCTTGTAGGCGATTGTACGCAATCTTTCCTACAAGTCAGATGCACCAGTTGTATGGTTAGAAACATTTCATAAGGTATATTCATAATGAAAAATTCTCTTTCATTAAGGTATAGTCATGCAATTATTTTAACCAATACAACATTCAACCATATCTTACGGAAACTTTCTATATGCCTTCCATCTCTACCAAGACAACATTGATATTGTGCACTAATCCAATATGTCAGCAAATAGGTTTCATTCTAGATAAGTAGCAATGGAGAACTGTATAGCACCATGAGCTACTTACCCATCACATGCATATTAGTAGTATACTGTCATTAATGCAAACATTCTATCATGCATAACACATCAACTGAATATAAACAAATGCATAACAAAACAATATCATGAAATGAAAATTGAATACTTATCTTTATTTGTTTCATGGGTAGACTCCTTCTTTCAACTTCATCGTCTTCTTTATTCATAACATCATCATTTCTTATCCGAATGCTAAGATGGATGAGAGGTTCTTCAAGAATTGATTTCTTCATATTCCTCATCGCTTGAGGGATCTTCTTTGAATTGTGAGAGCTTGATATTCAATTTCTCCCATCTTCTTTTCTCTTATTAAGAGTCAAGTTTCTTCTTGTGTGCACTCTTCCCAGAGTCTGCTTAAGGTAATCACTTCCTTCTGGCACACATTCCTTGGATGAATGAATCCCATGATTTTGGGAGGCCATTCAAGGTGGTTATAACAATATCTCATTATTATTCGATAGCTTTGTCATAGCATCGAACAATTCCTTTTGGTGTCTTCAAGGATGACACATAAGGAATGAGATGATATAATCTAAAATGATTCTGTTAGCTCTAGCCTTAGCCTTGTCTCCCTCTAGCTCCTAGAACTTTCTTACTGAAGTACTGATCCAAGTCAATTTATTCAAGGATCATCGAGTTCCGATACTTCTTCCAATTTTTATTATTCCCTTCAAAATATCTTGGTTAAGCAATCAAACATTTCTTTAGGTGTCTTTTAGGGAAGACACTTATGGTATAAGGTGATCCTCTTGGCCTTGACCAAATTCTTCTTGTGTAAGGCTTTAGCCTCATCTCCCTCTAGAACTGGAACCTCTCCACTTATGTAGGTTTCCAATTCATTTTCTTCAAGAACTAGTGAGATGCTATACTTCCATGCTTGGAATTTGTCAGCTTCACCAAGATTTTCATCAAGCTGGTGTGATTAGTCATTTTGAAATGAAAACCTCAAATGTAAATAGAAAAATATTAGATCTTACCGATTTGAGGTGCTATCCTAGTTCTGGATCTGGCTGATCAAAATTCTGATTGGATAGAAGGATGGGCCTCTTCAAGGTGAGCTGTCCAATGTACTCCTTTTTTGAAAACACTGGAGGGAAGCTCCCGAAACAGGAAGCCCTAGTTTTCAAATTTCTTCTACATAAATTCATGATATTTTTTTCTGTAGTATATATGAAAGTACTACTCCTATGTGTCTGCAATGTCATATTGAGGTAACCTCATCTGTACTCTTTCCAACACCATATGTTTGACTAGAATTGGTTTCACCAATTGGGACTTATGAGAGCTTTACCAAGGTGACTTATTTTAGGACTGTTCACTATAGCGAACTTGTATAGACTACCATGTGTCCCTATTTCATCATCAAGGTCTCAAAATTTTACCACGAAAAGTACATTCCGTGCCCTATCTGGAATATCTTGAGAAATTTCATTTGGACCTTTTTATCCTGAGCTATAGCAATTCTCCCTAGGTGTCCTATTTAGGGATGAATGCTAGAAGAGGCTGGAACCCTGATTTGGAGGAAACATATCTCCTAGAATATAATGAATCTGAGGCAAAAAGTTTTATATAGGGTACATCAGGATCTTATCTTTAGCTTGTGAAAATTTCAGCCCCTGAGACTTCTTCAATCCTGAGATATAGCGAATATACCAAAACTACCTGTTTTAGTATTTTAGGGTTTTTCAGGCCCGAGGTCAAACTAGGGTTTGACTTTCCTGGAGTTTTACCCAACCAAAAATATTGAACTTGGTCTCTAAACTTTGATTTTGAAGAGGAGATAAATCCTATGTTGGGCTCACTCAAAAATTCCTCTTCTGTGAAAAGCCCTAATTTTCCACAGCAAAAAATGAAAATACCTGGAATCAAATTCTGCTTCATCAGAAAGATGCGCCCTTCAATGGAGAGTTATCCTAGCATCCTTTTGTTGACGGATTGTGGAGAGAGACCCAAAAAGTAAGAATCCCTAGCTTTTGAAGCTGCACAGTGTCTTCTTCTCAGGTTAGCTCTGATACCATGTTAGATTTTTATTGTTTAAGCTATATGATCTTAGGATCTTATCTGAGAGAATAACAAGCACAGCAATCAATCACAAGAGACAAGAGACACAAATAATTTTCCTCGGGGAAACCATAAAGGAGAAAACCCTACAACTTCCTTAGAGATAGAATGAGCACCAATGGCAGTAGTAAAACCCAAAGATAGAAAGATGATCTCCAACAACTGTTCTCTCTCTCACTTATGTGAGGACTTCCTCTCTCACTCATTTCTGTCAGGACTTCCTCTCTCACTCATGCACCCCAGTTGAGTAAGTGTATGTGATAAATAGAGAGTATCACTCTCTATTTATATTCTTTCGTTCACTTAATATTTGACTCAATTATGTAGGCTCGAGTAATCCTAACTCAGTTATGTAGGCTCAAGTAACCACAACTAGGGTACTAATGACCCGACTTACAACAGAGGGGACTACCTCATGAATTTTAGTAATTCTCTCGATAGGAACATCGGGGTACAAGGAAATACAAGTGATTATCCCGATAGGAGCATCAAGGATCAATGAAATACAATATATACAAGTGAATACATTTCGAAGTTACAAATACATCAACATAAAGGTAGAATATAGTGGAGGTTTCCCTTGAACATTGAACATCGCAACAAATGAATTGGCAACATTGACCGAATGATGAAGAGACCAGACTTAATGCAAGGATAGGACAATGCATTCTTTGAATTGAATCAAAGGAGTTCAATGAATCACGAAAGTGGATTGACTCAGTGACAAGCTCAATACCCAACTGTTTGAAATGAAAATGTAGACAAGTTTCATGTTCAAGGGTGGACTATGGATGACCATCAATACAAATGAAAGATATTCCCCATTCCCTTAATTTCCCCATCGCAAAGGACGAGTACCTCTTTTCTTTTTAACGATCTTGAAAAGGGTTGTTGATGTATTCGTAACTTCAAAATGTATTCACTTGTATATCTTATATTGTATTTCATTGTACCTAGATGTTCCTATCGGGAGAATCATTAATATAATAAATTCATGTAAAGTCATAGAGGTTAACCCTCCATTGTAAGTCAGGGAAATAGTCCCCACATTTGAGGGGTAGTAGCGTTATTAGACTCTCCTAGTGAGGTCATCCCTGGTAAGTAATTGAAGAGTGGAAAACTAGTATAAATAGAGAGTGGGACACTCTATTTGGAACACATAGTGCATGATTGAGAGCGGATGAGATCGCACAAGTGAGAGAGAGAACATTTGTTAGAGATCATCTTTGTGTTTTGGTGTTTTACTTTTGCTATTGGTGCTCATTATATCTCTGAGGAAGTTGCAGGATTTTCTCCTTTATGGTTTCCCCGAGGAAAGCTCTTTGTGTCTCTTGTCTCTTGTGATTATTGTTGTGCATGTTATTTTCTCAGATGAGATCCTATATCATATTGATTAAATGATAAAAATATAAAATGGTATCAAAGCTAACCTAAGAATAAGACACTATGCAGCTGCAGAAGCTAGGGCTTCTTATTTTTTTATTCTCTCTCCACAAATCATCAGCAAAAGAAGGCTAGGTTGACTCTCCATTGAAGGGCGCATCTTTCTTCTAAAGCAGAATCTGATTCTGAGTAATTTCAATTTTGAGCTACTACTACAGCAGGAAATTAGGGCTTTTCACAAAAGAGGAATTTTTGAGTGAGCCTAGCATAGGATTACTCTCCTCATCAAAATCAAAGTTTAGAGACCAAGATCGAAGTTTTTGGTTGGGTAGAACTCTGGGAAAGTCAAACCCTAATTTTCCCTAGAACCAGAAAACCAGCACTGCAGAAAATCAACTCCAGATCCATTTCCAGTAGCTCAAATTGGTAAGATCTAAATCTTTTGTATTTCCATTTGAGGTTCTCATTTAAATATGTCTCGTCACACCAAGCTGGATGAAAAGATTGAGGGAGTTGATAACTTCCAAGCATGGAAGTATAGGATCTCACTGGTTCTTGAAGAAAATGAATTGGACTCCTACATAAGTGGAGAGGTTCCAGTTCGAGAGGGAGATGAGGCTAAGGCCTTACATAAGAAAAACTTGGTCAAGGACAAGAGAATTATTGTTGATTCTATCAAGGATCACCTTATACCACAAGTGTCTTCCCTAAAGAAACCTAAAGAGATGTTTGATTCCTTGACCAAGCTATTTGAAGGAAAGAACACAAATCAGAAGATGAATTTGAGAAACCAATTGAAGAATGTGAAGATCCATAATGCAGATACCATACAGTCATAATTTACAAGGTTATCTCAAATCAAAGAACAACTTGAAGCAATAGAATAAGAAGTATAGAATGAAGAAATTGTGATGACCACCTTGAATGGTCTCCCTAGGTCATGGGACTCCTTCATTCAAGGAACTTGTTCTAGAAGAAAGCGAATCACTTTCAGTAGGCTATGGGAGGAATTCTCACTATAAAAAGCTCTAATAGTAGCTCGAGAAGAAAATATGGGAAATGAATATCAAGCTCTCATAGTACACACCAAGAAAATCATAAGGGACTATCATCATCCCAAAGGTAAGCATTCTCACCAGAAATATAACCCTAGAAGATCCAACAGAGATCTATCTAAATACATATGATTTACATGTGATGAGAGAGGACACTTTGCCAAAGATTGTCCTAGAAATAAGGGTGGCTCTCACAAGAATAAGGACAACAAAATAATACATCATTCTCACACTACAGAGGATGATGAACCTCCCAGAAAGAGAATCAAACAAGAAAGTGAAGATTCTTCAAGTGATGAAGAGTATGTTTTGATTTCTGCCCTCACAGGAACTATCACACATGGAAGCAATGATTGGCTCATAGACAGTGGGGCTTCCAAACACATGACAGGATTCAAAGAATATTTTGTGAAAATATCCAAACATGAATCATGCCACAAAGTGAAACTTGGGGATGACTACCAGTATCCCATAAAAGGTAGTGGTGAACCCTCCTATAAGCTAGACTCTGGAAAGTCTATAAAGATGAAGGATGTCTTATTTGTACCAGCACTAAAGAAGAATCTCCTATCCATATATGCATTCGATGCAAAATCCATGAGGGTTGCATTTATAGATGGCCAATTCCTTATGTGTCCAAAGAGAAAGACTATAGATGATGCAATAGTGATTGGAGAGAAAGAGGGGGGCTTATACAAGCTAAAGGGCCAACTATAACAAGCCTTGGTCCATGACTCAATATAATCTAGTGAACTATGGCATAGAAGGCTTGCACATGTGCACTATAGGGCACTAACACTTGAAAGAAAATTTGTTGAAGGTCTTCCAGAAATACAAGCAAATCATGAAGGTGTTTGCAAAGGATGTGCGAAAGGAAAGAACACAAAGAAGACATTTCCAAGTAGCGAGAGAAAGGCAAAAGGAATCTTGGAAATCATCCACTGCGATGTATGAGGTCCGATGTCATCTAGCTCTTTGAGTGGGCACATATATTATGTTTCTTTCATTGATGATTTTTCTAGGAAGACATGGATATATTTCTTGAAAATCAACGATGAAGTATTCAGTAAGTTCAAGGAATTCAAAGCCTTGATTGAGAACCACTCAGAGAAGAAAATCAAGACCTTTCGAGCAGAAAATGGTGAAGAATTCACATCAGATTAATTCAAGGAATTATGCAAAGAGTGAAGGATTAAAAGGGAGTTGACCACTCCTTATAATCCACAACAGAATGGAGATGCAGAAAGGAAGAATGGAATGATTATGGAAGCAGCAAGGGCAATGCTTCATGATCAATATCTTCCCATGCATCTATGGGCTAAAGCTGCTAGGACAATTGTCTATGTATAGAGTCGTACTCTACATAGAGTACTTGAGAACAAGACAAGAGAAGAATTCTTCTCCAGCAACAAACTAGAAGTCAATCATCTCGGAATATTTGGTTGTCCAGTGTACATACACATTTCAAAAGAAAGGAGGACAAAGTTAGATCCTTCGGGAAAGAAGGGTGTATTTGTGGGATATAGTGAAAGTTCAAAGGCTTACAGAATATATTTCCTAGGATTCAAGAAGATTGACATCAGTCAAGATCTAACATTTAACAAAGAATCGGCTTACAACAAATCCAGAAAGAGACCTATTGAAGAACCTGAAGCAACAAAATCACCCAGGATCCGAGATACAACTATGAACAATGCAACTCCAGAAGAAGATAGAGAAATAGAAGAACCCCGAGAACCTGTAGATCCACCCTATAAAAATAATCTTTACGAAAGGAAACCTGCATCGGTATGAGAGGCTATCCAAGGTGCAGAAAGATATGGGGCTTCAGAAGAAATGCACAGAGAAAGGAAGAGAACTAGGTCCTACTCCAGTTATGTATCCCTATTATGTGATATCATTGATAAAGAACCTTCCAACTATGAAGAAGCAGCAGAAAAAGAAAGAATGGAAGGATGCTATGATCAAGGAGTACCAGTCGATCATGAAGAATGATGTCTAGTATGTGGTCCCAAGACCAGAAGGGAAGTCTATTGCAACTTCCAAGTGGATCTACAAGATCAAGCATGTTGCAGATGGAAGCATAGAGAAATATAAATCAATATTTGTGGCACGTGGCTTCTCCCAAAATGAAGGGATAGATTATGAAGAAACTTTTGCACATGTAGCCCGATACACTTCCATTAGATCATTACTTTCCCTAGCTGCAGTGATGAAATGGAAGATACACCAGGTGGATGTCAAGTTCATGTTCTTGAGGAATTGTATGTGGAGCAGCCACTCAGATTTGAGACACATGATAGGGAGACTCATATGGGAAAATTGAAGAAGGACCTATACGGTTTGAAATAAGAACCTAGGACATGGTATGAAAGGATTGATAGCTTCCTGAGTAGCTTGGTATTTACCAAGAGTAAAGTGGATTCCAACCTTTACTACAAGGTTGAGGAAGGAAACCCAGTGATAATCCTATTGTATGTAGATGACCTGTTTGTGACAGGTGAGGATGGGTTCATTGCTGACATGAAGAGGAAGCTTGCTGCTGAGTTCGAGATGAAAGACCTAGGTATGATGCACTACTTTCTAGGCATGGAGGTGTGGCAAAATGGAGATGGAATCTCCCTGGGACAAGGTAAGTATGCAATAGAGATCTTGAAGAAGTTCGGGATGATGGACTACAAGGCCATGACCACACCTATGGAATCGAACTTGAAGCTATTGAGTGATGCTTCATCAAAGTCAGTTGATGCTATGATGTGTCGTCAGATTATTGGGTCCTTGATGTACTATATGAATACAAGACTAGATATTTTCTTTGCTGTGAAAAAATTGAGCCAATTCCTGACGGATCTGAGACATGTTCACCTGATTGCTGCAAAGCATATTCTGAGGTACCTGAAGGGTACAGTTGATTATGGGCTTAAATATGAGGTGAATCAGAATATTAACCTGGAGGGTTATGTGGATTCGGATTGGGCAGGTAGTTCCATTGACAGGAAGATCACTTCAGGGTGTTGCTTCAGTATGGGATCAGGTGTGATATCTTGGTTTAGCAGGAAGCAGTCCTGTGTGGAACTAAGTACATCCAAAGTAGAGTATGTCACAGCTTGTTCAGCCAGTTGTGAGGCAGTGTGGCTGAGGAAGATACTATCTAATTTTTTTGACCTCCAGTTGGATTCTACTTGTATATATTCCGACAACCTAAGTTGTGTGAATTTTTCAAAGAACCTGCTGTTCCATGACAAGTCGAAGCATATCGAGATCAAATATCACTATATCAAGGATATGATGCAAAGAAGAGCAGTGAAGTTATAGTATGTTGTGATAGATGAGAAAATAGTTTACATGTTGACCAAGCCATTAGCCAGAGTGAAGTTTGAGTAATTTAGGGAGAAGCTTGGTGTTCTCTAGATAGAGGTTCCTTGCAAGTGGAAGTGATGATCCTGAGAGCCTTTTCAACATTGTGGCAGGATGGGCCTCCCATGGTCAAATGTAAGCGTTGAGCCTTTCTGACATGGTGGTAGGCTAGGCCTCCCATGGTGAGATGTAAGTGCATATCCTTTCTGAAATGGTGGTAGGTTGGGCCTCCCATGGTCAAATGTAAGTGTAGAGCCTTTTTGACATGGTGGCAGGTTGGGCCTCCCATGGTCAGATGTAATTGCAAATCCTTTTTGACATGGTGGCATGCTGGTCCTCCCGTGGTCAAATGTAAGTGCAGAGCCTTTCTGACATGGTGACAGGCTGGGCCTCCCATGGTCAGATGTAAGTGCAGAGCCTTTTTGACATGGTGGCAGGTTGGGCCTCCCATGGTGAGATGTAAGTGCAGAGCCTTTCTGACATGGTGGCATGCTAGGCCTCCCATGGTCAGATGTAAGTGCAAAGCCTTTTTGACATGGTGGTAGGTTGGGCCTCCCATGTTCAAATGTAAGTGATGATCCTTTCTGACATGGTGGAAGGCTGGGCCTCCCATGGTCAGATGTAAGTGTTGATCCTTTTTGACATGGTGGTAGGTTGGGCCTCCCATGGTCAAATGTAAGTGCTGGTCCTTTTTGACATGGTGACAGGATGGGCCTCCCATGTTCAGATGTAAGCACTGGGACTTTTCAATGTGGTGGTAGGCTCGGCCTCCCATGGTTGGATATAAGTGTTGAGACCTAAAACCATCATGAAAAATGGTTGTCTCTGCAGAACTTCCTATGATGAGTAGAATTGAGAGATAGAACCATTTGCTCGAGATAGTGAGAGCAGTGATGATGATGATGATCCAGCTTTGATGATGATCCAGTGATGAAGACTTGTGTTGATGAACTGTGTCAAGAGAATACATTCCTAGTTAAGAGGGAGTGTTGATGTATTTGTAACTTCAGAATCTATTCACTTGTATATCTTATATTGTATTTCATTGTACTCCGATGTTCCTATTGGGAGAATCATTAATGTAATAAATTCATATAAATTCATAGAGACTAACCCTCCATTGTAAGTTGGGGAAATAGTCCCCACATTTGAGGGGTACTAGGGTTATTAGAATCTCCTAGTGAGGTCGGCCCTGGTAAGTAATTGTTAAGTGGAAAACAAGTATAAATAGAGAGTGAGACTCTCTATTTGGAACACACACACTCACTCAATTGTAACGCGTGAGTGAGAGAGGAGGATCTCACACAAGTGAGAGAGAGAATAGTTGTTGGAGATCATCTTTTTGTTTTCTGGTTTTACTTTTGCTATTGGTGCTCATTCTATCTCTGAGGAAGTTGCAGGGTTTTCTCCTTTATGGTTTCCCTGAGGAAATCTATTTATGTCTCTTATCTCTTGTGATTATTGTTGCACATGTTATTCTCTCAGATAAGATCCTAGGTCATATTGATTAAATGGTAAAAATCTAACAAGGGTAGAAAATTCTCTATGTAGCTCATCAAGTGATGAGTCCATTCTCATATGTTTTATGAACCTGAGAAAGGAGGGGTTCATTCCCATAAAGGGTCCTTCATCGTTTAATTTTATGATTTTTAGGAAGGTAAGTCGTCATTTCATGTTTAAAGAGTCTGAAATGACTATGAAAACTATAGTGTATACTTTTTCCTAGCCCGAAAAAGTATAAATTGATGCCTAGGAGAACTCTTCTAGTCATAATAAACTAGAGTGTACATTTTTCATAAATGAGTCTAATCAGTCCAAAATAGGGGTAAACTATCATCCACTAGATGACCTTTCAAATAATTTTACAAGCATGAAATCATCAAGCTCGCTTAACGATCTTTTCATGTTTAAAGAGTCTTGAAAAGAGCTTAAATTCGACTTTATAGCGATCTCTTTTTTCATAAACCATTTTAACGAGTCTGGAAAAACAATTAAATCACACTCGATACCTCTTCACTGAATGTTTAACAAGCACGCCGAAGTTATAAAAAGTGCTCGATACTTTTTCAACTTAAATCGGACTGTGAAGAAAACAAAAATAAACTCACTCGTAGCCCAAAAAGTACAATAAAGCTCGAAATATCAAAAAATGATGTTATAACATTTTTACCATGGAAAATATAGAAAAACATGAAGAAATCCCCTAAATATTTAATTATTCCACTAATTATTTTCTGTATAAAATTAAAAATAACATACAAATAGTGGAATAGTAAAAAAAATTCACCATTGTGTTTTTACTATTGGCATTTAGGTAAAAATTGTGCTTTAAGAGAGGATTTTGTGGTGGATATTCTAGAAGTTACGAGCCTCCTCTAATTAAACCGTCTGAACCAAGTAATAGCTAACACTCTACTCTTTGGTTCAATTGTTTTCTTTAAACTTTTTTTTTGGTGCTTTGAGGAGGATTTTCCAAGGAGAAGGGCGCACGCAGACCAATGCTCTTCTCCATTTTAAGAGGTGTATTAGAGTACCCCTCAAAAGGGGAAAGACCACCGAAGGCGCTCTGTTCCTTAGGTGAAAGAGAGTCATCTCTTTGTTCCCTTTAGGAAAGAGTGTCAGCAATGAGGGCATCACCAAAAAACAAAAATCAATCCAAAATTTTGAATCCTACCTATTGATTTGGAGTCTTATGGGTGTTTGATAGGTATTTGACTCACAAGATGGTTATTTGGAAAGAAAGAGAGCACAGTCTTGATAACACCCAAGCGACGAATGATCCCATGAATGTGAGAGCCTTAAGAGAATGCAAGATCCTGAAAAACTTTAGGGTCCCAAGGATGAGGGCCTATGTGGGGTTACTAGAGTATCTGATTTGAATGTGGGATCCCGACAACAACATTTTCAGGTCAGAACACATATATTTACAATCGATGTCAAGGACATATATTTCTTGACCGGAATATCCTGGAGGGGAAGTCCAATGGTACTTATAGGTCCCATGGGTGGACGATCTCATATATGAATACTGTGTGGTTGGGACCAGGTCTTAGGGAGGGAATATCCCTATAAAACATATCGTATACCAACCCTTGAGTACTGTGGCCTTCATGATAGAGAAGGTAGTGGGAAGCAGGGCTTCCCACCAAACCACTTATGCATACATGATGTATGTGGTTAAGTGTATGGATCCCACCATATTCTACTTCCCCATAGTCGAACTGATTTAGTTCACCCATCCGGCACTTGGTCAAATGGTCCTTGAGGATTATAGGGAATATTTCAATCAGTGCAGACACAGTTTGTTCCCCTAACCTACATGGGGTAGATGTAGAAAAAAATGACACAATGATGTATCCTCTCCCTAGATGACTGAACTACTTGAATGCTAAGATCACCTTACCTTGAGTTTGGAAGGTCATCCTTGTTTTGTATATCCTTATGCATTTGGCTATAACTACAAAGAACACAAAAAATAAGACAAAGGATGAGAGCAACAAGACAATTTAATAATCTATACTAATAATCAAGGAAATTAGTAATAAATAATCGATATCAACACGAATCATTTATGGGAAAGGGAAACATGTTAGTATTAAAAAAAAGAGAAAAGAAAGCCACAACCAAAGCCTTGATGTTGACTAGTATTTACTAGGCAAATATTTTGTCTCACTCACACACACACACAACAAACTATGCAACATCTCACTCATAACCACTCTCTCACTCAAGTATAATGGACTTGAATCCAATAACATATATGTGCTATCTTGGTCTCTCCCTCACATGGTTAATGTATCTTGCATTTGCAGGCCAAAGGAATCCCAAAGGGGTTGAGATCTTTTGGGAGGAAGGTAGGGAATGATTGTTAGGGGCTACGAGCTCGAGTGCCACCTATCCCAAGTAGTTAGGATCATCCTCCATGAGATATTTCACCTAGAAGGTTCTTAAATCTTCTCTTTTTTCCCTTTTTGTACTGTTGATGCTCTATGCAAATGGGGTATGCGTGCCAATGCTCCTTGTGATCAAGATACAAGTTCCATCAACGCACCTTGTCAATGGACAAGAGGTGTCAGACCTGTCTAACGCTATGCGCCAGGAGGCAAGGTGTGTCATATTGCCTAGGATTGAGCAAAAAAATCCCCAGAAGATGATTTGGCAAAGGGACTTTGAGGGATCAAGCATTAATACAGTTTTTAGGTGTAACAACAATAGTTTGAAAAGAACATACATGGGCCATCTCACCATTTTTCACCTATACAAGGAACTAATTGTGTTGTTTTCTTCTACTCTTTGGGAAGGACTATACACAAATCTCTTTTCCTTTTCATATTATGTTTTCATATTACAGTATGATAAAAGAAATAAGAATTCATATAATACTCCTATTTCATCATATGATGAGCTACAGGGAGTCTCTCATCTTCCTTCTTGAGGATACTACACTCTAGCGAATGATCATGGAGTTCACAACTTATTCATCAAATTATTAGATCAAAAGCAGCTCAACTAACTCATTCAAGTAAATAATAAGACATAATGAAGACATGTTTTTCAATTTTGTGCCTTGTCCTTTCTTGAGTGGAATTTTCCCCATGTGGTTTTTCCTCTTTCCTCACTTCTCTAGACAAAAATAATTGTAAAGGGTGACCATAGCCTTGTTGTTGGGCCCTATACGCATCTATATTTCTGATTATTTTAGATAAATCTGTCACAAAGTCACACTTAAAAGGGGGTGTTGGAATATTATAAACCCACTCCATAGTTCGGATAACAATATTTAATCATTTCTAATTAATTTCCTATCCAGTAGCCTAGATAGTTGGCTTCCACTTGCACGACCTAGTAAATACTTGCCATATATACCCCAATAGTTCCTTTATCTTGATTCTGGATAGATCCTTCCTACTTTATTGACTCGCTAAATTAGTAACTGTGCATAAGAAACTACTATATTTTGTTGTCAACCCATCCTCCATTATTTTCTCTCTAGATTCCATGATTAGCATTTTTTTCCATCACTCAAGACAACTCACTCATGACTCAACCAATTTGTGAGGCGTTTGAAATATTTGAAAAGTGTTTTAGTCACCTATGGGGGTCTATCATATTTAGTAAGCTTGATTTATGAGTTAGTATGAGTTTTCTTCTATAAAATCAATTTTACTTTATAAGGATGTATTAAAAATTCAATATTCATCATTATTCAAGCATCAATTCATTTGATAAATAGTCAATTCTTCTTCCTCTCTTGTATTCAGCCCCATTGTTCTCCTCTCTATTCTCTTCCTTGTGCATGCTTGTGAGAAATATGTTGTATCTAGATCACCATCCTGTATTTACACATGGTATTAGAGCCTCAATTTCTATAGTTGTTTGTAAAGAAGGCATACAAGTGGTTTTCACAAAAATAAAAGTTATTCTTGACTTGAACCATGAGTCAATTTAAAGAAAGGTTGAATCTTATTGGGACATATATGTTATTATCAAAATTTTATTCTCCATGATTCCAACATGAAGTATCCACTCAAACAAATACTGAAAGAAAATCAAGTATTGAGGTGGACAAATGAATGTGGCACATTGTTCGATTGGTGTAGAGAAAATTAGTTGAAGCTCCTATACTCAGGTTTCCTAACTGGTACATGAAGTTTCATGTCCAGATCGACGCATCGGGCATAGAAGTTAGAGATATTTCTACACAACCTAAGGAGGATGGAATGGATTACCCAAATGCATATAACAACATAAAATTGAACAAGGATGAAAGTAATTACTTGAAAATAGAAAGAGAGGCACTAGGAATGATATTCGCTCTTCAAAAATGTTGACATTCTCTCCTAGGCAATCTGTTACAACTTATTTTACCACACATGGTTAATCACATATTTATGGCCTTCCCTGTCCCTCTGTAGACTCTTTGGACCCCATGGATTGATATTGTATCTTTTATGTTTCCATGTTCATCCCTAAAAACACATGTTTATTGTTGTACGTGACTTTTAATCCCATACCTGCGTGTATACGTGACTTTTGACCTCAAACCCGCATACATTGGGATGTTTGCATAAATCCAAATATTTTTGGAGTTTTCCTTGATGTGTGTTTGAACCAATTGACTCTTGGCCTTCCATATGCCTTGCGATCGCTCACATTTGACCCTCCATTACCCCTTTGGAGTGCTATATAAGGAACCCCTTGGATACATTGAAGGAGAGGAATTAAAGAGCAAGGAAACTATAGTCCATTATTGTCATAGCTTGCATATACTTGAGTCTGCATCCCTTTGTCCCTTTGGAGAACTTTGTTTTCTTCTCAAGTTTTCCTTTTCTTGTGAGCTTGCTATCGAGAGATTGAGGATTGAGGTGGTGGAGGACTTAGTTTCTCCGCTTCGCAGATGTGCCGACAGAGGTTGTCACTTGTGTAATCTCTGATTTGATTAATAGAAATATATTTTCTTTTCCAATAATGTGAATTTAAATGAATATTGAGTCCATGGATATGTTCAATTGCTTATAAATTGTTGATTATATATGCTAGATTAGATCTAACACCATATCATATAGCATGCTTGTCTTGTTTGTTGTTGTTGAGAGCAAATTGCTAGCGCAAGCGGGATTGGAAAAATCTCAACAGGGATCTACTTCAACCGTCTGAAATAAGGTATGACTTGAAATCCAGGAATCCTTTAGTGTTAGATGTTTGGTTTCTCTTCCATATTGGGAAGGGACTGATTTCTCAGGTCTAGTTGTCTGTTGTGGTACACCCCAAGCCATAGGAAGTTTCTCTACATAACAGAATTGGTGACCATACTGGGGAGATTACTAGGTGTTTCTCTTTAGGGGTTTTTAGTATGTACTTGAATTGCTCTGATTTCTCTGTTTCTGTGTCAGGTTTGGGGGAATATTTTCCTAGTAGGGTCCTAGTAAATTTTGTCTCAGCTTGTCTGTTTTCCTTATTTTTCTCTCTTTTTCTTCTTATACGCCGGTTTAGCTTTCACAGTCGTGTATACACGTGGGTTTTCCTTGAACAGTCGTGTATGTGCGCTAGTTTACTAAGAACAATCACATATGCCTTGATTTTTAGCCTTATTTGGGAGGATTAAGTGTTGCTCGATGATTTTGGATGATTGTCAATTCTTCTTGGATGCTTCTGGAGTCTGTATACACCCTCTATTTCTAACCAAATACTGTTTTTAGTTTGATTTTTTAGAAATGTTCTTGTCATTCATTTTCTACTTTTTGTTTTGATATTAGTGAATTAGGTCTCTTTTACCATGGTGCTTTGCTTGGCTGTTGTTTGTGAGTGGTTGCAGAGTCTAAGGGTTGTAGAGTCATCTTTCTTGCTTTTATATCTCATTTAATTCAAAAATACAAAAATATTTTGCTTTTTGCATAGTTATGCATTTCTTGCATTTTGCATCAGCATGGTACTTGCATTAGGTTTGCTTGGTGAATTTTAGTCAGATTTTCATATAGGAATGACTGCACTTACATTTGAAGGAAAAATTTTGGACTTCACGTAGTAGCATACCATGTTTTTCATTCTACACAGTGCATTTGCATTGATTGTTAAGTGTGCATTTTTCTTCATGTTGTGTCATAACACCATAAGTTGCACGACCATTACCCTTTGAGTAATAACAGCCAAATAAAATCAATGCTTAATAAAATGAATTACACTCTTTTCTTTTCTAGGGTGCATCAACAAGATTAGGTTTTAGGGTCTTGGAATAGTTCATTGTAATTTAATTCTCCAAGACCACTAAACAAAATGATTAGGTCTATGTCCAGGTGAGAGTGTGAAACCCTTGGTATAATTATTGTTTCTCAAGACGCTCCTCTTACACAGGAGTTAAACACGAGGCAGTGCACGTGATTGTGACTGGGATGACCCCTGGTTACTTTCTGTGAGCACCGAAGATATTTCCAGGATTGTATTTGTATCTGTGGGCCTTTGAGGTATTGACTGGTGCACCCGTGGGGTACCAGTTGTGCTTTCAGGCTTTGGTATTTGCTACCCAGCCCATACGATCAATCCTGCCTATGACTGTTTGCCTGAGCATTGGTTATATTGAGGTGACCTTAGTTGCCTTACCTAGGTTATCGAGGGGGTATTTGTAGAGGTTATTTTGCAGGTGTTCTGGCCAGGTAGGGGTCGAACAACATAGACGCTATATGCATTGAAGCTGAGGGCCAATATAATTGGTTATGATCCTCTTCTTATTGTGTATGGGAGTCTCAAGCCTCTCCTAGGTGATACATACCTACTTCATTCGGGAGATCACTTATCCTACCCTTGGTTTGCTTGTTGTTTGGATTTAGATTTTCGTAGGTGTATGCTCTATTCATGCTAGTCTACTTAGGGTTCTGTAGATAGATCAAGTCTTTTCTTTTTTTTGAGTTATTGTGGATCCGAGTGTAGCTCCCCATCGCCCTTGTCATTTAGTAGGTATTCTTCCTTCTACATCTCCTCCTCCCTTGGGAGAGAGAGATAGACAGTCCAAGAAGACTAGTCATCAATTTGATTCACATAGAGATCTCGCCATGATTCATGAGCCTGAAGTCTTGGGTTTCCACCTTCCCCGCCTCCAGCGGTAGAAGTTGATCCTTCAAGCACATATGGAACTCCACCTGAGTCTGGTCCTGATGGGACTGGAAAGTCACAACATGATTTATCACAATTTCCTTATTACATTAGCTCCAACCCCTGGTATTGGTCATACTATCCTGGTGAAGAGACTCGCCATGAACCCACACTAGATATGACATGCCTGATATTCCCGATCCCGATCCGACACCTTATGTCAAGCCATTTGGTGACCCTGGTACTACGCCTAGGGCCACTTCTACTCCTTTCCATGCGGAGAGGTTCAGTCATAGTAGTCACATTGCACCATCCACTCCAATGGTGGAAATTCCTTCACACACACAGCCCAGACCTAGAACTAGTGTTCCTCTTTGGAAAACTCAACCAAGACATGTGAATATTGGGGGTACAAGCTATATTCCTTCACATATTCCATCATCTTCTCAACCTGTTCCTTCAAATTTCTTTTTGACGCATCCTCTTCCTAAATCTATTGGTCCTTCGGGCCAGAGTTCAACTGCAAGCCATGTTCATCATGTGACTACTAAGATTGTAGTATCACAAATCCAGGTTCCTCCTGTTGTGTCAGCAGGTCATGTACCTATTTCTGGATCATCTCATGGAATACCTCATGGATCATCTCATGGTCTAGATCATGGAGCTTCCGATATACGTAACTATGGACCATCTCATGGAACATCTCATGGGACACCTTATGGATCATCCCATGGACCATCTCATGGTACACACTAAAGAGCTTCCCATGGAAATTCTTATGGACTGCAGTACGGACAAAATTATCAACCATATGGGTACAGGTATCAACAACCCGCTTACTCTTCTAACTATGGCTTTGTAGCACCTCATAATCAAGGTAATCCGCATTACAATACTTCCATGCATCCCTTCATGGGTCATATGGGAGGATTTTATTATCCCACTGACCAAGTCCATGGTGTGTATATCAATCAACCGTATATGAATCAGTCCTACCAGGGAGAGTGGAATCGACCAACTCAATCTAGGATCCCTTTCCTTGCGACCCTGAACCTACCTAATTTGTCGAGATAGACAAATGATTATATCTTTCATAATTCGACATGGCCGGCAGTCCCTACCAAGCTTCCTTCAGACATTCCCAAGTTCAAGGGTAAGGCTGGTGAAGATCCTAGTGAGCATGTCACAACCTTCCACCTTTGGTGCTCTTCTAATTCCTTACACAACAACTCCATCTGTTTGAGGCTATTTCAACGTACCCTCACGGGTCCTGTGGTGAAATGGTATATAGTGTTACAGGGGGGGACCTATACAATGTTTTATGACCTTACCATGACTTTTATTAATCATTTTTAGCTACCCATACATTATCACGTCGGTACCGAACTCTTGTCGACCTTTCAGAAAGACAAATCCATGCATATTTTGGATCGTAATCAAGAGTGGTGTAGACAAAAATGATTAATTAAAGCCTTTATACCACTAGAGTTTCTTCTAGAGTGGTTCCTCAAGTCATTGTTACCTTACATCACGAAGCATGTTTCCACATCTAGAGTTCAAAATGAGGACCAAGCTATCTTTAGGACTCAAGAGTTGGATTTTATATATGCTCAATCTGGACTCTTGTATGACATTATCCCGAATGCTCCAAGATCTAATTTCGACCCCAAGATTAAATCTGGGCCACATGTCGATGGAATTGTTGGCTCCACAAGTCCCAAACCTACAGACTCGGTTATGAAACAAGTGAGCCAATTATTGATTAACCAGAATGCGTCAGGACAAGCCACGGCTTCATCTCAACCTACCCAATCGATGAGTGTACTTTCAATGCAAACGTCGAACCTGAAAGGCAACCAGCAGCCTAGAAGGAATAAAAAGAAAGGAAAAAATAATCATAGGGGTGGGAATAAAAATGAAAATGGTAATAATAATGACAAGAACACGAACAATGCTGGGGAGGACAAGCAACCTAAGTGTAAGGTGAAGTTTCCTTGTAAGTTGTGTAAGGACGATCACCTCACTCACTTGTGCCCTCGTATGGAGGACGCCTCGAAGTTCATAACACAGGGCCTAGTTGTGTTTACTAATCCTTTACCTAATAATCAAAATATAAACTCGAGGACCATTGATCCTGGTTGTGCATATGGTAGAACTCAAAACCCACCGGAGGCCGCTAGTGGTCACAGTTGCATCAACATGGTGAGAGATACCAAATTTATGACACGTGGGAAAGATTATGGTTCGTCACACCCAGACCTTAGGATAGAACCTGATCCACCTGAGAGCTCTTTGTGAATTGAAAAACCTACAGATAAACCTGAAGTTTTGCCTCACATTCCTAAGGGAGTCTTGAAGTGCTCGGGGCACAATCCTAATGCTCAAGCTTCCCGTGAACTATTCAGTTGTCGAGGATTTGGGCCAGACTCCTTATGCGTTGTCGACATTAGAAGTACTTCATAATTGTCCTTCGCAGAGAAATGCCTTGCTTTCTGCTCTTGGGGTTAGTCATGATACCTCTTCTTCCATGATCAAATTTGAAACTCATGGAATCCAGCCTCGATTGCCTTACTACGTGTCTATTTTAATTCATGTAGAGTGTCTCAACAACACCATCATGCGTACTATCATTGATAAAGGCGTTGTCGCTTCCGTGATGTCTTTGTCTTATTGGAAGGGTTTAGGTTCTCCCACGTTGTCTCACTCTGCCAACATGTTGACTGCTTTCGATGGCAGGTCGTTTCGGCCGCATAGTATACTTCCTTCTCTAGAGGTCCAATTGGGAGAGAATATTATCGCGATCGAGGTCGAGGTGGTTGATGCGCCCTTTGACTATAATCTTTTGTTGGGTAGGAAATGGATGTACAATATGCATGTTAGATTTTAAACATGAAACTAGCATTTCATTAGGATCTTTAATTGAGAGAACAACAAGCATAGCAATCAAACACAAGAGACAATGAACACAGTGTTTTTCCTCGGGGAAACCATAAATGGAGAAAACCCTACAACTTCCTCAGAGATAGAATCAGCACCAAAAGTAAAACCAAAAACATAAATATGATCTCCCGACAGCAATAGTCTCTCTCTTGTCCTAGCAACTTCCTCAGAGATAGAATCAGCACCAAAAGTAAAACCAAAAAACATAAATATTATCTCCCGACAGTAGTAGTCTCTCTCTTGTCCTAGCAAATTCTCCTCTCACTCATGCGCCCCAATGAGTGAGTGTGTGTGTGATAAATAGAGAGGCTCACTCTCTATTTATATTCTTTTGTTCACTTGAAACCCACTCCAACATGTCAGACTCACTTAACAATTACTTACTAGAGCCGACATCTCTAGGAGTGTCTAATAACTCTAGTGCCCCACAACTTGTGGGGACTTTGCCTCCTCCGACCAACAAGGAGGTTTATCCTGAAAAAAACTATGGGGACTATTTCCCTGACTTAAAATTACTCACCTAGGGTTGACTTCTCTAGGATAGTCTAATAACCCTAGGGCCCCACAACTGCGGGGACTTTAACTCTTGACCAATAGGAGGGTTACCCACAATGACTTGACATGACTTATTACATTATAGAAACTTCCCAGAATAAACATCAAGGTATGACATGACTCAATTACATTACAGACACATCCTGGAATAAACATTAGGGTACAATACATAAGATATACAGATGAATACATTCTGAAGTTACAAATACATCAACACTCCCTCTTAACTAGGAAGGTATTCTCTCAACACAATTTATCAGCACAAGTCTTCTTCTCTGTATCATCTAGATCATCATCAAGTTCTTGTTATCTTCATCTTCAATTCATCTTCATCTTCAATTCATCTTCATCTGGATCTAGATCATCATCACTGGATCTGGATCATCACTCAATCTAGATCATCTATGGTTATGGATCATCATCACGGGTGCTATCTCTTGATTCTTCTCATCATAGGAAGTTCTACAGAGCTAGCCCTTTTTCATGCTGGATGTAGGCCTAGCCACCATGTATGTCTTCTTCAGTGCTTATATCTGACACTTAAGTCAAAATGGCCCGCCCAGTACTTACATCTGATCATGTAGGAACCAATACTATAATCATATCAAAAAGGAAACCCCCAACACTCACATCTAACCATGTGGTAACATAGCCCACAACCCTATCAGAAAGGCCCAGCACTCACATCCATTCAACCAATGATCGAAATGGATCAGCACTTACACTTGGCCATGCGAGGAACCAATCCTTGATGCCAAAAGGCTCTGCAGTTACATCCATTCAACCAATGATCAGGAAAGGCCCAAAACTTACATCTATTCAACCAATGATCAGGAAAGGCTCTGCACTTACATTCCACACATGCGAGGAACCAATCCAACATGCATGTTCGAAAAGGCATGCACTCACATCTGATCATGTAGGAACCAATCCTACATTCATATCAGAATGGGCCCTAGACCTAGACTGAGCTACCTGGTAACTGACTAGGTGCCTCCATTCTCCTAGAGAATGGCAGTTTCCCTTACATCTAACCTACTCATCAGAATGGCCATCACTCACATAAGACATGGAAGGAACCTAATCCTTTAACCATGATAGAATGGCTTAGCCCTTAACTCTGACCTACTCGTCAGAATGGCTCTCAATCCTAGACTAAGTATTTCTGGTAACTGACCAAGTGCCTCCATTGCAAGAATGGCATTCAGCACTTACTTCTGATCATGTAGGAACCAATCCTATAGTCACATCAGAATGGCTTAGCACTCATATCTGACATGGAAGGAACCAATCCTCTCACCATGATAGAATGGCTCAGCCCTTACATCTGACCTACTCGTCAGAATGGCTCACGAATTTAGCACTCATATTTGACATGGAAGGAACCAATCCTCTCACCATGACAGAATGGCTCAGCCCTTACATCTAACCATGGAAGGAACCAATCCTCTCACCATGACAGAATGGCTCAGCCCTTACATCTAACCATGGAAGGAACCAATCCTCTCACCATGTCAGAATGGCTATGGGTCTCATCATTTTCCCTTGGAAACCTCGATCTGGATAACGCCAAGCTTCTCCCTGAAGTACTCGAACTTCACCCTGGCCAATGGATTCATCAACACATCATCTATCTGTTCCTTCGTCGCAACATACTGGAGCTTCACTGCTCCCCTCTGCACCATATCCTTGATATAGTGATACTTGATCTTGATATGCTTCGACTTGTCATGGAACATTGGATTCTCTGAAAACTTCACGCAACTCTAGTTGTCACAATGTATACAAGTAGCATCCATCTAGAGATCAAATAAATCAGACAGTAGCTTCCACATCCATACTACCTCACAACTAGCTGAACAAGCTACGACATACTCTGATTTAGTTGTACTCAGTGCCAAACAGGATTGCTTCCTGCCAAACCAAGAGATCACACATGATCCCATACTGAAGCAACACTCTGAAGTGTTCTTTCTATCGATGGCACTGCCCAATCTGAATCAACATAACCTTCCAGGTTAATCTTTTGATTCGCCTCATACTTGAGCCCATAATCAACTATACCCTTTGCAACCATCAAGTAAACATGTCTTAATGTGTTCACAGCAAAGCAAATATCTGGTCTTGTGTTCATCAAGTACATCAAGGACCCAATCATCTGATGATACATCATAGCATCAACCGTCTCTGATGAAGCATCACTCAATAGCTTCAGGTTCGATGCCATAGGTGTGGTCATGCAGCCCATCATCCTGAACCTATTCAAGATCTCTACTACATACTTACCTTGTCCACACCTCCATGCCTAGAATGTAGTGCATCGACACATAACAGGAGCATCACTGGTCTTCCGCATTCAACCTTGAAGTAAGGGTTGGAATCCACTTTACTCTCAGTAAAGTTGAGAGTCATCAGTAATCTATCCATCCTATCGTACCATGTTGAACCTCAGGATCTTCTGCAGTCACTCCCTCTGAAGCATCATGCTCCATCTGTCTTCCGTACTCTATGCACTGAAACATTCTGTACTGGAGTGACAAGTGTCTTCCTCTGCTACTAATATTCTATGTATCCATCTAAGATCACTTATACCAATATCCTCTATCTTTGAAAGTGTTCTTCTCACACCCATCTGTGAGCTTGTCATCCTTTATCAACCTTGTAGCAAAGGTCCATATCTTCATCAAGCTCATCATGTATGTGTTATCCCATGGGTGTCTTCTGAACTCATACAAGGCCTTCTTTTATTTGCACACATGATTCTGCTTGTCATGTGTCTCAACTCCCACTGGCTACAAATGTCTCTTTGTAGTCTATGCCTTATATCCAACTATGTTTCCATCTATTGCATGATGGAACTACGAACTTTCCTTAATGTATCGATAATGCATCCTAGACATCATTCTTCTTGAACTGATCTTCCCTTTGTTATTGGAAGGTTCTGCATCAATGATGTCGTTGCATTCATCATATTATTTTTCATTTTGAAATATCGTCACTTATTCTTCGAAACAAGTCTCATTCTTCTTTGCTTGTAGCCGATTATGTATGCGATCTTTCCTACAAGTCAAATTCATTTGTATGGTTAGAGACATTTCATAAGGAATATTCATAAGGGAAAATTCTTATGCATAAATATATGATCATGCAACTACTTTAGCCAATACAACATTCATCCATATCTCACGGAAACTTTTCTAGATGCCTTCCATCTCTACCAGGACAACATTGAGATTGTTCACTAATCCAATATGTCAGCAAAGAGGTTTCATTCTAGATAAGTAGCAATGGAGAGTTGTATAGCACCATGAGCTACTTACCCATTACATGCATATTAGTAGTATACTATCATTAATGCAAACATTCTATCATGCATAATACATTAACTAAATACAAACAAATGCATAACAAAAACAATATCATGAAATGACAATTGAATACTTATCTTTATTTGTTTCGTGGGTAGACTCCTTCTTGATCCTTCAGCTTCATCATCTTCTTCATTCATAATAGCATCATTTCTTATCCAAATGCTAAGGTGGATAAGAGGTTATTCAAGAGTTGAGTTCTTCATATTCCTCATCGCTTGAGGGGTCTTCTTTGGATGGTGAGAGCTTGATCTTTAGTTGCTCCCATCTTCTTTTCTCTTATTATTAGTTGAGCTTCTTCTTGTGTGTGCTCTTCCCAGAGTCTGCTGAAAGTAATCACTTCCTTCTAGCACACATTCTTCAAATGAATGAATCCCATGATCCTGGGAGGCCATTCAAGGTGGCTATCACCACTTCTACATTCTCCACTTCTTCTTTTACCACTTCAAGTTGTTCTCTTATTTGAGAGACCCCCATAAAGTATGACTGTATGGTCTCTGCATTCTAGATCTTCACATTCTTCAACTGTTTTCTCAAATTCATATTCCAATATATGTTCTTCCCTTCAAATAACTTGGTCAAGGAGTAAAACATCTTCGATGTCTTTAGGGAAGACACTTGTGGTACAAGTTGATCTGTGATTGAATCAACAATGATCTTCTTGGCCTTGACCAAGTTCTTCTTGTGTAAGGGTTCTAGCCTCATCTCCCTCTGGAACTAAAGCCTATCTACTCATGTAGGTGTCAAATTCATTTTCTTTAAAGAGATCATATACTTCCATGCTTGGAAGTTTTCAACTTCACCAAGCTTATCATCAAGCTGATGTGATATATCACTTTGAAATGAGAACCTCAAATGAAAATAGCAAAAGATTAGATCTTACCGATTCGAGGTGTCCGTCCTGGTTCTGGAGTTGGCTGATCTAGGGTTTGTTAGAGAAACCCTAATTTTCAAAACTTGGAATATTTCATATCTGATTGGATAGAAATATATATATCTTCAAGTTGAGCTATCCAATGTACTCCTTTTCTGAAAACAGTGGAGGAAAGCTCCTGGAACAGGAAGCCCTAGTTTTCCAATTTCTTCTGCATAAATGCCTGTTACTATTTCTGCGGTATCTCCAAACTTACTGCTCCTCTATGTTTGAAACCTTGCACTGAGGTATCCTCGCATGTCCCTGATCCAAAAACATAGGTTTCATCAGAATGGGTTTCACCAATTGGGACTTATGATTGTTTTCCCGAGGTGACCTGTTACAAAACAGTTCAGAACAGTGAAGTTGTACAAACTGGCACATGTCACTGGTTCATCTTCTGAGTCTAAATCTTGGACCACAAAGATTAAAGTCTGTTCCCTTTCTGGAACATATTTATAAATTTCATTTGGACCTTTGTAGCCCAATATATAGCAATTCTCCCCAGGTGTTCTGTTTATGGATGAATTATGGAAGAGGCTGGAATCCTAACTTGGAGGGATCATATCTCCCAGAATATAGTGAATCTGAGGCTGAATTTTGGACTCTATGTAAATAAATATTTCATCTTCGGCCTCTACAATTTTCAGCTCCTGAGCCTTCTCCAATATCGGGATATAGCGAATGTACCAAAACTTAGCATTTTTAGTATTTAGGGTTTTCCTACCTCAGGGTCAAACTAGGGTTTGACTTTCCCGGAGTTTCACCCAACCAAAAATCTTGATCTAGGTCTCCAAAATTCGATTTTGATGAGGAGAGAAATCCTATTCTAGGCTCTCTCAAAAATTCCTCTTTTGTAAGAAGCCCTAATTTCCCACATCGAAAACTGAAAATGCTTGGAATTGAATTTTGCTTCGACAGAAAAATGCGCCCTTTAATGGAGACTCAGCCTAGCATACTTTTGCTGATGGATTATGGAGAGAGACCCAAAAATTAAGAAGACCTATATTCTACAACTGCACAATGTCTTCTTCTCAGGTTAGCTCTGATATCATGTTAGATTATAAACATTAAGCTAGCATTTCATTAGGATCTTTAACTAAGAGAACAACAAGCACAGCAATCAAACACAAGAGACAATGAACACAGTGTTTTCCCTTAGGGAAACCATAAATGGAGAAAACCCTGCAAGTTCCTCAGAGATAGAATCGGCACCAAAAGTAAAACCCAAAAACATAAAGATGATCTTCCGACAGCAGTAGTCTCTCTCTTGTCCCAGCAACTTCTCCTCTCACTCATGCGCCCCAATGAGTGAGTGTGTGTGTGATAAATAGAGAGGCTCACTCTCTATTTATATTCTTTCATTCACTTGAAACCCACTCCAACATGTCGGCCTCACTTAACAATTGCTTACTAGAGCCAACATCTCTAGGAGTTTCTAATAACCCTAGTGCCCCACAACTTGTGGGGACTTTTCCTCCTCCAACCAACAAGGAGGTTTATCCCACTACTACATTTCGACCAAAAATCCGACGGCCGTATTGTTGGATTTTCGACACTTTCCTGTCACATGTACAACACTATTATTTTTTTTAAGCGTCGATGGCTTTTCGTAGGTTATCCGACATGTGTTGAATCTGGCGGTTAAGCGACACCTCAGTTACCGTCGGTTAAATATAAGGCGTCGGTTAAGCGACATCGAGAATCATCGGTGAAGCGACGGAGGTAAAAAACAAGTGTCGGTTAAGAGACATGTAGAACCGTCGGTTAAACGATGGAGATAAAGATTAAGCGTCGGTTAAGCGACATGAAGAGCCGTCGCTTAACCGACGGTTGTTGAAATTTTATAAAAAAAAATTGCCTGAATCCGTCGCTTAACAGACGGGTTTTGAAATTTATTTTTTTTTTAAATACTTGCAGTCGTCACTTAAGCGATGGTTTTGGAAATTTTTTTTTTTTTAAAATTACCTGGATTACCTGTGAAGTGCCTTTCGTGGGTGATGCTATATGATCTTTGAATCTGCATCACATTAGTGAATGATCACCAATAACCAACCCGATCTTATCTGGAAGGGTAGGCATAACGAAAAATAAAAATAAAAAATAAATGGGGAAGCCTCGCAATTCTTTTCCTTTTTGAGTCCGGCCCTACTCTCTTTATTATATCTAAACCCTTTCCAGAACAATCAAATAAAGGGCCAGCAAGTCAATCTGGTTTTCATGCCTTTTTTTGGTACCTACCTTTTGGCAATGGAGCAAGGTCAGAAGGAATAGACTCGGCACCTAAATGCAATGGGGAAATATAAATTTCGTGGGCACCATGGTTAGAACTATATCGCAATTGAATTTACTCTATCTATGGTTCCTGGAGCCGAGCCATGCCCATCCAGATAAGGGAGTCGTGACTTACATTGCTTGGCGCCTATGAATTATTTCCATAAAGCCGGTGGTAAAGGTCGAGCCGCCCGTAGGACGATATAGAGGGGCGTCTATACCGCCGTCGGAATCAGGGATGGATGGAAAAGAAATATCTGGCTGGCAGAATCGTAACCATAGATACCCATGCATACATCTCATAGGGAGAGAATGAATCAATCATCTCGGAGGGGCATAATTGGAGATACCGTTGTTTCCGGTTCCATTTATTAGAGAACCTACCGAGTACCATTGATTCGCGTTATTGGAAGTATTGGGTTAACAACGAAATCGATTACTAAGCCGATTTGAGTACTTCTATGTATAGGACCTACACAGAAAACTGAATAATAACGGCAGCAGCAGGTTTTTTCAGTGCTCATCTCGAATGACTCTATAGACTAAAAGGGAAGACCAGATTGAAGGGCCTGCATGAATGAGACCTACTTTTTATTAATTAAGTACTTAAGTCTCTCCGGTCGTGTCTATGCCATTACATATGTAGAGTATAGATATGTGCAAACTGAGTTCCACCCTTATTAATAACCCCTTCCCTTTAACACTCCCATAACTAAGGGAGGAGAGGGCCCACCCTATGCACTTGGTGGTGGGCATGGTGTCACCTGTAACACCTTATGAGCAGGGTGGAAAGAATAGGACAGTTACACTAATTTTAAATGAGTTAAATCTACAGTGAGATGCTCTTAGATTTGAAAACATAACAAGGATGGAAATCTGAGAAATCTTAAGAACATATGCAAAGGAATTGTAGGTGAAATGGTGGACTAGCCATCTCAACAAAGAACGCCAATATTTGGCAACGAGATGGTCAATTCCCATTTGGATTCTCCCTCAAGAGTTGATAAACTTTGGTGCAAACACTACTCACATCGAAACATAAAAATAGTATTTCAATCATATGGAGAATTGATATTGAACTAGTCATCAGCCCATCGAACACCATGTTTTGCTGCAAGATAGTATGCACCAACTAGACCTCTGCCTCCAAATTCATAAAGATCTAGTGCAACTTTATTATTTTCAATTTCATAGAGCAGTGGGGTTAGAATACTCCATGCTGCCTCTAGTTCATCGCTGCGCATGAAGAGGTGGTTGTCTCCATCAATGACACCCAATATCAGATGTTCATATGAATCTGTAACCTCGAAATTATACCTGCAAAGGTCCAACATGAATGAATTGAATCACAACTTTAAAACAAGACAGAAATCTTCTGTATCAAGTAAATGTCAATTTTACAGCTGAATGGAGACCCAATTCACAGGTCTACTGGGAGAAAAATAGCATTATAAAAATACAGTCTTCAGGCATCCTTGAAACAAATGAAATAAAGTAGGTAGAACAAACACAAGCTAAGATAATTGGGTATATCTAAAGCTAAGAGAACAAGAACAAGTAAACCAAAATAGGAAGAGATTCTCAGAAGCTCTGAAGGGAAGACTATTAAATACCCAATTGAGAAATAAATACTTGTCTCCCCTGCAACTTTATAAAATCAAAAGTCAACCCACAATTTTTCTGTCCTAGAAATGCATACAATGAAAATCCAATGCCCTGGAGCACTTAAATTAGAACTATAAGAAATTTGAAAGCAGGAAGACTAGCAAACCTTGTCATCGCCCACTGCTGTG